>CM068305.1:26369265-26824265 GCA_034768735.1 Schistosoma mekongi
GATACAACCTGAAGATACTTGGAATAAGCGAAACGCATTGGGTGCAAGCTGGACAGCAACGGTTATCCTCGGGAAATGTGCTTTTATACTCCGGCCACGAAGAAGAAGACGCCCCACACACACAAGGAGTAGCATTGATGTTATCCCAAGATGCATGGAAGGCTCTTATAGGATGGGAGCCTCACGGACCTAGGATCATCACAGCATCCTTCAAGACGAAGAAGGAAGGAATTACAATGAATGTCATCTAGTGCTACGCACCCACCAATGACAGCCACGAAGACGACAAAGACCAGTTCTATGCGAGACTGCAGTCAATCATCGAGAAATGTTCAGCCAAGGACCTGACCATTCTAATGGGCCACTTCAACGCCAAGGTCGGAGCGGATAACACCGGGTATGAAGACATCATGGGACAACATGGACTGGGAGAAAGGAATGATAACGGTGAGAGGTTTGTGAACTTATGTGCCTTCAACAAAATGATTATAGGTGGCACCATTTTCTCCCACAAACGTATACACAAAACTACATGGGTTTCACCGGACCACATTACGGAGAACCAAATCGACCACATCTGCATCAATAAGAAGTTTAGAAGGACCATGGAAGATGTAAGAGCAAGGAGAGGAGCCGACATAGCTTCAGATCACCATTTGGTGGTGACTAAAATGAAACTGAAGCTGAGAAAGCACTGGACAACTGGAGCAGCAGTATTACACAAGTTTAATACAGTCCTTCTCCAGGATACTAACAAACGCAACGAATTCAAATTAATTCTCAGCAACAAGTTCCAGGTATTTCGTGATCTACTAGAAAAAGGTGGAACTAATATGGAAGACAACTGGAAAGAGATTAAGGAAACAATAACTTCAACATGTCAGGAGGTTTTGGGTCTCAAGAAACAACACCAAGAAGAGTGGATTTCTGTTGGTACTCTGGACAAGATCCAAGAAAGGAGGAACAGAAAGACAGCGATCAGTAACAGTCGGACAAGAGCAGAGAAAGCCAAGGCACAGGCCTAATACACCGAAGTCAACAAGCAAGTGAAGAGGAGCATCAGGTCGGATAAACGGAAATTTGTTGAGGACCTAGCAATGAAAGCAGAAAAAGCTGCCAGAGAAGGAAACATGAGGCTGCTACACGATACAACGAAGAAACTATCTGGGAAATTCAATAAGCCAGAACGTCCAATCAAGAACAAGGCTGGCAAACCAATCACTGAAGTACATGAACAACGGAACAGGTGGGTAGAGCACTTCCAAGAACTCTTGAATAGACCAGCCCCACTGAACCCACCAGTCATCGAAGCAGCAGCCACGGATCTCCCTATAAGCACAGACCCACCAACAGTCGAAGAAATCAAAATGGCCACCAGACAGATCAAGGGTGGTAAGTCAGCAGGACCAGACAACATACCGGCGGAGGCACTGAAGACTGATATAGAAGCAACTTCAAAGATACTCCACATTCTCTTCAGGAAGATTTGGGAGGAAGAACAAGTTCCAGCAGACTGGAAAGAAGGGTACCTCATCAAGATACCAAAGAAAGGCGATCTCAGCAATTGTGAAAACTACAGAGGCATTACTCTACTTTCAGTACCAGCAAAGGTCTTCAACAGAGTGTTATTGAACAGATTAAAGGACCCAGTCGACAGCCAACTCCGAGATCAACAGGCCGGATTCCGTAAAGATCGATCATGTACCGATCAAATTGCTACTCTACGGTTCATTGTTGAACAATCAATTGAATGGAATTCACCACTTTACATCAACTTCATCGACAATGAAAAGGCATTCGACAGCGTAGATAGGAGAATATTATGGAGCCTTCTACGACATTACGGCGTACCCGAGAAGGTAGTCAACATCATACGAAATTCTTACGACGGACTACATTGTAAAATCGTGCATGGAGATCAGCTCACAGATTCATTCGAAGTGAAGACCGGTGTCAGACAAGGCTGCTTACTCTCTCCCTTCCTCTTCCTACTGGTCATCGATTGGATCATGAAGACTGCAACATCTGAAGGCACTCTCGGAATACAATGGACAACATCGACGAAACTAGATGACTTGGACTTTGCAGATGACCTAGCTCTTCTTTCTCACACACATCATCAAATGCAGAAGCAGACCAACAATATAGCAGCAGCCTCAGCAGCAGTAGGCCTCAACATACACAAAGGGAAAAGCAAGATCCTTCGATACAAAACAGCAAACACTAACCCAATTACACTTGACGGAGAAATTCTGGAAGACGTTGAAACCTTCACATATTTGGGCAGCATCATCGACAAACGAGGAGGGTCTGATTCGGATGTGAAGGCGCGGATTGGTAAGGCAAGGGCAGCATTTCTACAACTGAAAAACATCTGGAACTCAAACCAACTGTCAGTCAATATAAAAGTCAAAATTTTCAACACAAATGTGAAGACAGTCCTGTTGTATGGAGCTGAAACTTGGAAAACTACGAAAAGTATCCTACAGAAGATACAAGTATTTATAAACAACTGTCTGCGTAGGATTCTTCGGATCTGTTGGCCAGATACCATCAACAACAACCTTCTATGGCAGAGAACTAATCAACTTCCAGTTGAGGAAGAAATTAGGAAAAGACGCTGGAGATGGATTGGACACACACTGAGGAAACCATCAAACTGTGTCACAAGACAAGCACTGACTTGGAATCCTAAAGGCCACAGAAACAGAGGAAGACCCAAGAACACACTGCGTCGGGAATTGGAAACAGACATGAAGACAATGAACAGCACTTGGGAAGAGCTAGAACGGAAAGCCCAGGAGAGAGTTGGCTGGAGAATGCTGGTGGGCGGTCTATGCTCCACCTGGAGTAACAGGCATTGAATTGAATTGAAATTGAAATGTACACTACTGTACTATCTATTACTCTCTTATCATTTAATTCATTCCTTATAGTAAGCTGATTCTTATCTCATGTTCATTAAGTAATAAGCCCGCAATATCACATCCAACTATGTGAAACGACATTTCTCGTTGGTTGCCGTAATCTGACTAGAAGCTCCAATTGTCTTATTGGTTACGCATCTACTGGTGAGAACACAATGGTTAAGAACAATTTTCGTCAATTTCTCCGTAACCCTCACTTAGTATACAACTAATTTCATTTGGTGAAGAATATTATCAAAAATAAAATATGACCAGTCATCAACTCTACGTTAAACAAATATTCATAGAATTTATTGTTGAAAGTAGATAATACTATTAAACTAACGGAAACATGTATTGCTTGAACATATTTTTATTGAGCTGACAGGTTTTACGGTGCATACCAGGACCGTATTTTGCTATAAAGGAACCAATAAAATACCTGTACAATAGGTTAGTCAGGCATAAATGCTTTAATGGTCAGTCTTTGACAGTCGCCTATCAAATTACAATGTTTTACCACTTACCTCGATGAAACCTAAGAGTGAGTCTATGTTGTAAACTTAAAAAGTTTTAACAAGTTTAAAATATATATGAACCGCTGTATGTAAAAATATAAGACTTACATTATTTGATTTAGGTTTAGGGCGTAAAGCTGCAAATCCAATAACTTGGATTGTCAGCAAAATACCACCAAGTATGAGAAATGCTGCCGGTAAACGGTCTAGTACATCGGGATCACTAAAACGTCTAACAACGTAAAACAAAAAAAGTGTATGTATGTGCACTTTGCAAAAGAGAAACAGGATAAAACAATTTATCCCTTTAGTAAATTTTGATAATAAAATGAGAAGATGAAGTTTATCAGAGCTATGTGATGTATTTGCGCAATATATATAGGACAATCTTATCACAAATATACTTGTTAAGGCATTTATATAAAAAAATAATAGGTCACTAGACAAATAAGAGCAGAAACTAAATAAACAATGATTATACAAAGAACAATGTGAGTCACACTCTATCAAGGTAGGTTGCGCGAAAGTGAAATTGTTTTTGAACACACAAGGAAAGTATGAACTTTCGTATAGCTAAGGCTTCAACAAACTTTAGTATACGTCCTAAAGCACTATCATACAGCACCACAAAAGATGATATGACATCAATTGTGTGGCCTGTCTCAACTAAGTGTTTCGCAATAGACGATGAAGGTTGTTTATTTTGTACTTTAATTTTTCCCTTCGAGTTCATGTGTTTTTGGAGCCATTTTGATGTGTTCACCAACCCTTACAAGGAAAACACGATTGCTCTCCACTATGTATGCGTGTCCACACATACACGTAAATTGACAAACACAGTGGGATATGATGCATTCGTTTACGTGCTGTTTAGGTTTGTTGTGAATTAATCCCTATACTTCAATTACAACTACCTTAGTTGCATAAAATGTCCTGTTGACAACCGACTTAGGCCTTTGTTATAACACAACGATACTTAAGTCACCTCTTTAAGGTAGCGTGATACAGACTGATTTTCTGTGTGCAAGAAATACAGTAGGTTTCGCCATACTGCAACATTTCCATCGATTTATGAACTTTATTTGAATACCCTTTTATCGTTAGCGTTTTTGCCAGCAGATTTTATTTTTTTTTCAATAGTATCATAAGTACAAATACGATTGATCCTATTAAACAAAGCCTGTACTAGACCCTATTTATAGTGCCCAGGACAATAACTATGAAAGTTCATGTACTGCCCTGTCCATGTAAATTTTCTGTAGACAGAACGTTTGGTTGAGCCATCATCTCCCCGATTGATTAATGTATCTAGGAACGAAAGTTGGCTATTATTCTCCTCTTCACAGTATAAACTTATATGATTTTGAATGGTATTCAATTTACTTAGTAAACAATTTGCGTCGTTGATTTTCGTGCAAATAACTAGGATATCATCAGCGTACTAAGGTTTGTTGAAGCCTTAGCTATACGAAAGTTCATACTTTCCTTGTGTGTTCAAAAACAATTTCACTTTCGCGCAACCTACCTTGATAGAGTGTGACTCACATTGTTCTTTGTATAATCATTGTTTATTTAGTTTCTGCTCTTATTTGTCTAGTGACCTATTATTTTTTTATATAAATGCCTTAACAAGTATATTTGTGATAAGATTGTTAGAAATAGTTTATTGAGATTTTAAACGAATTGTAAGATAGTTTAGTGATTATCATCTTGAAACGTCATTATTATTTGTTTAATTATAAGACTATACGCACTTTTCATCATCCTAGTTTGATTACAAAAGCTAAACATAACAACACGCCTGCATTTATGTACTCATAAAATGAAGTTTTAAGTAATGTGCGGTCTTGTAACTTATAAATTGTTATTTAGAGAAAGCTATCTATGCTATTATATATCAATTTACAACACTTCCAGAAAATTGTCTCTTCAATTCATATGATCTAAAAACGTTGATTATTTTTGCACATACTTTTTAAAGTCTTCTAATGTGAGACCGTGACTGAGGTTAATATAATGTTTCACTGTTTCTTAATTATTTTTATGACCGTCATGTTTTTAAATTATAAAACAGAAACCACTAGATAACTGACGTATAAGTGAGAAGATTCAGGAAGTAATTTCAAAACGAGATATCTACCTGAGTTTTCAAACAGAATAATTGAGATATGACACACATTCGCACAAATACATATTGCTACACGTATTATTTTCTGTTTGATAAAATACACATCGCACAACAAAAAACTGTTAATTCTAAGTTGCACACTACTGTCAATACCGACCGTTTAATAATACAGTATCATACCACTATGCAGATCGTTCACATAGTGTTTACTTGGTTCATAAAATTAAATCTCTTCTTCTAAAACGTATATTTATTTGATTAAAATACAGTCGTTTTATGTTTCAATTTGAAGGATTATCCACCTCCCAGTAACCAATCCAACCTTTAACGCCTCAATTAATATAAAATGTGATGACCGTATAATTCCTCATCTACACAAGGCTTTGTAAACACTCAGTTCAAATGTTATCAACTCTAAAACTGTAACGTAAATGAATGCTTTACTTAATTCATGTTTAAATTTTAAAACAAATCTGTTACATAATAATATATTTAACAGACTGATTACTAGCACTAACTAGGATACAGCACGACATTCTCATACACGAAATCATCACGCGACAATGAATGGAATAAGTCCCTCTCATAATCATGTTCAAATTTTAAACTGAAATAATTGTATTCATCAAAGTTAACTTAATAATTTAGCTCTTTAGATATCTTTCTCTTACCTTGTAACATTATTCACTTGCACATTATTCGGATTGATTAGTGCTGTTTGGATCGGGGTGAAAACTAGTGCGCCAAGACCAAACCCACCAACTACCATTCCAACAATTAGGCCACGGCGTTTCGGAAACCACTATAACAATAGAAATTGAATATGCTAAAAAGGCGGCCTCTTCTTTTATACAATTATTCTGCCAAAATGTTGTCAAAACAAAAGAATGACAGTAGAATTATACATCTTTGTTAGGTGAAAGTAATTTTGCTAGCACGAATTTTCTTTTTAATTAAAAGCCCTTAGAAGGATTCTGTAATAACTCAAAGTGAATTTGGTTCACACGTTTTGCTCGTTATAAACCAGTTATTACGAGTTATAAAGAAGAAATACTATCCACTGGTGATATCAAATAAGTTTGGGACCCCCGTTTAGTCGGTAACTGAATTATTTGACCTTGATGGAAAACGTTTCGTATACACAAATATCCCAAGCACCCATATTTGCGAGTGAAATATCCTAAATAATCCTAAATCTACAACTCTGATAATTATATCACACACCAAATTGCCTATATTAGCATTTTTGAACACTATGTCTTATGTCAAAGCAAATATATTTGTTTCGACTAGGGACAAATGTTATTCAGACTGAAGAAATAAGATATATTAAAAAATGTACTATAAAGATTGATGCATTTAAAATGTAATATGAGGAATGGACGGTAAATTAAAACAATATTTTATTTCATTTTAAACGTCAAAATTATTTTCAGTAAACAGTAATATTTTATTATATGCCTAAAAATAAATACGGATATTGATATGGTATAAACTACCCATATTCTTTTTGTCTGGTTTGCCTTAAAATATATTTTGTTGCAGCTTGCTTCAAATAAAAATAACAGAAGAGACAGTTATCAAGTCTAATGATAGACCACATAAAACTACACTCGAAATGCACACCTTCCTTTACCCACAGCATTTCAACATTAGTTCACTTATAACAACTCATGTAAAATGTGTTCAGACTGCATACGATTGGACATTCATAATAAAATTGACCTCTTATTTACATTTTTATTTGATAATCTTTGGTTTTGGTTATTCTCCTAAAGAAGCTCGGACAACTTTTCCGAGTAAAACGTTAGAATTTCTTCGATTTCACTCTGAGATCATTTACAAATATACTTTACTCATATACCTTACATACATTCGGCGTCTAAGTTTTGTGAATCTATTCGTTTATCTTTGGACAAAAATTCCTATAATGTAATGATAGACCTGTTCAAAATAATGTTTATAGTCGCCATCTAGACAATGCATGGGGTGTTAAAACTCATTATAGTTGTGGAAGTAAAACATTTAGTTCATGTTTGTCTTATAAATGCTTTTGCACAACCCTAGTTTTCAAGTTGGTTTATTAATCAAAGTAAGTCATTTAAAAGTAAGCAAAAAATTAGAAGTGTTAAATAAGCCTAACAATACAGTTAATAGATACTTTGTCGCTCCAGGGTAAATAATTCAGGATTAATGCAACTTATAGCTTTGAATTCATAAGGAACCTTTTGCTTTTCTAGGAAGCAAGTGAAACCCTAATTTTCTGGTAGCCCAACTAACAAATAAAATTATTAGGAAAGCCCTTTACTGATACAGTGCTAAAAATGCTCCTGATATATAAATACTTACCGAAGCTGCAGTTGCTAATACTACTGAATATCCAAGTCCAAGACCACTTCCCATTAAAACTGAATAGGTTATAATTACACCAATATAAGTCTTTTGAATTGTAAAATATGTCAAGAGGACTCCACCACTGCAAAAAACGTAGACAATTTACAATCGGATATATGAATATATTTATTGTTCTAAATTTGTAAGTAGACATGGCATGAAGTGAACTTGAAATGCAATTAAATTTCTCAAACTGGGATGCAAACTAAGACACTGACCAAATATATCAATAGAACATTAAGCTGTTAATTGTTTACAATTAATTTTAACCAGTTAGTGACCTTTACATCTGTTAAAATGTTTCGTCTGTGTATCCACTCTAAAATATTCCTATAGTGTAAAAGTATAAACTGAGATCACAGTTTTGAATACTTTTGTGGAGTTCAGGGAGATGAATGTAATCAATGAATTGTTTGAGCACAACCTGGACAAAAAGCAAACAAAGATCCGTTTTATGTTGTATACTAAGTGTGATAATTAAGCGAAAATCTCTTACCTAAAGAGATAGGTTGAATATAAAGTAGTAAGATGGCAAGAAGACAGATCTTAATAATGTAACATAGTGCAAGACTGTCTACATAAACAATAAACTTAGGTAATATTAGTGAAGAATTTTAGGCAGGCTTCTTTGATAGGATAAACGTAATCATTCGGTAATGACATAGACCATGTTAATTTTAACGGACACCGTTTTGTGATGTTGTTTGATAACGTACCAGTTTCAGATCACCAGCTAATAAACGTGAAAAACATTTCCTTCGCTATATTGTCAACGAAGACTTTATAAAAATCTCTGTTTCTCCGAAGATAAAGTATGTGTCACCTCATCCACTGTTTTTATTTACCTTTGCCTAAAAAGTACTCTACAGTAAATATGCATTGTTTGATGTGAGTATACGTATACATAAATGAGTAAACCTGAGGCAATTCTAGATAAGAAGTATAAGACGAATTTTAAAAGATGCCATGAAACAAGTCTGGAGATTATTTAACCACTTAAAATTACTATTTGAAACCACAAAAAGTAACACGAATGAATGATTCATGGAGTATCTTTCAGTAATTTAACATAAACAACTTATAGTCAAACAAGCTGCGTAAGACGTTATTTTTAGGGTCATAAATGAAATCAAGTCAACATGTTATATATTTAGATGCATACCACCGTAGTCAGTACAATTCTGAAAGATGAGTTATACACACAAATACCGGGTACAAACAAACTGAGTGGTAATATTATCTCACTTACCTTGTTGCTAAACAGCTCAGTGCGACTACTAACCTAAACCCTAATTTATCAGCAACGATGCCACCAATCGGCATTGCGATCCCTTGAACAGCTAAAGCGATAGCTGACAGCCATATTGCAGCCTGATTAGAGATATTCTGGTCTACTAGTGTTTGTATATAACCCATAATGTAAGGAACCATATTAGCTGGGAACTAGAAAGGGTATATAAAGTGATTACCGATGGTGTAAAAGTAACCGAAAGTAAAGTGAATCAGAATTCCCCCAGTGACAGCAATGCACCCAAGTAGAATACTACTCATTTCCTCTTTCTAATTAGTAGGGGTATATAAATAAACTTGACACTCTTACCATCTTACGAACAGTGTAGGTCACTGAAACTCAACAGATGCAACCTTTCAATCAAATTCGTTCGCAAGAGTTTAAAGAAATTTGACCAGCTTAAACAACAGTACGAGATATTTTTCTTCATAAAAACAATCTTATCTATTATTTCAAAGAATAATCAGAGAAAGCAATAAAATTTTAACTGCAATTTCTTTGAGTCAATCGAAGATATATTTGGAAAGGTCTTCTGTTATCAGTCTGTATAAGCCATTTGGTTTCCTTCCGGTAAAGTGTTAATTTTAAGTTTTAGATTGTTATCATTAGTGGTTTAAAACAAGATTAGTCTAACTTTGTATGTGGTGCACTAGCAGTAGTTAATTACGGAAGTATCGTTTTTCTATATATATTTTATATTTATTCTGTTAAAATAATGACTACCTTTTGACACGCTTCGGATTCTATGCTGACTTACCTTCTTTTTTTGATTACCGCTATGACATCCCTGAGGAGCCCAATTCATAAATACGAGTTTCTACATCTGACACCTGATGGAGATTGGAAGAAGCAGTGGAAATTTTGAATTTGCCAAACTTCATAGTATGCGGTGACAAACGGAGGCTACATGAACCATATCATAGGAACTCACACTACCTCTCACATTACAGTATACAAGGAAATTATAACTATTGAACTGGTCACATTATGCTTAATCAGATCGGCCTCTAAGTAATAAAATCACACCTCCATAAAGCAGGATTTTGCTACGACGGTTTATGAGTGTGGGAACGCCAGGTCATGAGACTGAATTATTCAGAGTTGAAGGGAGGATTAAACCGTTTTTGTTTTGGAATATCCACCTGGTTTACTGTATTAGACAAAATTTTGGTTCATTTGGTATTGGGCACTATTTTGTTTTTGACTTTGTAATGAGTGCATTTTTATGTTTGACTCTAAATAGATACAAGTTCTTTGGTTGGCCAGAAACACTTCACCCTTGACAAATAACACTAAACACGATTCGATGGCATCAACATACCATTTTTTCCACGGGCATCTGTAACTCTACTAAAAAGACACAGTTAAAGTTGGTGTATTTTAATCAAACCATACTAAATATACTTGTATAACGTGTAACGTAGGTTGAGAGTAGGTAAACTACAATCATTAAGCGAAATAATAAAGCCGTGCGTAAAGATAGACATGCAAGTTAATATTTCACACATTGGAAGTAACTGTGAACATAACAATTCTATAATGCTTCGTACCATGATAACGAGATAATGCCTAACAAATCAACGTTATTAGACAATGAACAGTCAAACCAACATATTTGGAATCAGTGTAAAATACTTACGAAACCTACAACTAAGCTTGACTGAAAAAAAATTGTTTTCACCAAAATTCTTAACCTACCACTATTCGTTCATGTTTTACTATGCCTAATGATGTGTATAACGCCCTAAGCATTCAACAAGTAGTCATAATAAACGCTGGTTCATTTGGCATAATAATGTAGTGTGTGGGCTGGTTTACTAAAAATCTTGATGCATTCAGGAACTAAGCAATCAGATAACGTATACAATTTATTCAAGCTTTGTTTCATTTCACAACACTTAATACATCCTTAAATGTCCAACTCAAAACGACATGTATTATACAAAGAACAACCCGTTCTTTAGTAATATAATTTCATTTGGCTTGCAGTTAATGACAGATTCATTTGCCGTGTAGCAGGACGTGCTTAAAACGAGTATAATGATTTATATTCAGCGTTTTTTGATTACTTTCTCCCGTAGTATACAATAGTTTGCTAATCGTATTGACTAATTTATACATGAAAAAGATGGCTTATAACGAGAGAAAGCCACCATAACTGATGCAGTTCTACGAACAACTTAGGAATTGTGGTTAGCTTGTCAGCCAGCGCTTGCCTTGTTTTTCAAATAATCTAACCAGAATTGCCTTAAAGCAGTGTCTAAGAAACAGGAGCAGAGATGACTCAATTGGACATTATAAGCGAATTCGAGCTTCACTTCATGTGTGAGATTGGTGATTGCTTCATCAATTACCTCTGGGTCGAGGTTGTTGATTTGGCAGCATTATGTGCCTGATAGAACTGAATTCGACTTCCGACTATCCATAGGTCGGAAGGGTTCGAAATTCTTAAAAATACAATTGTTGATTTAATAAAACGAAAGAAATTGTACTGACTTTTGAGAGCTATACTGATGAACTTTTATCACAAAAATTTAATTTTAATGTAAGGCATGCTCCTGAATACAGTTAACAAAATTACATTAATAAAATGCTGATAAATTTACGTGATACACAATTACTGCAAATTTATCTGATGTAGAAATTAATACATTACGTAATTATTGTTCTCCTGTCTCGTCCTAATTTTCGGCTTCACAACACAATCTTCTTACTAGTCTAATCTTTTGGAGTAGCTGTGGGTTAGAAAGGAGGAAGTCGTGGTATCTGATTGAGGTACAAGTATCACAGTAAGCATTTTGCATTAGTCCTTTTGACTGCCGACGGAATCAGACAGAAAATCCGGCAACTATATATCAGTTAGCTGTATTATATAGCAAACCGTACAGCAATCAGTAAAAACCCAGGAGTCTGCCTGCATTCAGAAAAGTATATCATCATAAAAGCTGACCTAGTGATGGGTTTGTGTTTAGCAGATGTCGACGCTTTGATTTTCTGCAAAGAGTAACCCGACTAGTGTCCAGTTAAATGTTAAGGCTATATAGATAACTCTCTATACTGATTGATGGATAATATAACCTGATTTTTCAACCAACGACTGACGACTGTCTTTCCATAGGCTGCCTACTACTCGATTTGCTTTTTAACCTTTTACCAAACTGTCGTGACTTGAATGTAAAACCAATTTATTGACACGACAGAATGCTTTTGCTGATCAGAGAATTAATATAGTTGAATACTTAACCGATTGATAATTGTTTTTTTTGCATATTTCATCCTCGTCAAATTGTTATAAAGTTAGAAGTCTGTTCCGACTGCAGTACAAGACCCATTAATCGATACGGCCTGTGCGCATGAAACTACACCGACAGATGCCAAGAATAGTATCTAATCGGTGCATTCATGTCTGCTTATTGCATTCTCAAACCCAAGCCGGAATAATGGGAACACAAGATTGCTGAATCAACTAGACAGAATCAAATTATACTTTAAATAATCCTTTATACATACGTTAAAGTTGATCGCACAGTCAACCAATTAAAAAATTAACATAAGTACGAAATGAAAGTGACAGTGGCTATAAACTGGAGTAACGTGCGTATAAGTGTTTAATCATGGTTCAGCGATAGAAACTGATGTACTAACGGTTAAAGGATGTAATAATCGCAAAAACAAAAGGTCCGCTTCGTATGCAACCAAAATATATAAAGTGGGCCTTTAAGAAGAGTTCTAGAAGATAATCAATCTTCCTTAGTTGCCGACATACTAAGTGAAAAACCAGAATAATAATGAATCAACCGCTAACTTTTGTAAGGAATCCTTTATGGACCGAACAAACCTAGCAAACCAATAAATTAACAAGCCTTCTGACTATTTATTGATCAGTACTCGTATTGTTAAACTTCACATTAGTCAAGCATACTAAGGCTCAGTAGTCACACTACTACATCCAGGAGTTATTATGTTTTGTGAAGTATGATCAGAATAACCAGCTCGGAAAAAACTTTCATCTTCGGAGCCTAAGTTCCTCCAAAATGATACTCTGCAGTTAACCTTCTTTAGCTAAATTAAATGTCGATGTACTTATATCCCCGTCTATAGACATTGTTAAATCTTTTGCCAAAAATCTCCGCTTCTGAATCAAAAGTATTATTCATGTTAGCTCAAATAAACGCTATACGCTAACTCTGCGAAACAGTGACGTCGATATTTCTCGAGAGATGTTCCAACGCCAAGAAGGATTAATGGAAATTTGTCCTTTTATATATAGTCGTTTTACACGGCTTACAAAATTGTTTTTAAATATCTACAATGTAGTACATCATTACCTCTGGGCATTAGTTAATGAGAGCTATCACTGACTCCGTAACTTTAGGCAAGTCAAATAGTATCTCAATAGTCGTGCAAATAATACTCTGACGTCAAATAATTGTCCAACCCCACTGGATTAAGTCAGAGTGGTGTAGCTGCCTAGATTATGTGGAGTTGCAAAGAAGTGAAAATATTTAGTTACTCTGTTGCAATATAATGGTCAGTATTGCGAGGAAAAAAATATATTTTACAAGATTGAATAAATGTCACGTAAAGTGGAATGTAACCACGTTGCACTATCAGGAAGCATATATTGCCCCATGATTCTAGTTTCCAGTAAAACAGGTGTTATTCCTTTTCTGACTACCATAAGTTATAGTGATCTGTTGTAGGATCCACATTTTTGTAGATCATTTACTACGTCGTGCTGATACGGTCTCTGGGAAACTCACTAAAGTGCCTTATTTAATTTCTGGTTTTTGAACCTGATACTTGTAAATTGCTAACTTATTTAAAGTAATGGAAATCACTAAGAGCACTAAGTGAAACCGAATATTATGTAGGGTACTGTGAACACCTAACATTTTTCTCATCACTTGTAAGGCATTGGTCTTATTTTATAACAGTCTCAAAACCATTATGGGCAGACAACAAAGTCAACCGCCAAAATTCGGTTTATGATTTCACTGAAAGCTCATTAGGAATATGAGTTTTGTACGATCGTCCTCGTTATTGATACTGTAGCAACAAGTTTTCAGAATAAGGCACTTTTCAATAAAACTCACGAAATATCAAAAAATGCCAAAAAGTCCAACTTTATGTCATAACTAACCAAAACAGTGTACGGAGGTTGGATTATTGTAATAATGCGTAACCAAACCAACCAATATCTTCAAAAGGATTTCAACGTCTAACTATTATATGTCTAGAGACTCATAGTCAACATGGTCCAACACTCTTTGCTCAAAGCACAGAAAATCTATGTGCCAAGCGACATTCTTGACTCACTTGTCCGAACTAATCATTGGTTGTTACAAAGATGAAACAAAGAGCCTGAAAACTCTCAAAGAGGTAATACAATCATTCAATAGGCCATACCATTGTCGACTAAAATTTTTATCGCCCTCTTGTTTATAATCAGGTGACATTATTCCATACTCGCAACCATCTATGCGCAATTTGTGTTACCCTCCTAGCTGGCACCATTCTGGCATAAATGTACGGATCTGCTTGGAGTCATGACAATTGTTGTAGAAAACATGGTCCTTATGTTATTGCCAACCACAGACCGGAATTCCCTGGCTCACATAAACTGAGTGGAAGTTTGCAAATAGGCATCAAGGAAACACTAGTGCTTATGTCTACGGAATTCATAGACTGCAGCCTGGCTCTTAGAACAGACGTAACTCCCGGGAAACACAATTGTGATTGCCGAATTAATTAAGGATGTTGCAGACAAAATTGTCTGCATGAAAAGTGTAACAGTATTTAAATGGGATAGAATTCAAACGTGTAGTTGATTTGTTTCTTAGTACCAGCGGGTTGCGATGACTTTTACCCTAGCTACCTAGAAGTCTCGAAACAGTTGGCCGTCTACCGCCCCACGTCTAGCGTACGCTCCTTCAACTCATGTAGAACATCTAGATATTATTAGCAACCCACGTTTCTTTCTTACCCTAACTAATCCTGATGATTGACAAAACATCCTCTTTATATTTGACACTCTAGCCAGTCAACAAACTTCTGTTACATACCCCCCCCTGCAGTTACTACATGTGTTTCACCATTTATATAGATAGGTTCTTCACTATCCCTAGTTTTAACAAGGATATTGCATCACTCAATGATTAAAATAATTGGACAATAGATCTAACAGCTGCTGGCAACAATAAGCGCCCACCAATTTCTGCTACCGCGAGTTCGCTTTACCATAAATCTGGCTGCATTTCACTTCGTTATATGCTACAAACCACCTGACTCCCTGATATTATTATTAATAGTGTGTGGTAATATATTATTTACCAATCTTTCTATCTATCTTAATCCCACTGCTTCAGAACTGTCTCTACTTTGTTAATTCATCTAATTAAGTTGTATGTACTGCTTAGTTGCCTAGAATTGTGTCACGTTTTCGGCCGTCTAAACTCCAAGTACAGTGGTACTTGTAAATAAGCTAAGGTGTTACCGATATATTTGTAGATTCATCCTGTAAAAATGCCTTTCGCATGACAGTAGAATAAAAAAATCATTATTATTATTATTATTGATAGTGAACACATGGGGAAGCGGAGTAGCGACAAGAATCACCCGTCAATTGTACTTCATTGTTCTTTCACATTCCCAACACGCATGTTGTTACTTTGAAGTAAACTCATGTAAACATCTGAGTAGGGCATATAGTGCTCCTTTCATTCTCCTAGATTAAGAAGTAAAAACTTGGGCACATTCAGTACAATCAGGTGTTCACTGTTGGTCAAAGTAGTGATTTAATTGAAGTCTCTGGAGCTTCATCAATATTAGGAGCTTTTTCGAAGATATACAGTGTGATATAACATGGGGTTACAAAAAGTACACCTTCAAGGCTAAACTGATTGCTACCAAACAACCAGCTACTTATTGAAAATTTCCAGACCGGAACATACCAAGAAAACAATAAATGTATAGGAGTCACCTTCAAAATCATCGTCAGTGAATTGTCATTTCGAGAAGAAATACTTCCATGCCTGAGCTATAAAGAGGCCCATTGTGCAACTTTGGAATAGCAACTAAAATATGCACTATGGTCACGGGGCAGTAGAACTTGTATTTGTATGAAAACTAGCAAATCATTAAATTAATCATTCTGAAGATCATGTAAAAGATTAGAAGGGAGGGTCATTAAAACCAAAATCCTGTTAAATGTTAACAATCAACGTTCCTTCTGTGTGGAGGGATAGGCTTTTAAATCATGCGCGAATCCACAGTAGGACACCCAATAACACAATTTATTGATGTAAATATGGTACTACATTTTACAATAAACTTAAATTTAACATAGAAACCTCAACATTTTCCTTCGCCTATACAGCCAAAGGGATCCAAGTATTGTGTACAATTAATCTATAATACAACAAATAAGTGATAAAAGACATGAATTTAGCCAATTTTCAAGAAGAAACTCGTTACCCAACAAATCAAGGAACCAGATTGTGTCTGCAATAGCTTACCGAGCTATCCACTCAGGTTGAAACATGCAAAACAATAAATCAATGTGGATCAAAATAAAGCTTTGAGTTCTAGTAAAAAAAGACTGCAGACATCAGTAAGAAACAAAATATGACAATCAAAATATATAAAAACCTACTTGTGGACAATAATTTACCAACTGTTACAACAAAAACACAAACGAATAAAGTAAGAGTTATTACGGAGATAGAGAATAACAACACAACACCGAGTACAAGTTAAAGTAAAATGGAAGAATTTTCACACAAGCCAAATGGTTTTTACAGGGTCGTTTTGTTGAAAAGCAGTGTGCTTTTACGATCAGTTGGATAAGATAGTTTTGCAATAAGTTTACAATATTATTTAAAACATTAGTTGACTGTCTATCTGGGAGCTGTAATAGCAATGCAAAGACAAAGTTAAAAACCCGATCTACTTATTAAATATTTAAGTTGGATTGTGACTGGCAAGCGAAATCCAGGACGCGCGTTTTGTCCTATTTGGGACTCATCGGCTGAATGTACCTGCATCCTAATGTTGATGTTCACACTGGGATTCAAACTCAGTCCGTTTCGTGCCAAACGCCACCGCGTTCACCACTAGGCTACTGTGTGCAGACAGTCACACTTGTGCAACGGGCATATATATGTATGGCACGAAGCGGACTGAGTTTGAATCCCAGCGTGAACATCAACGTTGGGATGCAGGTACATTCAGCCGATGAGTCCCAAATAGGACGAAACGCGCGTCCTGGATTTCGCTTGCTAGTCACAATCCAACATAAATGTTTAACTTGTGAAATAACGCTATATTATGGCAATTCGCTCAGGATGCACATATGGCAACAGTGACTGACCAGTTTCAGTCTATTAAAAATCAACGGGAAAATACAAGCCTATCCTAATTACCGACCTACTTATGTCCCGCGGTCTTACTTTTCATCCGGATAATCAAAAATCTCCCTGATGAACTCACTTTGTCACTCGTAATCTCTGTGGATGGTGTGAAACGTTGACAGACAATGCACTGTGACGTAAACAACTACACGACATCCCGATGAATGAAAACGGAAGATAAATTAGTGAACTTTAGTTTAACTTCCGTAATGCCATACTACATTTTCTGCTTCTCCTAAAAGCAAATGAAGGACCGTTACCTCTGGTGGCACTGCTTCCCCACCAGTACAGCAGATTGTGATTTAGGTTGCATCCTAGATATGCAAACGATAACTTTCAGAGGATTGAAGTCAAAATTATGCTGTTTTACTCAATCCGAAGTTATTTAGACATACTAACCCCTGAAACCGTCCTAATAACCTATAAGAACCTTATTTAATTCTGTTTAGAGATATACAGTAACAATAGATCTTCCCTCCGCCTCAAATGAGAATTGAATATCTTTGAGTAAATTACAGAGACGAACGACGAAGTGTGTGATAAAACTTCGGTGAAAGACTTTAGATAAACGACCGCGTCTCTACGATCTATTCTCTCTCAGTTAAAGAAAAAGGAGAGACATAATGACAACCCATAGAATGCCTCTCAATTCATGGCACAGGATTGAATGAAGACTACCGCTATTTCTCATGAGGTAATTTTCAAAGGTTTGGACACCTTACTGCACATATTTATGTAGAGTTACAGTTCTCACTGAGTGTTTGCATTTGTGGTGGATACTATTCATAGGTTCGTCCATAAGTAGTAGGTAACAGAACGTAGCATGGAAGTTGAAAAAATCAGCAAACAGCATATGAGATGAGTTTTGAGGTGACAAGCAGCAAAGAGTGATTAGAATACACAGAAGAATTTAAGACAACCAAAGGAAGCAAGCCTACAACTGACACGGATTAAGGAACTCAAACGATGTGCAAATTGATGATTAAAAGTAATGTATGTAATATTCATTACGTTTTCCGTTTTAACGCAATCAACAGTTGCTTTGATCTAGTAATCTTTTCGAACCCTATATAATATACTTACTGTTTTAGCTCCAGTAACTCTATTAAATACTATCAAGAAAAGGTGAGATGACCATGAGTGTACCTAAAGAGTTGTGTCCTCTGTTTAGAGAGGTGACTGGCTCTTCTGCATTAATATTATTCACATGACACACCGCTTGCTTTCACTGACGCTATTCTACGGTGATGTGTTTATTCCTGATTATTTCGTCCATTTAATCTACTCAATGTTTTATCTATCATTACTCTGCCTCAAATGGCCATTTTTAATTATCCGTCCCTTTGCATTATAGTTTCACAACTTTTGCAATGTAACTAACTAATAGACTATCCAGTAAAATGTTAGCTTCTAGGTCATGAAAACTCACCGATCTGAGATACACGTACTCACTAACCATCAGGTCTCACCATCCCGCTGATAAATTAGCTAGTCTTTCAAAGCTAGACGCTAACAGAAACCCAAAAATATATTTTAGCATCCGTACTTAAGAATAAGAAAATTAATTGTCTTATAGTAGTTCTTTACTATAATACTAATCATTATATAATATGTTGATCGAAAGAAAAACTATTTCTTACATTACTGTTAATCACACCATTATAAACAACTGAACAAAATGTTTCTGAAGATATTGAGTAAACTACGCGGCAAGTTGCTTTACCTTTGGGTTGACCAAACCACATTAAAACAAATACTTTTTGTAGTGAACTCTGATAATGAGTTTATGTAAATCCAGTAAATAAAATATATTTCAAGTTATAGTATTTTTATAAACGTTGTACAGAGTAATATTAATAATATATATATCCCTTCATTTGTGTATGCGTTTGTGTCTTCCAAATCATTCACTGTCTTATATTGTCCTAGTGTACTACGTTGATTTAACCATCATATTCTTTGCTTGTCATCGGTCATTTCCATCCCAAAGTCCCATTCCTGATTCTAATGAAGACGATTCTAAACAGACAATTTTTGATGACTCAGTATGTTTATGATCACTTCGCTAGATAATACAAAACATTTCCAATACTGCTAATAATGAGCTTTCATTATTATTCCATGACTGTAATTTGAAATACTAAATCCTAAGAATACTTTGCTCTTGTAAAACCACATAATAAATAGTATATCGAATATCAGTGTATTGTCACAAATACATAAAAGGATTAATTACCTTGCCCATTTTAATGCTAAAGGTATTTGCCTGTCTCCAATAGTCAGCTAATCATAGCCTGGATTAGTTGACTGTGTTATAAATATTGGATCGCTTTCAACTATTTTTAATTATCAGTATACTTTAAAAATAATTATCGCAGTGATCCATTAATTGTCATTGAGAGTGGCTGACTTTGTCAGTTAATTTGAGGAAAATTTAAGCAACATACTTCTACATGATTGCCCCATTCAACCTAAAGCAAATGTAGTATTCATTTAATCAAACATCACGTTGTTCTTATAGTTCATTAGAATAATATCCAATCTTGGGAATAAAATAACCACGAAGGGAAATGTCCACAGGCTATGTGCTGTATTCCTATCATAGAATCGTTTTCCACAAAAACAACTAAGTATCCGCTATTCCATTGGATATCGTCTTTCCAGGGGACATGAAAATTGTCAAAAGAATTAAAGAAACGTTGTCAACGAAAATCAACATTTCTTTTTCTTCTGTACAGTATGAATAAATACCTGTTTAGCACAGAATAGCCGTAAATATCATATTTCACAAAATGGGAATGCTCTTTGAAATTAAACCAACCATTTTACGTAACATTTTCCAAAAAAACTATTTGAGAATAGATGAATAATGTTTCCATGAAGGTGAGCCTTGCCGCATTTAGTTGAATTAATTCATACTTTAGCTGCATATGCGCTCTATGTTAACGATATTTGTATAAAGTTTAGTGAAAACATATGATTGTGGAGATATGCAACGATGTATTTGTTCTTTTATAATGCTTTCAGCATGAGGACATATAACTATATCGATAAAATGGCAAAATGTTTCACAGTGGTAAAAAGTACGTTAATTTAAGTAGTGCATTTATTTATTAAAAAATAACATATATAGTCTTCATTTTTTAACTTTCCTTTGTAATGTAAGGCAGAACAGTATGCGAAATCAGTTTAACATGATGTTATTTTCTTTGAACACGTACTTTACTGCATGTCTTCGAACAAAATGAGCAACAGTTTAGACTACTTGATATCTTGTGGTCGTCAATCCATACAGCGAAAAAAAAAGCTGTGAAACATAATGGTGGTGGTTAGTTAAAGATTTTGCAAATCAGGTTTAAAATTCGACAGATTAATCCAAATTTTTGTATCACTATATTAGTGTAATTATTAGTTTTGACTTAAATGAAGTTAAAATGTTGACAATCTGCTCTCATTGACATGTATTAAATCACCAATAGACATTCTAATATAGTCTTTTCGTCAACTTTTTGCTATATTACTTGTTTAAACAACATTAATCTTGCAATCTATGGTGCTATCAAAATCAGAATTCATAAAGACTAAAACAGTTGTGTTAAACTGAATATGTGGACACGATTTTGCTTATAGTTCGATTATGCTTCCTGAGGATTTAAATTCCCAACGAATAAAAGCTTTATAATGATGCTATAAGCAACATGAAAAATGTAAGCTAACTGTATTATTGATGGACCACAATTCGCTTACTACTGGATTTATTCATAATAAAATTTTATCAACATCTCTAAGGATGACATTATCAAGACTCTTCTATTTGACTTAAAACGAACGTAATCAGAAAGGTAGACGTAAATCAATTTCATTATTAAAGTTGAGATAGACTTTATTTAACTTATCTCCATCCTTCTCTATGTTCATTAAATTTAGTGCCTTTCTTCTACATCTAAAGTGAAGTTATGATTCTGAATACGTGTGACTTTTACATAAAAACATAAAACATTACTTATGTTGCATGCATTTTATTGATTTTAAATTACTCACCTATTAGGCTTGCACATCCACATATAGTAAACTGGATAAAATATAAATTCCCTGAACTGATAAATGTCAGGACAAAGGCACACAGTGGACATCCAATAGCCTACATGTAAGACGAAGTAATTAAAAGTACACGCTTTATAAATTTTCATAAAACAGTGTTGAGTTATCAACAATTAATGTATATTAGATTGACAGATATATTTCATTAAGTTAATAGTTATTAGAATGTAAAATCCTAGTCATATCTGTTTGATAGAAAGTTTTTACCGGTGAAGTGAAAAGTAAAGTAATTAATTAATTCCATAGTACATTCTGTAACGTTAATTTAAATAAAAAATGATTGACTTCTTAAATAACAAAAGTTATTAAAAAGTCGACTTAACAATGAAATCTGATAAATAAAGGAGTTCATTTCAAGTTGTTTTAATAAATTTAGTACATGAAGGTAAATATTTATTGTATTTCTAAATATTCGTCGAGAATATTATTCTACAATAGTCTTTAGAATAAACTAATGAATGTACTTCAGCTTGTGATGATATAAGATTATGAGTGTTGTGGTGACTGCTTAATCTAATTGTGACATAAGAAGTTGATCACTATTAGATAAACACTGAAAACCATGAAGTACTGAAGAACCATTTCGTTTGTAGTATAGGACTACTTCAGTAGTGGATGCTCATGTTCTTATTACTGATCGAACCTAAAAGTTGTGTAACAATCGTTTAGCTCTTGAACCACTGAGTAGGATTATCAATGTTTTTTTATTTCTAACTTAAACCAATAGTATATCGTAAACTGACAGAAGTTAGTAATGAAGACCACCACTCAATTTGAGATATTAAATTCTAAAATAAAATGGATTCAAATAAGCAAAATTTGATGCGTTAGTCACTGAATGCAACAATACATGTACAATGAGAATAATATCATCTACCAACTAAATTATTCACTAGAAAACAATAGAATCTCATTGTAACCTAGCTTTTAAACTTCAAAAGTAGATAGTCTCAAACATCATGAACGTTCACTCATAGAACGAAGTCGATTGATATAGGCCGACGGTACTATACCAAAAGGAAGTTACTGGTTTCGGTAAGACTAGAAAACCGAAATTGATAACGTTAATTCACGAACTCAAAGTAAGTTTGAAGTCAAATGTATTGTAGTACTACTAAAAATATTTAACGTGTGAGAAGCCAATATCAATTACATTTACTCAGTTGACAAATATTTCTTAAAGTACCTACTCTAATATGAGCGTAAAAAGTATTATATTAGACTTCCAAATATTCCAGTAAATCTAGTTATTATCCACCCAACTCTAAAAATTTAAAGCCTTATTCAACAGAATGACCTAACAGTAGTGTACAGTGTCATCATTTATCTGACCACTTTCACCAGTTTTTTTGTATGAGAAATATATATATATGATTTTATTTCTGTACAATATGGCTAGCTAATCATCAAGCAATGAAATCATTTTAAAAACGGAATTTACTTTTTGTCGTTTTTAGTGGTATTCTCATTAAACCACCAGTCTTCGGTCTAAATAATTAACCACCTAAGATTTACCTGGTAATTTAAAAACTTATTTCATCGCCAAATGAAGTGATATTGATAACCAAGAACAATCAAAAAGTATTAAATAAATGTTTCATTCCTGCTAGCAACTTTTTAGTAAGGTGAACCCATTAATACACCGGGGATTTATGCTAAAGTCAATCAGGTCTTCCAACTAGTGCGTTAAATTCAATCTACTGAGTTGGAACATAGTACACCATATTTTTAACTTTTGTTGTAGAACTTAACAAACATCTTCGAGCAGATGAAAAGGTAATCGTCTCTATAACTGATGTAAGTTTATTAACAGACAAGATATTTAACTATCTTTTTGTGTACGACATATCGTAAGTCCAACAGCCCATTAAAGAATAAATCATAGCCCGAAAACGCCAGACATACAAGTGAATCAATTTAATGAGTGAAATGAATAGCAATAAACTAATTCTGTTACTGCCTTAATATCCCTGCAATTGTTACAAAACAACAAAGTGAATTTTATTCATTACGCTAATATTTTAGCATTATTTGATATTAGACGACTTTTAGAATTTCAGATTTCATTATAGTCTGATTGGAGATTTCGCTGTAAATTGAGTTTATTATGAACATAAAAATAAGAACCTGATATTTAACTTTTGGAATCTGGAGTAGCAAACTCCCGATTTTTCCACCATGTTTCCTGCTACAAAACAGTTTTGGACTATTTAGAGTATATACTATTTTTTCATATACAGCGTCAGCTTTCTTAGTACAATTTGTGCAGAATAATTACAAGACAAAATAATGAAGAAACGGGCTTTCACTTATGAATTTATGCAAGAAGGCTGAATTGAAAAGTTATCTTCATAAGTGTGAAATTCATTATTGTTTAAAATATTAAATTATAAATTATAAAACAATGCTTTCAAAATTATTACGTTTATGAAACTGAAATTAATAAACCCACTCGTGCAGATGCCATTATCCCATAGTTGACAGCCATGTTCGTACTTCCAAACATCGACCCTATGGTTGCTGGAGCCAGTGTTGATACACTACTTAAGAAAACAAAATTTCCAATGCCCCATACAAGATAAAGAATCTTTCCTGTTAAACCACTTGTTAGACCAACCAAAGGGAGTGTAAAAAGAAGCATGGCCCAAGTTAAACTTACTGCACAAAATGGAACCTACAACATAAAATGTGTGGTTCAGTATTTTGCATGAACAAATGTGAATAACAATCATTCATAGAATTGTTTCATTATAGACCTTCAATTTATAAGCAAAGTGTTTGCTTTTATTTCACTCTTCATTTTGTATATTACTTAGTCTTTATAAAGATTAAATTAGTGCAGCTTCGTGAGCATTTCCAGAATATAATTTTCTGATTTCGTTGACAATAAAATCCCCAGTTGGATATTTGCAAGTTGGATAATTAATTCATTCAGTTGTTTGATATGAATAAAAATGAGACTGAGTTCAAGTAAAAATTAGTATATGTTTCCGGTCTAAAAATTTTTTATGCAAACTCAAGCTGTTATATTACAATTGTCAGATCTAAATAGCCCTCATAATTCTATTAGGAATTTCAGACAAGAGGTAAATAAGTTAGATGTTATTATATTGACAAAAGCATTTTTTTACTTAATCTTGGATACTGCTTCAATAACATCACATATTCTTAAAACACCGTGAAATAGCAATGAATAGTGAAAACTGGTATCAAAGTACACATTACATTAATGAAAATTTCGAATTTCGAAGTGAAATGTATATTCATACTTTTGTTCTGGATCAGAAGTATTTATATCGGTGTCGAAAGTAAAGAAACTACTTAATTTCATTCGAGGTGGATAACCACCCAGGACAGTAAAGTTACTAGACACCTTATAATGAAACTAGGATTTTTTCCCTCTTCTGATTATCACTTATAGAGTACGAGAAGCAGTTAGATTAGGACTTATAATGAAATAAATTAGATGTGCTAGAATCGGTCTAGTATACCATTAAGGTCAAACCATTAGGATAGAAGCATACATAAAACCTGCGACATGTGTCTTTTCTATTAATTCTGAGGTATTGAATTTCCTATTTATATTAAGAATTAAATGGCTTAATTAGTTTATACCGAATAAAGCACTTATTTTCATCGTCATCAGTCAATTGACAAAATGATTGTTAATTGTCTAAAGTATTTAAGCTTCTAGGATTACCAACTTCATATAAACACCAGTTACTGGAACTGAACTCAATAAGTGAGATATTATATGTCTGTGCTCATTGGAAAGATTAAAAATAAACGACAAGATTATACCAGTAAAATACGATAAAATTTATGCCCATACAAATTTTTATTAATTTTTAAACAAGTAATCAGGAATGGGAAGCAAAGGAGCATCTAAAATCCATAAATTCATAGGAATATTACACCATTTTATACATAAAATATCGAACTAAGTTGTGAATTAGTTAAACACCTAATTTAGAAAATGATTCACCTTGTATGAAAATCTATCAACAACCGATCCCCATAAAACGCGACCTCCAGAGTTAAAAACAGCAGTCAGTGTAACAACAGTTGATAAATATTTATCATCACTGATAAATGTCTGACCAAACAACTGAAATCAACGAAAATCACTATATTAATATCAAAAGCAAGGGGTCCCTATTGAATAAAAGTATTTACATTATATTTTAAATAAGAAAATTATTGCATGTTTGTATAAATAACAGCCTATCAATAGTGTTGCGTTTTCTGAGCTATACAAGTGATTGATTTCCTCTGTACAGGTCAACAAGTTGAACTTATATCGTTGTAATAACTGACTTTAAAGTTATCTGAATGCTATCATTCCTCAATCCATGATTTCAAATTTCCTAAACCGAAATCGTGTCCGTTAATGTCCAAGTACATTTATATTAATGATAACAAATCGTATTAGACCCTGCTTCCTGCTATCCAGTGTTCTTTTGCGCTTAAATAAAGAGTAATAACAGTTGGTCCAATCTATTACTTCATTCAATTGTACTATTACATCATTTTATAGACACTGTTTGTCTGTTCAGTAAGTTAAGTATTATGTTTGGCTAAAATACAAAAGAACTTACTTTATAGGAAGAAGTTACAAGTGTAAGAGGTACACTGTTACAAAGTTCAATAAACCATAACAGATAGAAATCGACATGACAAAATAGTTGGCCAGGTGTGATGTCTACTACACTTTAACATAATAATGAATAAACAATATACCTCGTTAAGAAAGTTTATGGACCAATTAACGTAATTCAAATATAAATGAATGAATGTTGCTATAATTCGTTGATAATCAGTTCGATATTTAAATATAGAAACTGAAAAGCAGCATTATAAGACTTAAGCGGAATTCGCATAGTAACCACATCTAACGACATGATACATGATACACATTAGTATATTGGTTGAAGATATGCAAATGTTCACACTAGGAATACTTAGTTTACTTAGCCATACGGAAACACTTTAAAAGGCATGCTATCTTCGAAGAATGTCAGAGCACTGATTATTTTTTATGTTTAGTACAACTGCTGAATAGCACTATTCTTGACATCCTAATTAGGCTTTTATATGATGTTAATGAATGAAGCAATATTCGCTCCTTTTAAGGTAAATGTATATTACAGTAGTTATTTATTTTTTGATTATCTCCAGATACTTTTACTTTTTTTCTAAACACTATAAGGCAACCTACTATTATAATTACAGTCCCTACAGAAGAAATCCGGGGGGGTGTAAATAATATGGTGGCACCTAATCCCTAAATTAGTTTCAAGTATTTAATTCTTAAAATAATTTAATAACTTAATATATGGTAGGTCAGTCAAATGTGTTGAGGTAGCAATCAAATAACGGATGGACAACTGAGACTTATCGTGTATGCATTTTTGAAAAAGCTGTAAAATCATTCAAGGACGAAACAGATTTATATGGCAGGCTGCTATCTTTTATTTGAGCTTTTAATTACTTAAAATTATTAACTGCATGCAGCTGATGGGGATAAAACGAAATACAACGAATTCATCGTATATTGAAAATGCCATCACCCTGGCTGTCTAAAACTTGGAAGAAAACAAACTACGCAAAATATGTAATAATGTAGCTATATTCATTCCAATTTATGTGCTTTTGTAGAATTTAACTTCCACGATCATACAATTACCTTTATTTAAAATGTTGAGGGCCGACTTATTAAGAAGCCAACTTTGTTTTTCTACTTAAAATAGTCTTGGTACATGTCCCCTAATTGATTTTTATATAACTGAATACCATTTTATTGGTGGTGATTAAATTTTATGCTAGCCTTCCTCAATTATGCAAGCCTTTCCCAATTTGACTGTTAAAAAACATTATTAAGATTTAAAGTTTAATTGAATGAAAAGTTTTCAGAATAAACTCACCTTGACAAGTTCGAATAAACTTTTACTTCCTAAGTAAATAAATGTAAACCAAAAACGCTTAAAAATATTATTTATATTTTGATAAAATGGATTTATGTGTGAAATTTAGCTGAGATCCAGCTGAAAATACTATAACATATTTTGAGTGATTTTATGCTACTTATTAATAAGCAGAATTATACATAGTCAATTTCGCTAGTTAATCTTCCTTTATTACTGACAATATTTATTAAAAGACGATAGAAAGTCAGTAATAACTTAAAACCAACTTGTAAATTGGAATAAAAAGCTCTAGGCACCATCAATTCTCTAATTACAAAAAATATTCTCATATATTAATTTGCTTACTAATAAGTAGTATAAAATAACCTCCAAAATGTGTGGATACCCTCAATCGTGAAATTTATTTTTCTATATTGATTAAAATCTCTCGATATAATGACATATTCGAATACACGCGCTGAATTATCTTCCCATGTACGATTTTACATAGATTCATAAAAATGACAAATTTTTCAGCTTAAATTTTGTGACTATCAAAAAAACAAAGGTCAAATGGCCAAATACTTTTTATACAAAAACGTCGTTGTAAAATTATGCTTTACAAAGTTACAAACTAATTGTGGGATTGAACTATTGCAACTACTACCTCCCAACAAACGAAGTGAGCCAAAATTCTAATGAACTAAATTATGCAATATAGGAAATATAATACTTATATAGCAATATATATGTCAAATATCAAGTATTGTAGTAGGAATCACTAAAAGCATATTGTTGATATAATTGCAGGCAATTCTTATAGTTTGTTACATAGTGGTACATTATGATAATTTCTCACACAAGTTAGTTGAATTAAATTTTGTGACTTCAGAATGATTATATTAATTTTGCAGTTTAAAATTTTTATTTATCTATTTTCATAAAACAGACGTAAGCAAATCCACTTAGTGATTAATGCACAAAAGGTTTTCACTTTTTTAGTGTGTGACAAGTGTCAGTTATTTAGACATATCTCCTTACCTAAAAAATTATCTATTTACATTACTTACAGCTTTTACTTATATCGTAAATAGTTGAACTTCCCACCACTCATGAACAAATTGAATATTTACCATAGATAAGAATGTAGGTAAGCTTTTGTATTGTCCCAGCTATAAACTACATAGTTTTCAGCTTGAAATACTATACGACTAACTTGCAACCCAATGTAACCTGGACCATGTTTTGAACGTAATTACTTAAAATAAAGTTCACCTTGCTGTTTTGGTCGTTTTACCTTGATAAATGACTATTATTACATTCATTCAGTACAGTATTTGTACAATATATTTCAAGGACATAATAAAAGATGTCACTGTTTTGCGTGCTACGAATTCGGTCCACTTCTATGGGGAGGAATTCTGCCATTTAATATGGGGTTACTACATACATTTATTTGAACAATGATTCTTCAGTTTGCTAAAATGTGCATAACGTTCTTATTAGCTGTAATGAAACTAAGGTCCCAAAATAAATATTTTTAATTAATAAATGTGCTTCATTTTAAATCTTCAGTCTACAGCTTAAAAGAACTTACTTCATCTTTGATTTGAGAATTTAAGGAACTGTCTCCATCCAGATCTTGTATTTGGTCTTCTTTCTACAGGATTATATATTGAAACAACAAACTATCATACCAGTGCTTATAGACACTCATGCACACAATTATTTCCTTATTATTCATAAGTTTCCACTGGCCCTTAGACATATACAGAAATCCCATTCATGCTCAGTAAAAGACATTCAAATGTCGATACTTTTAGAAACATACACTTTTATTTATCGGCATACCATCAAATGTATCAAAAGCAGTACCAAACTACAACCGTCGATGATCGATTTCGATCCACTATTTTGAACTACTATAGTGACTGCTTAGAATCTCTATTATCAACTTACATTACATTGCTCGTGTAATTAAATACCTATTTTGCATTCACATTATGAACTAAGTTACAGAATCCCATCTGATAGCATTTCGTTAACAGACAATCTTGTCACTTAGATTTTATTTGAAGAATCTTAGAAGTAAATGAATTATTGTTGATTATCATAATGTGATTAACGAAAATCTCCAGGGTCAAGTTTCTTGCTGACTGATAGCCTGCTACACAGCATATATGCAGTCTTGAAGAGAGTGATTTTTCCGTTTAGTTCCGTCTAGATATCTAGATCCAGGTTATATACATTTATATATATATATATACTAACTAGTGCATTAATAATAAAGTTTACAAGACAATGAATATTCTTCTTTTATTAATATTCAGTTAAAGTCAAAATAATATCGACAATATATTTTCACCTATTTTAGTTAGGTAATAAGTATAATCACCAAACATTGATTAGCTTAAAGCTATGTGCGGAAGTGACGAAGTTGTAAGTAATAGAAATCATTGGGCGTTCACAGATTTGAAGATCACTTATTTCAATAATTTTTTCACTGAGAAAAATGTTATTTTTATCTTAAAAGTGAACTTTCATGGCTTTTGTATTTTTTCAAAGCTAATACACATATAAGCTTAGATTTATCGTTTGTTATGTATATGTAGCAGTACTATATACGAAAATACTACTTTTGGATAGAATATATATATATATATATATATATATATATATATATATATATATACTTTACATTCTTGATGTATGCATCCAAGTAATGGGAAAACAAAGACAGCCTCAGTGAAAATGAACGATGTTTTTTGTCCAAAAACAATATTTTCATATATAATCCCACTTCATCCTAGAATCATTTAAATTTTATTGTGAGAGATTCTTATACGTCAAGCAGTTACAATCCGACTAGTTTATATTTTACAGAAAAAATGAAAGTGTCATTTGACTAGTGTGAATGACCGTATAACTTAATGCGTAATAAGGAGTCAATCATTTTTGTTTAGTTTATTATTTTCTATTCACATTCATCAACGTATCGCAAGAGTGCAATTTCATTAACTTGATTCATTAAAACATTTTCGTTCAATAAACCTTCATAGAGTAACAAATAATAAGTTTATTACAATTCACACAATAAATAAATGTAGGCTTCCAATAAAACCGTTGGTATATTTCCAACAATTTATGCAAGATATGCTAAACCGAAAATCAGTCAATCGATAAACATGAGAACTGATATGAAGCAAATGTATATCATTACAAACTACTTTAGAAATCAAAAGTAATTTATAGTAAAAATTTATTTTTTTAATTCAAATCATTAAAATTAATTGTAACAAATACCGAACAGTAATTTTTAAAAAATCGTAAACGTACAAAACTTAATTTAGGCCTTGGATGCAATAAAATAAATCCAATGATTTGAGTAAATAATAAAATAGCCCCAAGGATAAGGAATACATTTGGCAGCCTAGTAAGAACCTCGGGATCATCAAACTGTCTGAAAGATGAAAGTAAATAAAAAAATTTGCAAAATGCAGAAATAGTTTAAATACTATTTGTCCCTCAAGTTTTATTATGCGTATATGTTTAAAGCCTAGTCGATTGCTTTAAGCGGATATCAAAGATGTTAACAAAAAATTATATATGTATATATAAGTTGAAAGATCGGGAATTTTCAGCGCTTTGTAAAATATATGGAGTCGGAGTGGCAACTACGCATTCTTTTTAATATCCACTTAAAGCACTGTAACGGAAACTATATTCGGGATGTTAACTATAGGAAACAACCCTAGCCCCCAACTTCTCAACAATTACAGAAATCGTAGGGTAATTTCATACTAAAAACGTATATACCTAGTATTTAGACTTTTGTGAGCTAAGGCGTTTGAACCTCACATTCTGTTAAATTGATTCTTCTTTTCATCTATCATATCTATTCATAATTCCTTACTATTATATCATTGATTTACTTTTTTTATTCCGACACCAATCTACGTCAAGTAGATTAAACGCACTATAAAAATTTAGAATATATAATGCCAAAAATTTAGTTATTTCACTACCTAGTCACATTGTTAACCGGTACATTGTTTGGGTTTATCAAACGAGTTTGAATAGGGCCAAATACCAGTGATCCCATACCGTATCCACTAACTACTAGTCCAACAACGAGACCTCTGTGCTTAGGAAACCACTGTAAAAGGTAAAACAAAGTGTATTGTTTTCTGTAAATTTAGTACATACTTTGATGTTATGGGAGTAGAAAAAACAATGTATCTTATTATATCCAAAAGAATTCATTGAATATTCCAAACAAGCAACAAATAAAGTGATTAATTGTTTTGTAACAAATAAACATATTATCATTTATAATCACATTTGCTATAAAATGCATCCATGGAAGATAAGTTATACCAAATATTATAGTCTTCCCGTACCATTCAACATGTGGCTTTGAAAAGTGGATTGGTGCAATATGGCACCATGAATTTCACCACACCATGCGACAAATTAATGAAGCTAAACTTGAAATATAATAAAGCGAATTAATTAACCAATGAAAATGCGAGAAAAATCCGTAGCAAAAGATACAGCTAAAATGAAAAAGGATGGGGTGAAATGTTTTCATGTAGGGAATAACCATTTCAACAGGAAAACAGTATGCTACAGTTCACCAGTAAACTACAGAAAAACAGAAGCTGGTTTTTAATAAATTAATTACATTACAACATAGTTGTCCATTACCGCACACCTCAATACCATCATTTCACTTAAACTCAACTTCATATACCAAAAAGTAGTCAGGATGTAATTAAAGTCAGCCAGGAACCGGTGTCAGGCTTTACGATTACAACTGGACAAACGTTCCCAAAAAACTCATGTACACCTTAGTTTTACCAAAACTATACGCTGCATGCAGGATGTATGCAAACTAAGCGTTTCAGAAAGTCATGGTCAATCAAACATCCTTTGCCGCTCTCTGTCAAAATATTAATAAATAGATTAGTTGTTTAAAAACCAATGTGATCTGACTATTCAGTCAAAAGCGTAGACCATCGCTGCAATATTTATATAACTACTGTTGTAGTTTGTTTTTAATTTGTTTTAATTTCACTTTCAGCATATCAGTGCGTTAAATTAACGGAAGTGATAAATGAGTGAATTGTGTATATTTTCAGGTCATTAAAATCAAAGGAATAATCGTTATATAACTTTGTTTTTCCTTTATAAGGACGATGTTACTGCTTTTAGTGTAACTTCGTAGCCAGTAATTCTTCTATTTTCTTACCAGATGAAAATAACGCTTTACGGTGACTTAAAATAATCCAATAACATCTAATAAAACTTTTTTCTTTGGCTAAAATCTCAATTAATGTAGTTATATAACCTCTATACTAAATAAAATGTTTTGGCGTAATTGTTTCAAATGTCAGACAAAATCTCCCTCGTATATATTTTGAAGTGGATATTATTTTTTTTAAATCGTTATTTCATTTAGTGACTATATAATAAAATAAATAATAGATCGAACAAGGTAAAACTGTACAAATTATTTACAGTATTTTTACACTTAAACGATTTTAAAACAAATCTTTGGAAAATTTTACCGTCGCAGCAACTGCCAAAGTTACGGAAAATCCTAATCCAGCACCTGTACCAAACAGGAATGAATAGGTCAAAATAACTCCAACATACATTTTTTGTACCGTGAAATAGGAAAGTAAAACACCACCACTAAAATAGAAAAAATTATATGGGTCACTAATACTCAAATTATAATTATCTATAAAGTAAACTAGTGTTCTGTGTATGATTGCAACATTTATTGACTGCAGCCACCAAGTGAAATCTACTTTTAAACATTTCAGCTTTGTTTCAGAAAAGGAGTACCTTTCACATCAAAAGATTTACTTGCTTGACATGTTATATATTATAAAGTAACAACTGGTTAAAAACTCGTTTAGTAGTTCTAGTACAGCAAAATATTTGATGGAAAGTAGGACCTATCGGGAACATCGTGGAGGATGTTTAATCTTTGCTATACAAATTCCATCCATCAATCTTGTTAAGAGCTTATTGCTACCTTTCATGATAGATTTTTATAATAGAGAAAACAGCTGGAAAATAAGAAAAACTAGTTGGCCATTTCATAATATTATGCGACTTCTAAATAATACATGCGATCTTACACAAAACCAAACCAAAGAACTGCAGGCCTAACGTTTAACACATTTTTGCTGTGCAATTAATCTGTGGTACATTGGTTTGTATTTGCACTTTTAAACAATTTGCTGGTCAAATAGTAAACGTTTTCAATATGGTAAGTAGCAACAAACGATAGTGACGTAGCAATAGAGTGCTTTTAATGTCTCAGCCAGTTAAATATTGTTTCTCTGACGTTTTAGGGCCCACTTGACGTCGCTTTTTAAGGGTAAAAATAAAGAGTTCAAAACAAACACAAGTTTAAATTGTACAGAGAAAGATATTAAATACCCAGTACAAATAACAGAGCTAGAGCATACAATATTACTAAAATCGAAATAATTCTCAAAGCATATAATCATAAACAGTTTACACAATAATCAGTTTATTTTTAAATACGGAGTCATACGTTGACACTGATACTTAGAGACGAACATTGATATAACACTTACTTCTATTCACTGGCACACATGGGTAGAAACAACTCATTTTAACACAAAAAGCGCGAAGTAAAAAATATGATATGAAGCAATTTACAGTGAAGTGAAAACAGCAATTTAAAGGAAAGAATTTAAACCGCTGGAGTTTCAACAAGAAAACGTTACCAATGAACCCAGACTATGTCGGATAGAAAACAAATACTCACCAAAAAGAATAGTTGTAATCACGTAACTGATTACCGACACTGGGATGCTGGTTCAGTGATTTAACGGTTAAGCGTTTGCAGTTGTGGCTGCGCACTGCTGAGAAGTTGCATGTTAGAACACAAAAGTTACTCAGTGCCTTTTGGTTTTTAACAGTAACATAACTTAAATCAGTTTGCAATATTAAATTCAATTTCACTAGTCTTCTTAACACAATCTTAATTTAAATTTATTCAAATTATAGGCTGGGAAACGTTTTGGTAAAGTGATTATTCATGAAGTAATTAGTTTCAAAAGCTACGACAGTATAAGTCGATAATGAAAATTGCGTATCGACGTGTGGCTCCCATGAAAAGCATCAACAGGAGAAACAAATGTTGCGCTTTTGCATTTGTAAACTGATATGTTGCTGTCTAATAATTTTAACGTTTTTATGTTGATGAAACTTTGAGTCTTTCAAAACAGCTTTCTAATTAAGAAATGTGATCACATGTCGAAGCACAGAATAGGAAAAATGTGTAAAACAAAACTGAGTTTATTCACGATTATTAATATATTTAACTGTGGATGTGGTCCTGATTAAAATCTATGTAACGAAAACACAAAAAACAAAAGATTAAACGGCGTTTAATAAAATATTTGGATTGTTTCTAAAATATATAATTCAGTGTAATGAAGATTCTTAATAATTATGAATAACTTAGTTGGTGAAGAAAAAAAATCACTCCATTGTTTGAAAAGTGAGAAATATTTATTAAGTGAAGTAATTCTGCACAACAGTTTCACGTTTCATTTTAACTTATGGTACTAATTAACAACATACCAGTTAATTTATTTTAATCATACATAAACGGAAACATAATTGAAAGGACTAGATAATTGAGATGATCGATAAAACTTTAGTCTATCAAAGCGGCATAAATATTACATGATCTTATTTATAGCCAGTCGCTGGACTCAAATGTGCTGTTTTAAATAAGCTTAAGAAAAATCTGTGATAGTATTGTATTACGTACAATCACAAAAAATAAAAAATACCTTTTAGCTACTGATGTGTGCATCTTGACGAACTGATTTATCGAAATCTGAGGATAATGTACTTAGAGTTTTCGTGGAGATTTGTCTCTTAAGCGTATCTTTTACCTTGAAAATTTTAAATAGTAAAGCCAGTAAGATAGACTAGATCTATAAAAATTTTGTTACTGAGTTCGATATAATGTGACATACTAGTTTTATAACAATTCCAATTACTTAATCTGGAAAACCTACTTAAGTGAGTTAAGTTTCTCTCTAAATGGATACAGAAAGCAACTGGGCGATTCAATCTATCTATATTACTTCCTGAAATTAAGTCTTGAATCTAAGTTACTTTTGCCCTTATTGAAAGTTAGTATACTAAGCGACCGTAGTACTTAACAGCTGAAATATGACCGACAATATTTTACTCTCTTATTTTTTATTTTTATTTTTTATTTTTTTATTTTTATTTTTTAATACCATTAGTATTTGCATTAATCTCATTTGATAATTCTAAGTCTTTTGTTTAAAAGTCGATAAAGTTATAAATAATAAACCTACAACCCACTCAACTCTTAAAATTGGTGTCTTTAGTTGCAAAGTTAGTAAAACTAAGTTTGTAAGTTACTAGTACTTAAATTCCTCAAGATCTGAAAAAATATCACTTCAAAGCGTGTAAAATCTTGAAAAGGATGTTTCGTAAAAGATAAAGGCAAAATCCGATAAAAACACAAAGAGAAAAGAAAACACTCTTGAACTATATGGGAGTTAACAAATAATAAATTCATTATCAATTATCTCATTTATCTACCTGGACTAAGTGATTTTCACATATTTAAATATAACTTTTTATATCTACTGTATTAAAGAATTTGGTTTTGAAGTGTTCTTGGGATACCATTTCTGTGTGCAAATAAGGCATGGCATTAAATAGCAAAAATGTTAATAACTCAGCTTCTGACAAATTGAATACACAATATCATCGTGATGAGATGATGTATAAAATTTGACTTATTTAGACATTCTTTTGCCAACAGTGTGAGGTTTTCGGTGAGTGTAGCGACAATAATTTGACCCCAAAATAATAGTATGTGAAGCTGAAGCTATAATCGTGGAAGGAAATTATGTAAATTGGGAATAAATTAATGTTTTTTTCTTAGTTCTGTGGGAGTTATCGAAGTTAGCAGTTATCACATAACAAATATCGCTTGTAATTCACAAAAGAATACTTTTGTTCGCAACAGCATATGTAGTCAGGTTTATTTAGCTGAAGAGTTAAATGTTAAACAAAAATTCAGACTTTAAAAATGTGCATACTGAAAGAAATACTTCGTATTAGTGGTGACCAATTATACACAATTTATCTCATCAAGCTTAAAAACCACTTTAATTTACAAAAAATTACTCCATATGCTGCTTACCTGAGAAGAAAACAACTAAGAGCTAATACAGGACGATAGCCAATTTTGCTCGACAAAAAACCTCCAAGTGGCATAGAGAAACCATAAAGAGCAAACGACACTGCGGAGAACCAGACAGATGTTTGGACAGATAGGTTAGGGTCCATAAATGTAATTAGATATCCCATTATGTATGGAACCATATTTGCTTATTAAACAGAAATAATCAAGCATTTAATTTAATTTACTTAAGGAATATAAATATCCATAAGTCAAGTGGATTAGGAACCCACCTAAAATCGAAAAGCATCCACTAATGTTTCCTTCTTCTTTAATACTGTATAAACCATGCAACGTTTTACGGAACATATATTTTAATTATGACATGAAAATCGCGAATAATCATAACCAGAATAGATTATTTTGAAATATTGCCTACAATAATTCGATATCCAATAACGTTTTGACGAGCTAATGTAAACTAGTTGATGTCTTCGCAACCACGTTTTGATGTTGAGGAAGAGTTTTAGATGTTTGATAGCACCCAGCGTTAGAGTTCAGCTACTCATCTGTTCAATACCCTCCCTTAGCTGGTATCACTTGAATATGTGTGACTGTTTGTTCAGAAGAGGTAAGATAGGAAGAACCTGAATTTATAACGCTTTTGGACAGTCAGTTAGGTAATGGAGTGATAATAAGGAAGACAAAAGAAAGAAATTAAAGGAGATATGTATTATGGTAAAGAGACGGTTAAATGAGTAAAGCGAAATCACAATAATAATATATGCAGCAACAATAGAGAGTGACGGTGTGAAGCAAGGAGATAATTAAAACGCTGTCAGTCTTTATTCCGAGGGGGAGATGGAATTTCATGCGTGCAAATATATTCATCTAACCTCTTCTTTAAGGTAATTAGTGAGCCGCCTGAGGTCATAGCTGTGGGAAGAGAATTCTGTTTCAGGCAGACTGTAAGTGAGAAGCGTGACCTAATCCAAGTGTTTCTGATCTTGTGAGCGTTGCCCAGTTGTAAACCACAAGAAACTCAATGCAGTATTACCCTAGAAGGGTGGAGTGGGTTGTCCAAAGTCACATAAATGATAGAAGAGGAGTTTTCTTTGAGAGCCTTAAACCAAACTTCTATTATGCGCTGGTGTATTGATGCTTCAGCAGCGATTCACGATTGACTCAATGAGATACCGAGAAATTTGTCTGGTTTATAGGTCACCTTAATCCTGTCGTTGTTTCCACATCTACGAATAGCATTTTGTATGCATTTTTCCCCGTTACCTCATTTCTGGAGCTGTGCATAAATGCTATGGTTAGCAGCCGTCCAGGTAATATGCTGCTTGCTCTAGAGATAAAAACATAAATATATAATTGAAGAAAATAGAGCGAAATGGATCAAAATATGAAGATGATGGGAGGGTCTGATGTACAGGTTAATATAATAAGAGACATGTGGCCAGAACAACGTCTTCTGGGTTTGAGTAGTATGTGTCAAGTTTAATGAATGTGTTTAGATTGATAAACCCACACACTGTCACATATTTAGGACAACAGTCCAAGACGTGACGCAAGTGTATAGCCTTATTTTAAGGCATGTTACAGAAACGACTGTGGTTGCAAACTCAATGTGAAGCACATCCACAGTTTGTCAAACGTGAGTGTGTGTCCCCAAAGTCGATCTCTGACATGTGATCGCATGGACGAGGTGTATGATAGTGTCTTTTCAGTAACATAACTCATACGGTTTGCTATGGAGCCTAACGTTCTTTGTGAATACATGAAAAAACTTCATATATAACTAGGTGCATGGAAAAGGGTGAAAATGTGGAACTACATTACCTGTTTAGTAATTGAATCTAACTACATTGTTACCTATCTCTGTATTGCTTCTAGGAGATCTGTGCCTAATTCAAAACAGAAAATTACAAGAAGCCTGAAAATTTTTAAATGAGGTCCAGGGTATGTTATAAATATACCCAGGAGGAGCGCGTTTGTCAGTGTGTAACTGTCTACAGTCAGAGTGAAATATTTAATGTCCTTTGAAACAGCTGTCCTACAGTTGGCTATAATTAATAAGCTTAATTTTAATAACAGGCCTACGTAACGCATAATGGAATTACAACTTATGCATCGCCCTTAAGATTGTAGATAGGGTAACGATTAGCAGGAAAGTCAAAATAAATGATATGATATGTCTATCATTTGAATTCATAATTATTATTTGAAGCCATTCAGTATGATGGAGAAGATTTGTAGCTGATGAGAATGGTTTAGGTTTAATCACCATCACTGAGCTGAATGGTCAGTGACGTAATATATCATCACAGTTCCGGTCATCATAATAGGCGCAAAAGTCTGATAAATGAGGGCTACGCTAATGTCACATCAAAAAATTCACAGGTTGTTCAGCCGGCTTAAATTTAATTAATTAATATGAAAAAACAACCTGTAACTCTTGCAAGCATATTTTGATCCGCTTCCATCATGACCTGAATCATAGTATTGTTGATTATTAATTTCCTGATAAATTGATAGAGTGCATGAAACTTAATGTGTTTATTGACTTCCAAATGACCTGAATAACAAATTCCTGAAAATCCTCGTGTCTCCTAGTGTGTCCTTTGTCTAAAATCACTACATTTTCCTAATCAAACTTGAGTTCATAATTTTCTGTGCGTAATGATATGAGATGATACATCGTGGTGCTTGACAAGTCACTGGTGTTCATGTATGAGAAAAAGGAGAGGTCGGTCGCTTTGTCCGATATAGTGTTTATCACAGTTAGAGCAGTCTATTTTGTTGATAATATTTGGTTTGCCTCTTTTTGTTATCTTGTCCTTTGACAGTAATGAACTTGTTGGCTTGTGTGCGACCTTCATTCCGAACGGACTCAATAGTCTGGTAGTAACTTCCGATATATCTTTCATGTATGATGGAGTGATCCTTTTACTGTTTCTGACGTTTGGTTTTGAGTTTGATAGCGTTTATTAGAAACATTTATTGATGAAGTTGCGTGGATAGCCATTTTTCAGAAGACGGTTTTTAGTTATTTTTATTCATTTTGTGTTGTAAGCGGGTTAAAGTTGGCTTTCCTCTTTTGGAAGAGAGTTTGTGTGGTGGTCTCTCATGTACACAATAATACTTGAAAATAAAACCTATTTATGTAGTTATTTAGTTTCGGTGATTCCAGACAGTCCTACGATTCTGTGTACCTTTACTGCTGACATTTCTGCGATTGTGTCATTATGTATTGTAATTCATGTGTTTCCCCTTGTGAGTGTTTACTTAGTCCTATGTTTTATTGTTTGGTGACGTATGTTAGTCTGACCTTCTGATTGTTTACTTGTCATTAGATATCAAAACCCCACCCATTTGTGACTATCTATATTTAGACGTTGCTATTCCTACGTGCATATATATATACATATGAACATATATATATACAAATATATATATGTATTCCATGTAAACGGTATTCTCGTGTTTTTTCAGTGTTGGATTGAGTGATTGCTGTTCTGTGATTTGTTGAGTGCTGACTGCCAACTGCTTGCGTTTCTATTGGTTTCAATACAATTCTTCTACTACTACATTTGAATTCCCACCATGTTACTACGTAATTGCAATTCGTAATTCTAAGTGCTAATTGGAGTATCATAGCCTGCACATATTTCACCCTTCGGATGGTTGAATTGTTGCTTCTGTATTTAAGAATTTGATTAGTGCGGGTTGGTTTCCGGTACACTAAGGTCCCTACAATTCCTGTGTTGGTTCAGGTGAATAGCATATTTAAGAATAGTAGTTTGTTATATTACTCCGTTTCTGGTGTTATGTCTCCAGAGATGTTGACTAGACTATGGGCATTTTCTAACTGACTTTTCTGACGATGACGAATATGTCGTCTACATAACAGGTCCAAACTCCTGGTTGGATCATCGGTGATACTAAAGTTCTTAATCTTCGCGCCACTATATCTGCACTCGGTCCAAATACTGGTGACCCGGTCGCCGCTCCTTCTGTTTGGTTGTATATTTCATTACTGAGTAAAAGGTATGTTGTTGGGCACATTTTGATGAGCTTCAATAGGCGCTAACTTTGACATTTTGTGTGTTTTGAATGACTGGGATCGTTGGTGAGGTGGGATGTAGTGTCTTGTCCCAGCCTTGATTCGAACAAAGTGAATAAGACCATGACATCAAATGGTACAACCAATTTGTTTTGATTTGATTGATCTTAGCATAAATCAAGAATTATGTAGAAGATTTGACAGAATGGCCATATGAATTTACTAAGCGCTTCTGTTTCCGTGAAATCACCCTCTTTATGGGTTATGTGTTATAGTTCCTGGAAATGGGGTGATTGGTCGTGACAGGACGTTTGGTTTGTGTAGTTTCGGCCTGTCACAGAATCGATTGGGTAATTAAACAATTTGGTTACATCTACCATTAACCTTCTCTTGTTACCTATCCTGCCTTGATAAACTTCTTCAAAGTTCTAAAGATTTGATTACTTAGACTTGGAATTGGATTTCTGTTCATTGGTTGGTATATGTCTTCTTCCTTGAGTTAATATTCAGCTTTCTTAATACAATCTTATTTGTTCATAACTACACTTATGCGTCTCTTCTTAACTGGGTGTCCAGTATTATTTCAACATTTCGACTTCTTCATAACCTTTCGTTTATAGTCGTCCAGCTAAGTGCGGATTTTCTTCCAAAGTGTTAGTCCTACAAAGTTTTGTCTTATTTTTCGTTAATTTTCTCTTTCTATTCCTAGTGTTTTTAGAGATGAGCAAAGTAGTGCAAAAAATTTGGAAGCGTCCCACATATTAATCAATCGTTTCTGGAAAGCTGTTCTTCTTCAGTTTTCCTTGTATAGAAGAATGTGTTGATGATTCTAGGTCCATGATGTTCTCACCACATAAGTTCTATTCATACTTTTTGGAACAGTATTGGTGTTACTTCATATGTCTGTGAGGCATTTTGTTCTATGAGACCCGAGTACAACAGTACTTTCAAAAGAGGAAAGCCAACTTTAACCCGCTTACAACACAAAATGAATAAAAATAACTAAAAACCGTCTTCTGAAAAATGGCTATCCACGCAACTTCATCAATAAATGTTTCTAATAAACGCTATCAAACTCAAAACCAAACGTCAGAAACAGTAAAAGGATCACTCCATCATACATGAAAGATATATCGGAAGTTACTACCAGACTATTGAGTCCGTTCGGAATGAAGGTCGCACACAAGCCAACAAGTTCATTACTGTCAAAGGACAAGATAACAAAAAGAGGCAAACCAAATATTATCAACAAAATAGACTGCTCTAACTGTGATAAACACTATATCGGACAAAGCGACCGACCTCTCCTTTTTCTCATACATGAACACCAGTGACTTGTCAAGCACCACGATGTATCATCTCATATCATTACGCACAGAAAATTATGAACTCAAGTTTGATTAGGAAAATGTAGTGATTTTAGACAAAGGACACACTAGGAGACACGAGGATTTTCAGGAGTTTGTCATTTAGGTCAATTGGTGGTAAATAATCATTTTGAGTCTTAAGCAGTCTACCAACTGATTTACGAAATCGTGTAAGTTATGATTTATATTGTGGAAAAATATATATGGTTTATGTTATTAAGTTTTGTAGTCCTATGTGGAATATATGCAATTCTGGAGTCAACTGTTTATGGATCTCCACACATTTAAATAGCTTTTTTGGTATAAATCTCTCTATAACGTTGATGATAACACTAATCAGACCGAGCTGCATATAGTTGCGTACTCCCAACGCACCTTTAGCAGTTTATCCACAGTTTTTTGTCACCAACTCAGTCTATTACTCATACTTGCTACAATCCAACTTTCAAAATAAATATTACAAATCAATTCTCCGCATTTTGAATAGGTGTGAGCTATTACAGGCTCGTTCATTTACTTTCAGTGATTTTAAAGACACTAGAGAGTATGGTGAATTATTATACATGAAGATACATCGACCGCCACAAACAAGAACTCCAGAAAAATCAGAAGTTTCTTGTGCAGCCGCATCAACGGCGACTGATATCGATATGATCAACTTGAGTTCACCATTTAGAACGTACTTCAGGTGGATAGAAATGAACGACCGTCTAATCGTACGATCACCACTATGCGTTTTCTAGATAGAAATGCTGAAATACTTACCCCGATGTCTTTCAAACTTATTAAGGCTACCTACATGGACGTATAAATTACCCGATGAGTAAGGAATCCGGATTTTTAGCCTTACGAAAAAGTTTAAGAAGCTTCCTTTGAAATTTACCATTCTTTTCTTTCGTGTCACAGTCAGTGGTAGTTCGGTAGATAAAGTAGTTACAGTTATAGCCGAACGTTACTCCAGTTACGCAAAGGGTTAGCAGCAGTGATTCTTCTAGAAAATATAAGCGAGTGAGAAATGGGAAATAATAGAGGGCCACGGAGGGTAAATGGTTTATGTTATCTGTTGAGCCTCGTATTTCAAAAAGTTTGTTTTGAAACATCGCAAAACAGCAGCTACATCATTTCGTCAACAGTTACGCTGTTATTTACGAGCAAAAATATTTAGTGTGTTATACCCATGGACCAGCTTATTTATTATGTGACCCAATCTGTAACGTAGTTCTAGATAATAAATTTACGAGTGCTTGCTTTCGACCCACGTACTTGGGCAACTGCCACTAGTTTACAGTATCGGTTATAACTAACAAGATTATAATCAGTGATGAATGTCTGTAAAGCATTCTACTTTGGGGAGTTATTCATTCCTGTATACGCTTTAAATTATTAGTATATTCTCACATTTAAAATGATAGCAGGGAAGATCGTATCTATGCAGTAAAACACTATATTTTTATCCACCAGCACAAAACGTGAAATATTTTGCGAGTCATGGTTTCTGTTTATCGGTGAAAGCATGAGAAGTACTGAGTGTTTTGATTTTTTGAACTAAAATATTACAATTGGTAAATAAAGAAATTCTGGGGGGGGATTCAAAGGAGTAGAAACAAATACAATTGTGAAACAGTCCAATTAATTAAAGGTAAATAATATTAGTTATAAAGCACATACTTATGTAAAATTAGTGATAACGTAGTAATTATAGCGGGACTAATAGCAAATGTAACAAATAAGTAATATTATATTTTTTTACTAATCTACTAAAATTGAAGAACTTATAATAAATAGAAATTTCTAAAATAAAAGAATTTATATAAATTATGCTAAGGATAATGATGATAGTAAATCCAATGTCTTTTAGGTTCTAAGGGCTTGTAGTTCGTATGGACTATTTGGTGGCTGTTTCACTCGTAATTTTAAGCAACATTTAACGAAACATTCACATCGTCTACATTTCTCTGGAGTTTTTCTGTCCTCGATCCATAGTGTAATGAACAGTGCTTTTTGAAAAAAAAAAGAAGTTGGGACTAAATATTATAACATTAAGGACTTAGTGAATACATATCGGACGAAGTTTTATTGCATGATGCTAAAATTATCTGTAACAAATTATCCTCTATTATTTGATTCATCTTCAGGAAAGTAGTCATTATTTCTAACTGAAGTGTTTACAAATTGCTTGCAATATAGCGAAATAGTACTATAGTGCAAGTCAGTAATGTCAAGAAAGAAAAAAAATCATGAAGTGTTTTCATTGTATTCGGATAACTGAAAGTTGTTTATACAACTCTACTGATTGTACTACAGTGACGTCGTTGACTACAAGTGGATATCAAAGGCTGTCACAAACAGCATGGCATTAAATATAAAAAGGGCTTTCAAATAACAGTAAAGCTTTTTGTTACTTTTGAAAATGTGATAATCGTGATTAAGTGAACGTAACGTGTCAAAATACTACGCTACATCCTGAGAACTTGACTACCGTTTTGCTGTGATCAGTGTTTTACGTTATATCGATTGAAGAATAATCAATACAGAGCTATGCATTTAGCAATCGTAAATGGATTCTCTGTGACTCAGATTTCCTGAGCATTATACCTAAGTCATCATAGTATATTTAGCTTAACTTATCTAAAACTCTTCGTTTCGCGTTTAATCAATTAATGAATAACATAATCTTTCTTTATAAACATTCCTTTTCATACGCAATATCGTTTGCTCTTGTTCAACACATGGTAGTTGCACCGTACTCGCATTTAACATCAACGCTTAATTCAAAACAACTAACATTATAATAGTTGGAAATCAGGTTTCATATTTTATTTACTATTGTACTTAGAATGACTTATGAAATATGTTTCATCTAATCTCTAGCTCTTAAATTTCTTATTATTATAAAGTCTTCAAATACATATTTTACAAACTAAATAGTGATATGTAATGAATTAGAGAATGCTTCAATTAAGTGTTGTAGAAGAAAAATCTACTTCGTTATTCTGTTTGCAAAATAATTCTATACATTGTTGTTGTGTTTAGCGAAATCATATTAAAAATATTTCCACAGTACACGTGGCAATTAGATTGCACATTTAAAAAGTATCAAGAGTCACGGGAATTATATCGGCTAGCTTCTAGTAATAATTAAGTTATTTCGAGCTTCTGATTAACACATGATATATAGCTTGTTTAATCAAAATTTACGAAGTATATTGAGAAATATAGATCATTTGAAAAGTAAAATCAGTGATTATGGTGTATTTTTGTACATTAATCAGTGCGTCAAAATGTTCAAAATAACTACAGGGATTTTTATTATCTATTCAAAAAAAAGATTTTATAAGGGACAAATACAAAACACCAAACAATTGTAAATTTCAAGAGTAGTTTGTAAACTTATTCACTGACACTTTCTGTACTTATATAATTTTTTTAGAAATAAACATTTATAAACTAACTTCTCAGAAAGTCCATTAAGTCATTTCTGATATCCTGTAACTCGTTGTCACATATCAATTCATCTTAATCAGAATGAGAATTTCTCAGCTAAACTGCTATCCATACATTCATTTTACTAGATATTAGGATTCAAAGATTGTTACAGATAAAAGTATTCCTCTTTCGAAATTACTTTTAAAAGAAATGTCAGTAGATTCGGTTTTACTCTTTATCAAAAGTAAATAAGCATCAATATTATGGATCTTCAGTATTAAGCATTTAACATGTGTTTAACAGTACAGCTTCGAAGAAGACAAACAGATTATGTGCATTTACAGAATAGATTTCTCTTGTTTTTGACAATCCACACGAACACGAACTTTTAGTTCTCATATTACTTAGTTCATATACTGCTTAAGTAATAAACTAAATTGGATCATATAAACACGATGTGCGAATAAATAATTCGACAGCTTTTTACTGTTAACAAAGAACACAGTCTCGTTATCTAAATTTGATTGACTAAGCAATTTACTATCAACTTAACAGACTGCTTTGTATACTAAATTTGATGCAGAATAATGTGAATTCTAAAATCCTGATTAAGCAATAGTATGAACAAGTGTATGTAATGATTCATGAAAATATGATACTCGTATTCTTACCCACTAAACAAACCACTCCACAGGAGGTGTACTGGAATACATATGCACCATCTGGAGTTACAAATGTTGTGAAAATTGCACACGTAAAACTCCCAAATGACTGGAAATGAAGAAAAATTAAATGAGATAGGACAAATTTTTCGAAATGCAACTTTACTTAGACCATTTTACCTATTTTAAAATCCAGCATGTCCAGGGGTTTTCGTTTAACTGTAGTTATGGATATACATTTCACCTCCTTATTTATACAGCATGTGCACTACAGTTTAGTATATACTAACTTATATATCAATTTATTTCACAGTTGTTCTCTGTTAAAGACGGCGAGTAAATATAAACATATGAAATACATTTACCTCTCAGTCATTTTATTTATGATAATAAAGGACCGCTTGTCAAGGATTTGCTATATGACTTCTAAGCAAAATGTCTAGGTGTGGCTGATATTTAAGTTATCGATTGTTAATTAACACGACATTCAGCGCTTCAGGAAGTACTGACGTTTATTAATAGAGTCAACCTGTATATTTCATCCCACTTCTCATCCACTATACGAAATGATAGAAATTTACAGTTTTTAGAGACTAAAAGTATATTAACTAGTGAATAACATAATATCAATGTTGAAAATAGTACTCTAGTATACGTTGATCATATAACGTCATCCTTATGTTGGTTAAACCAGATTATGATCAATTATTTTAAACGTCATTTAACGTAACAAAATGTGTACATTGAGAGATAATGAAAGTAACTAACGAATTTTAATACTTTATGGTAGCAATTGATGAATAAAAAATGGGAGAGTATAATCTAGCCGTTTGCACTATTGCAACAATATTGTAAAGTTTTGATGTTATTATCTGAGAGTTAATACCTTTCTCAATCTGACCCACAACAAAATAAACGTTAACCAATAAAATCCAAAGAAATAACAGCATCCTTCTAAAGTTCGTTTTCGTGACTATAAATTAAAATTGATGGATGATTACTATAACGTATCACTGCAATTTACAATGTAACAAAATAAGCTTAGATAAAAACTTACAAATGCTAAAAATATTATACCATAATTCACAGCCAAGTTAACTGCTCCAAAAACTGTACCGGTTGCATTTGGAATGAGAACAAGTGTTCCACAAAACAGCGTAAACAAGGAAAATACCCAAATAGGAAATAATATTTTAATTATTGTTTCTGGGAATAATGCCAAGTGTGGGAATGTTATCAGAACAACAGACCAAATAGCAAGTTTTGCACATAACGGCACCTGTAAGAGAGCATCAAAAGAAGTATTCAGTAAACTTTGTTAAGACGTTGAGTTGGTTTATCTTCTTTCCATATATTCATCGTCGTAAACACAAAATAAAATAGAAGTTAGATGCGTGATTCAAAGAAAGTACGATGCAATTGAGAAATACTTAAGCAGTAAGCAGATAGAACCATGAAGTGAAATGTACAACAGAGGATGATAATGAGGACATTTTTGCCCGTATCGACACTGAAATCTTTACAGTGTTATAATTCATGAACGTTTCTTCATTTGGAACACTTATGACATGCAATGAAAAGAAGGACTTCAAGACAATTCCAAGTGCAAACTGTCCTTAATTAATTTTAAAGCGAGTGTATTGATGAGTTTTTACAAACTTTCATGCTGTGAGAAACGAATAAAAAAATACTTAATTTCGAGACAGAACAACAAACAACGTGTAGTTTGAACGAAACGATATGTTTAAGAGAATTTATCAGCTACAATGGTTGCCATCGCTGTTACGTTCTAACACCATAAACCTTCGGCTACTTTACAAAACCATAAGCTATGATCAATTGGTCTTTTTATGCACAGTCCAGCAAAATCATAATGCATTCTATGATTGAAGCTTTTCGGTTTCAGGCACGATTGTGGTTCACATTTTCCATGATTCTTAGGAGCTTCAAGGTCAGATCAGCAGCTTTGGCATTTCGAAATTATGATCTATTGATAGCCGGTAGATTTATGCAAGAGACCTCACTTTGTCTACCTCAAAATGTCCGCTGCGTAACTGAATTAATACTTATCATCAAGAGATTTGAGGGATTACAATGTGACGATCAAACCTGATACGTGAGTCACCAATCACTACGTAATCTCGCTGTAGTAATCTTCAATATCTAGTTCAGGTGAATTCAGGTTATCATATGACTCATGTGTGCTTTTAGTCCTCATGTTTTTTGTAAATATGGGTGCAAATGTTACGCTCTGTAATTCATGTATCTCCCCAATATGTGTATCTGTTTACTCATTCTCTTACTATATTGTTTTGATGAAGTACGTTAGGCTGACCTTCTCATTCGTTACCTGTCATCGATTGTTCAATTCTCACCCCTTTGTGACTATCGATATTTGAGATATTTCCATTCCTATGTTCACATATGTATTCCGGGTTTGAATTCTTATCCCCTGAATTATTGGCTTCCGTTAATTGCTGAACAGTGACTGCCGACTGCCTTTGATTTTTATTACTATTTATTGCAATACAACTCTACTACTACTACCATTACTTCTGAGTTCTCACTGAGTTGTTACGTGACTGTAATACGGTGTACTAAGTACTAATAAGAATATTACACTCGCCGCTAAAATTACTGCGAAAATTCTCGTTGAAATAGAGATCGTGACCATATGTTTAGAAGATAGCATCAGATATCTTAAAAGGTATCATTCTAAGCGGCTTCTTTAATGGTTTAGAAAGTAAATGGCAAGCCGTAAACTGCATTTTATAATAATATTCTGTGAATCTCAGCTTCACCTTCTATATTTGGAACCGATATGACTTCTTTTTGTTTTGTATGTGAGTCGATTGATCTAGACAGTGAATCTGCGTGACCATGTTCATTCGTCGGATGATACGTGACCATGAAGTTGTAGCTCAACAGTGTAGACAAATAATTGTGTAGTCACTTGTTATATGTACCAGAATACCTTTCTTGGATATAAAAACTGAGAGCCTATGGCTTGTTAATAATATGAACTGACGGCCGAACAACACTGTGGAGAATTTTACAGAAAAAAATACAAACAGGGTTTCTTTAACTTGCTTGTCGTTCCTCTGCTTGTAGTAGTGATCTTACAGAATTGGAAACAGCTTTCTCAAATTTATCGGATTAGACTTGTATGATAACTGTTCTTATACTTTAATTGAAAACATCTGACGAGACCAAAATAGTTACTGTTTGGTTGCAGTAAGTGAGCAAACGACCTGACGACAGTAACTTTTATTTTCATGAAGATTCATCGGTATTCCTTAGATCGAGTTTATCTGCTTTTCTTCGTTAATTAGCAATTTAGTAACGCGTGTAGATGATAAGAGTCTGGAAGAAAAATTCTACCATGGCTTACCACTTCCAAGGTAAGGATCGTAAGGTAGACACATCGGTCGACCAAAACATGATCTTAATAGCCTCAATGTACTCAGCAACGTGTCTTTTACCATTGACTCCGCCTGGAGCCCCCTAGGGTTGCTGCCGGCTTCAAGCCTGGATAAGGGAGGAGGATTGAGAGCCTGGCTAAAAAAACACTAACCAGTAAAAACCTTTATAACCATTTTAACTGTCCTGGAAGTTGTAAGGTCTGTTATGACTCCTCATGGTGAAAGCTGAGTTTCTTCGAAAGTTACGAGGCCGATGACCCTTCTGACAACCAGATCAGCAATTAATATAGGTACATGGAATGTCCGCAAGATGTAGGAGACGGGAAGAAGCATGCAAATTGATATGCCAGGAACCTAAAGAAGATTGATTATCTTTGAGAACTGTGTTTCTGTAGACTATTTCAGTATTTTTGGTTATATTCAAAGTAAACAGTTTACTTCTATTATCATCCAGTTCCCCCTGCGCTATCCTCCCAATTGACACATTAACTGTTAGTATATCATTTCTTATTAATGAACTATAGTTAATTAATTGTGTATACGTACTCCAGTCCACATTCACTATTACTCGTATTTTGCATTAACGTAAGTTTCCTAATTGGTTAACGGTGTGGTCTCGTTTTGTATATATATAAAGGAATGTTTGGAAATATAATACATTCTGATTCTGTCTGGTTGGTCTATTGTCTTGTTCAGTGGGTATAGGGCAGACGCGCAATTATCGACTAAACACACCTAATAGGCGTTTCGCTCAACCGATAAATTATGTTTGCGTCATAACATAAATAGCTAAAGAAATGAAAAGATATAACCTGAAGATACTTGGAATAAGCGAAACCCACTGGTTTCAAGCTAGACAGCAATGATTATCCTCAGGAAATGTGCTTTTATACTCCGGCCACGAAGAAACAAAACGCCCCACACATACAACGAGTAGTACTAATATTGTCCCAAGAAGCATTGGAGGCTCTTGTAGGATGGGAACCTCATGGATCTAGGATTATTAAAGTATCCTTCATGACGAAGAAGGAAGGGATTACAATGAATATCATCTAGTGCCACGCACATACCAACGACAACCACGAAGACGACAAAAGCCAGTTCTATATGAGGCTGCAATCAACTATCAATAAATGCTTAGCCAAGGACCTGAACATTCTGATGGGAGACCCCGACTCAAAGGTTGGAGTGGACAACACCGGATATGAAGACATCATGGGACGACATAGAGTGGGAGAAAGGAACGAAAACACTGAGAGGTTTGCAAACTTATGTGCCTTCAACAAAATGATCATGGGTGGCACCATATTTTGCCACAAACGTATACACAAAAATATATAAATTTCACCGGACTACATTGCGGAGAACCAAATTGATCACACCTGCATCAATAAGAAGTTTAGGAGGACCATAGAAGACGTAAGAGCAAGGAGAGGAGGTGACAGCTTCAAATCACCATTTGGTGGTGGATAAAATGAAACTGAAGCTGAAGAAGCACTGGACAACAAGAGCAGCAGTATTACACAAGTTTAATACAGCCCTTCTCCGGGATACTAACAAACGCAACGAATTCAAATTAATTCTCAGCAACAAGTTCCAGGCATTTCGTGATCTACTAGAAACAGGTGGAACTAATATGGAAGACAACTGGAAAGAGATTAAGGAAACAATAACTTCAATATGTCAGAAGGTTTTAGATTGCAAAGAACAACACCATAAAGAATGAATTTCAGTTGGTACTCTGGACAAGATCCAAGAAAGAAGGAGTAGAAAGATAGTGATTGGTAACAGCCAAACAAGAACAGAGAAAGCCAAGGCACAGGCCGAATACACCGAAGTTAACAAGCAAGTGGAGAGAAGCATCAGGTCGGATAAACGGAAATATGTCGAGGACCTAGCAATAACAGCAGAAAAGGCTTTAAAAGAAGGAAACATGAGGCTCCTATACGATACAACGAAGAAGCTAGCTGGGAAATTCAATAAGCCAGAACGTCCAATCAAGAACAAGGCTGGCAAACCAATCACTGAAGTACATGAACAACGAAACAGGTGGATAGAACACTTCGAAGAACTCTTGAATAGACCAGCCCCACTGAACCCATCAGTCATCGAAGCAGCAGCCACATATCTTCCCCCATAAGCACCGACCCACCAACAGTCGAAGAAATTAAAATGGCCATCCGATAAATCAAGGGTGGTAAGTCAGCAGGACTAGACAACATACCAACTGAGGCACTGAAGACTGATATAGAAGCAACTTCAAAGGTACACCACATTATCATCAGGAAGATTTAGGAGGAAAAACAAATGCCAGCAGATTGGAAAAAAGGGTGCCAGGAAAAGTCTTCAACAGAGTGTTATTGAACAGAATGAAGGATCCAGTCGACGCCCAACTCCGAGATCAACAAACCGGATTCCGTAAAGACCGATAGTTTACCAACCAAATCGCTACTCCGCGATTCATCGTTAAACAATCAATTGAATAGAATTTACCACTTTACATCAATTTCCTCGTCTACGAATAAGCATTCGACAGCATGGAGAGGAGAATATTATGATGTCTTCTACGACATTATGGCTCACCCGAAAAGATAGCCAACATCATACGGAATTCTTACGACGGACTATATTGTAAAATCGTGCATGGAGATCAGCTCACAGATCGATTCGATGTGAAGACCGGTGTCAGACAAGGCTACTTACTCTCGCCCTTCTTCTTTCTACTGGTGATCGACTGGATTATGATGACCGTAACATCTCAAGACACTCTCGGAATACAATGGACAACATCGATGCAAATAGATGACTTGGACTTTGCTGATGACCAGCCTAGCTCTTCTATCCCAAACAAAGCCTCAAATGCAGATGAATAAGAACAATATAGTAGCAGCCTCGGCAGCAGTAGGCCTCAATATACACAAAGGGAAAGGCAAGATCCTTTGATACAAAACAATGAACACTAACCCAATTCTGAAAGATGTAGAAACATTTACATACTTGGGTAGCACCTTCGATAAACAAGGAGAGTATGATGTAGATGTAAAGGAGCAGATTGGAAAGGCAAGGGTAGCATTTCTATGACTGAAAAACATCTGGAACTCAAACCAACTGTCAGTCAACATTAAAGTCAAAATTTTCAATACAAATGTGAAGACAGTTCTGTTGTATGAAGCTGAAACTTGGAGAACTACGAAAAGCATCCTTCAAAAGTATTTATAAACAAATGCTACGTAAGATACTTTGGATTCGTTAGCTAGATACCATCAATAACAACCTTCTATGACAGAGAACTAGCCAACTTCTAGACGAGGAAGAAATCAAGAAAAGACTCTGGCGGTGGAGAGAAAGCACATTGAGAAAATCATCAAACTGTGTCACAAGACAAGCAATAACTTGAAATCCTGAAGGCCGAATGAAAAGAGGAAGACCCAAGAACACTGCGTCGGGAATCGGAGACAGACATGGAGAAAATGAAAAGCACTTGGGAAGAGCTGGAAAGGAAAGCCCAGGACAGAGTTGGTTGGAGAATGCTGGTCAGTGGCCTATGCTCCACATGGCATTGATCGATTGATTGATTTACCATTCCTGTCCGCTACAAATCCCAGGTAAAGCACTTATTCCACGTAGGAATAACACTTTCTAGAGAGTAGTCTGGAATCAAAATATTTTATGCTTGTTAGTATCAAACACAGCTCTCTTTAAAGCTCAACCTGATATGTTCTTTTGAAAAGTATATCATAGACGGTGGTGTCCATGACTTGCTGAAGAGCAGAAGGCTCTGTCGTTACTCTTATGGGCAGCCTATTTTAACGAAATAGGCTTTTATGCATGTTTGTGATCGGGTAATGTCCACTTCCTTCTGCTATTGAAATTTGCTGATCTGCTTCTGACATATCAAGCATGGCGAAGTATTTTCCTCAATTCAGCTTCGCGAATAAATCTTTTGGTGAAAGCAATGGATACTAGTGAGCTTTTAGTGCTATATTTATTCCCGATGAGTAAATTAAACATAGTCAAATACTTCCATTCAGCTTATTAACAATCACTACTAAGGATATTCTAAATTTTGTTCAACATTAGGCTGAATAAGGTACTGAACATTTAGATAAAAACCAGTATTGCTTCAGGTTTGAGGACTAGTACATCCCTTCAATTCTTCTTAACACAGCGTCATCCAGGCTTTTATTCAGTGGTTTTCTTGTTCTAACTCAACGATAGATATGATTAATCAAATGGTTTTCTAGTTGCGGCGTTTGTATTAAGTCTAGGCCCAATAAATCAAGTGTTAGACTCTTAGTGAGAAATACCCTTGCATTCCTTTTCGATACTGTGCAGTATACTTCTGCAACAATGGTTAATGTTCTTTCGAAAGCACAGTTGGCCAGTTGTTTTGTTAGGCGGATTGGTGGCCTTCCAATATTTTTCCATGTTGCTTGGCTGATCAGGAAAATGTCGGAAACGGTATCATGTTGTACATGAATATAGTGTTCATTGACCTCTAGGGTTACATATTTTCCTCAACGATAATCTGCATTTGTGAGGTACTATTATTTTGTCGCACTATTCTTATAATATCTCCTCGAATAATATATCCTCTTGCCAGACGATGACGTAATTCTCATTTATAGGAGATTTTTTGTGTTTTTTTTACGATGGTACTTAGTGAAACGGTTGTCCTAATATAGACAAAACTTTAGTAATGTCACTCTTCACACAGACTGGGGCTGGTTGTCTAAGGTGCATTGCTTCTGCATATCGGAATCTACCTGTTCATTTATTGGGTGGATGCATGGTGGCCGACGATTGTTTTCAGCTATGGAAGCATGATATTTCAAATCCACCAATCTCAGGTAATCACTCGTCACCTCTTTCCGCGCTATGTTTGGATATTGTTCGATGTTACTCAAAGTTCTGACATCCACATTTTCAAGTGATTGCAAGCTGAATACAGACATAAGACACTTAAACTTGTGCAGACTAGTACAAAGATGTCACTGTTTGTAAACGTCTTTTAATATTACTTATGTAGTAGGTTTTCGTTAGTACGTTGGTAATAGGTATTGTGTCATTATTGTTACAATGTACAATAAGTTTTCCTTTACGTTTGGAGCTGTACATCACTCTCTCACGTTTTATGCGAATAGACGTCTGTGCACTAATCCTCGTTCTATATCAAGCCTCTTTCACTGATACCGTAAGAGTTTCGTTGATGGGATAACTTCTGTCCTTCGCATAAACGTTTGTAGAACCACAATGTCCGAACTAGGGCAGAAGGTTTTCTGATTGGAATCAGGCTGCTAGTGCAAGTGAATTGCATTCCTGCAAACTTTAGATTTGTTTAGCGTCGTCAAATGAACAGTTATTTTAATATTCATATCTATTTTGTGAGTGATGGTAAGCGTGTATTGTCTTAGGTTATTCATGCCCTTTCTACACCACAAACTGTTCTTATATTCGCGACTTACCAAACCTGCGTATTTCACACAGTCATCACTGTTGGCCTTACTAATTTGAGACACTGATATCAGATATTGAATAAAAATGACTTTTCGACAGAAATTTACCACAAGATATCGGTCGGTGTATCAAGATAAAAATCTACTGAAAATTCAGGTAGGATGAAGTTGCTATAGCATGTTCGATTGTGTTAAATTTGCCTAGGATCATTTTGATCGTCGGAATGTCATCAATTTTATCAAGATCAACGCTGAAAGAATATTCATATTTCTTGAACTGGAAATCAAGCGTAACTACAGGCAAATATTCAAAGTGGGGTTTGCAGATAGAATTAATGACAGAATCAACTTGCGTACATAATTCATCTAACAGCTCCTTCGGATTAAGTTTCATTTGTGAGTTAAAGTTTTTGAATACAAATTTGAAACTGTTCACGTCGTTTCTATAACGTTTCAGCAAAGATTCTACTTATTCGAAAGTTAATGATATACTGGTAGATACATCCTGTTGGCAGTGATGTCTTGCACTTTATTACTCATAATACCGCATACACCTTCAGCCCTCGAACACTTTGAGACCTTCAAATCGTAAATCATAAAACAGAAGAAAATAGGAAGGAATGTTTATTCCATTATGTGTTAAGTGTGTACAGAAATTTATGGGTATTTATAATTTTTAGTTGGAATGGAATCATCATTAAAATCAACTAGTCTGCTTTTGGGCGTATATATCCATTATTCAATCAGGACACTCCATGTCAAGATCCTCAAAGATGCTGTTGAATGTTGATTAAATAAATTGTTCTCCGCTCCTCCAGAGAATCTGGAGGCTTCGAAACGATTTTTGCAAGCTATCCCAGCAATGAATAGACAGTGCTCATCAAAATATTCAGTAAACAACTACATTATAGCATTGTGAACAGTTCACTTTCTAACACTAAGCTTAATAATAAAATTACAGCTCAGATCAGCACTTATAATTAATTCACATGGACTGCGTTGAGTTTAAATCAACATACTTTGCTCAATTCAGTACAAAGTTTGCTATTATGATAAACTAGAAAATAAACAGAAACGTCGAGACAAAACGGTAACAGACCAATAGTATGTTTAGATCTATCCGAACATTGGTAACAAGCTCGGTTTAGTTATCTTTTCTAATGGTTTAGCAGTCAGATGAAATAATACATCATAACAAAAATCTTGAAGATTTTTCTAGAAGCATTGAAACTAGCGAGTTTGTTTTCTTGTATAATACTGTTTCTTTGGTTTACAAGTACGATAATAATTGCCTCATCCATTCCACCACTAATAAATATAAACAATTCCTATTGATGTAAGCATTACAGACAACGGGAAAAAATGAGCTTGTAACTGATTATGACGAACACAAGTAACAACGGAGTACTGAGAACGTAAAGGTTTTCGTCAGTGTATGTGCCAGTTTACCTGCCATAAAACATAACTATAGTGTCACAGATGTTTCTCTGACAATCAACAGAAACAGAGCAGTAGTCTCGCTTCAGGCTTTCGGGTGAATTTAACTGTACGTATATCGCATTACTCTCAATGCATATTCGAAAGCCTTATAACAAAAATACAGCAAACGCAAAAATCGTATTTAATAATGAATTACATTATTAATCTCTTTAAGTGGTTCATTTTCGTTCAACAAACTTTAGTTCTTCGTCTTAATTTCACTGAACTACAAAACATATACTGTAATATGCATAATTTTATGTATTTATTTTATCGAATGACTTTTATTCTGCTTATCGCATCTAAATATATTAAAACATAAGTTTCACAAAATTAGTGCTCAAAAGCCATCAAAATATGTCATCGTATGTTAACCACTGATTTATACGTAAACTTCGGAATTTATAAGTGCTTTACTGGTCACGAACATATCAATTGTCAACGAATCATGTGACAATGCAGAATTGTAGGCGTAATTTATTCCAAGTTAATTCGCAATGTAAGTGCAAATAAGTGAATATGAGATTAAAAAAATGAAAATTAAACTTTGTTCATTAGGATATCATCCGCTTACTTATTCGTGATACTTCAAGGAGCGAATATTAACAAACTACCAAAGACATTGCTTACTTTAAATGAAAATCGATCAGCAATAGAACCCCACATTATCCGACCTCCACAATTAAATAAAGATGAAATAGTAACTATTGTCGATAAAAATCTATCATCCGAAATGTATTTCTGACCGAATTGCTTTAATACGCAAAATAAAAAAATTTAAGTAGACATATGTACAAGTAACGGACTTAAAAAAACACTGAATAGAAATTCATGAAAAATACTCAGTAAATGTAATAAAATTGAATTTTAAGGGATACACTGAAACGCGTCAACTTGGTGACAACAATCAAGTAATCAAACCGACAAATCAGCATTCCTTTAATTATGATTGCAATAATAAAACAGAAAAAATTCTTATCTGTGTATTTTTTGTTATGCTATTTCAAGATTTCAGATTAACATATATGAACTTCTGCAAAAATTATTGATTTAACCGATTAAAGCAACACACTGGTTATATGCGATGCGGTAGAAGGATACAATAAGTGTACAAAATAATGGTTATGTAATGCCTAAATCCCAGAACATGCTTCAAATCCGGAACATATAAAAATCGAATATATCTCAAAAAAACGTTGAGAGGCATCTAACCAATTGAAAAGCTATTTAGTAACTGCAACAGGCTGAATATTAAGGACATGTATCAGTCGGAAATACTTTTGGTTGTGTTCATACAAAAAGATAATAAAGTTCTGTATAAAGGGTTTGATAATTATCTTTAAATTTCATGTTCCATGTATAAGGAACTGGTAAGCACGTGGATGTCTTAACCTGTGAACTCGATCTATTCATGGGTGCTGGTTAGCAGAATGACTGCGGTTGGTAATTTAAACTATTGAGTACAAAATCAACAGTTTAGTGATATTATTCTCTCCGTGAGATTCGATGTTAAGCAGGTAGACCTCTCTATGAATCATGCGTGTTTTGCTAAAGATGACTAAAATATGGCGAACCAACTATTCAAAAACCTTTTAGCGATTCAGGGGTTCTCAATTTGACATCAGTGTTTCAAACGAAAACATCTTAAACTAATTATTAGGTACTTTTAATGAATAAGCTAAAACCATACTAGTAAACTGTAAAGAACAAATAGATCTACCTTATAAGTTGAAGTAATGGTTGTAATGGGAATAATGTTGCAAAACATCACGAGCCACAATAGATAAAAGTCAATACAGCGAATCATTTGTTTTGGCACTACGTTCACATCGCTGTTTTCGGAAATGATAAGAAATGGATAAAGATATGAGATAAAAATTTTAAAAGTAACTTAATGTTATACATTAAATCAAACAATAATAAACAAAAGCAAAACAAGTATAGTTACTGTCAATCCATAATAGGTCATTTTAGGAGTGGTTCTACCCTACTCCCAGGAGCAAATAATCTAAATATCTATATTATTCAGTGGAAAACAGTATGTTGCAAATATTAGGTACACAGCTATAGAACGAAACTAACGTAAGTAAATTAGTATAAGTATTATTAAATCTCGATATTGGACACTATTTTATCCAACAATAGTTACAAAATGTCGTTTCTAAATTTCGTTGTAAATCAAGGAGTGTTTAGACTCTGAAATCAAGCTGTTTATATTTTAAGTAAACAACGACTTAAACATACAATTAGATTTACGACTCCTGTAGTACTTATCTTATTATTAACATAGTAAGTGAAATTCAATTGTTGTATTCGTAGACATCACTAATTTTATTTCAAGATGCGAATGCCTTTACAATTATTTTGTATATTTATAACAAGACGCAGGTAAAATTAAATCAGTACTCCAAATTATTGTTATCAACATATAGCCAACACTCTTATTATTTGTTGAAATGATATTAAATTTTAAATGTGATTTGTACATAAAATATATTTTGAACTACAAAAGGGGGGGTTATTTCTTAAAATTACTTGCTTAAACAGATATTTAAAAAAAAAGTCAATTAAGAAATAGAAATACTTTCTATTTCCCGACACTAGTTTCAACCATTTTAAAGAGTTTACTAAATAGTGAATTTAATGAATAATAATGATGGAATAATTTTATTACTTGACGTGTCTGGAAGAATATATGTGATTGGTCAATATTGTGTGACAGACATACGACAATGACTAAGTCTTAAATGCATATATATCTTGTATATTATTGGCTATAATATATACGTGTGGGTAACTAGTGGGCTTCTTGATAGTCAGTCGGATCTTTGTGCCTGTGCAATAGATTAAGGCAAGGCTGGGTGTTAGCTGTAGACAATAGCGCGTCAGATAACAGAATCGATAATATCAGCCATCCCTGCTTCAGATACAACATTACTTTTTAATCAAACGAAACAACTAAAAAGTATGTTTTGTATGATTATAAACTGCAAATCATTTTAGAAAATATTCTTAAACGAATTTCCGACATACACTATTAAAGAACATACATAACTTTTAATCGCATCATAGCTGCACAAACTGGTTTACTCACGAGAACAGCTGAAAATTGAGTAGTATGCCTATTACTGAGATAGGATAATGTAGGAATATTATAACTAAGTATTTTATCAAAAAATATGTCTATTAGGATGTTGTTAGTGATCCAGCGGTGAATTGTAATATTACTGATACTCTGGAAGTTTGTCACTTGATAAATATTAAATAAAAAGTAAGAAATCGAACTCAAAAAACGGAAACGCTGTTTCAAAATGTGTTCAAACTGTCTCCAGACAAATCAACTGTAACTGGTGATCAATATTTAGTTGCTTGTCATTAATCTGTATTCAAGACATTCAGCGTTTTCCTTAGATATTTCGTGATTAATAAAGTTATTATTGTGCCTGACTCAGATAAATAGTATTAAATGAACTAAATTATAACAATTAACGCACCAAATATGCAGATATATATATATAGAATATATATATATATATTTAAATCGGTTGAAAGTTCTATAAGAACATGATTCATCTAATTCGTTTATAATAATAAAGATACCATTTTATTGTATAAGAGCTTAATTTTCAACATAATTATCTACTTGTGATTTATAACTGAAGGGTCATAAATATCACTGACATTTAGTTTACTGATATTTACTAAAAAATAATAAGATTTTAATCAATTACGAGATTTCTTGTAATATATTTTACCAGTTAAATATCTTTATTCAATAAGTAAATATTTGAACTTGATGCCGGTTGTTTTAGAAAAACTAAATGCTAAAATTTATTCATGCCAACAATCATATTGATGAAGAGAAGTTTAAGATTTCTGACCAATCCAGCGGCACACTAATATTTAGTTTGAATCACTACTAGACGGGTTACGAAACTCTAGAAGTAATGTTGCTAAGATTTTCATCCAAGGCTAATTGTAATATGAATGAACTCAGTTGTTGTTGTTGTTTCTGTTTGACTCCCGTAACTACGTTTCATATAGTGACATCTTTTTGTATGCCTTTGTTAGTAAACTGTAATACTAATTATTTAACCTACATGACTAATACGCAGCTAATTTAAGCTCATGATTTCTACAAATCCACAATATTGCTTAATAATCGTTGAAATTCTATAAGAACATGATTCTCAATTCGTTTATAATATAAAGATACCATTTATGTAAAGACTTATTTTCACAAATATCTACTGTGATTTAAACGAGGGTCTAATATCACTGACATTATTTACTGATTTTACTAAAATAATAGATTTAATCAATTACGAGATTTCTTGTAATATATTTTCCAGTTAAAATCTTTATTCAATACTAATATTGAACTGTGCCGGTTGTTTTAGAAAACAAATGCTAAAATTTATTCATGCCAACATCTTTGAGAGAGAAGTTTAAGATTTCTGACCAATCCAGCGCACACTATATTAGTTGAATACTACTAGACGGTTACGAAACTCTAGAAGTAAGTTGCTAAATTTTCATCCAGCTATGTAATAGATTAACTATTGTTGTTGTTTTTCTGTTGACTCCCGTAACTCGTTCGTGATTTTGAATTAGTAAATTTAAAATAATTGAAGTAACATGACAACTAGACTCCTCGTTTATATCTTACGCGGTGACATCACACAACGGTAGTATTTAAGGTAAAATAAACCCAGTGAAGGATCGCTAATACTAAACGATCGAATTCTATGGGGTAGGCTGAGTTTATGTATTGCTTAGTTGAACTCTCTTTTATATAACGTAACTTTGAAAAATATAATATATATATATATATAGATATATATATATACAGTAAGCTGAAAAATGGAACTTGGTAGAAGAAATTTGTCAATCATGGTTCATTACCGGGTGTTCGCTTCAAGTTTTCTTTTCAGGGTCTAAATAATACTACAAGTCGCTCCATGTTTTTGCGTTAACCATATTCGAGTAACCTGCTGTTCATTTGCCTACGCTAATCAATATTTTTCTGAATTATTGGACATTGATTATATCTGTTTATTTAGTATTTATTAATTGAAAAATAAAGGTTTATCTAGCAATAAATTCTTGATTTGATGATTACTTATTCAATGAACCGATGAACATTTCTTCATCTATAGACAGTTTGAAAAATTATTACTTCTCGAAAGATTTTGGATTTTAGCATAAAATAAACGTACATGTTGACTCCACTCATGGTTAATTCAAAAAGCATTTAGTGAACATAAACGGTTTTTTGAAAGATCTGAAACATTGCCATTACACTGAGGGTAGAAGTCAACATTGTAACGTTGCTAAGATAGCTTACAGCTGCAATCCCACTTTAATCACAAAACGTAACCTAACAACTTTAGAACTTGACGTGATGCTGTAGAACATAGAAATTTATTATCTCACTTAACAGATACGGACATTAGGGTTAATTTTAGTAAATGATTACAAACAATTGTGCTATTCTGAATCGTTAGTTAATAAAATAATTTCTGTCGAAGTTACTTCAAATTGCCGAGGCTACAGTGTTTTGATATTTTCAGATATCTCTACGTTCTTCATGTTAGTGTTGAATTAATTGATATGCAATGTGTTGCGCATACATATTCATCTGTTATCCAGCTGAGATGTTTTATAAAAACGTACACTCGACAGTTGGTTTGACTTCTATTCATTTCTACTGAATATGAACATCAAGACAAAGGAAAACTAATTTAATGAAATATTTATCTTTTCGATAAACTAACTACATCACCAAAATGAATGAAAATGATATCCACAGAGTGGTTGTTGCAGTCAAATTCTTTAGGTCATACTACCATCCGCATTGCATTTATAGTGACTCGAGCATGATGCAAGTTATTTGACATTTGTGACGTTGTCACGGATACTTGATTGGAGATCATAAATTGAAAAGCCATCAAAACACAGAAACACTTTGACACATTCAAAGACAAGATAGCGAATATATTAAAAGTATCAAATCAAATGAATGAAAGTAAATATTGACATATGAAACATGAATGTTAAAAACGGAACACAAACTGCCATCAGTATACGCTTTATACAACCGTGAAAAATCAATTCGTAAATACAGAAATGTGACATACTTTGTTTAGACCTGTAACGTGAGACATTGACTTACATGTAACGCTAATTTATTTCACAATTAAAATAATTCTATCTACTGTCGATTTCCTGACAAATTATGAAACAAACAATAGACAATCATGAAAAGTAACCATATTAGTTAGCGAAGGAGAAATAATTTGAAAACTTTCCAAATCCTTTTAATTTTATTGAAGCACAAAAACTAACTATCGTATTTGCAAGTCACATGCAAAAGAAAACGTGTCAGAACTCTGAGTTGTTTTTGGTAATGGAAATTGGTTATGCGAAATATATATACTAAAGGAATTGTTGAATCGCTTCAGGTTGGAGTATTTGAGGAGGCTGTCAAACAACGATGAGTAGCTACTTCTATGCGCAATACGGTTATTTTCTGCACACTTTCGTGTTCGCTAATTTTAAAATAAGAGATACGTGAACAAAAATAAGTATTCTCTGTATGCTAACTAAGTAGCTTACTACAAGAAAATTCCATTTACCTATCTGCTTGTTTTACGATCATGAAATATTTCAAACATTATTTCAAGTGTAGGTCACAAAACTAATTACGAGGCACATTTGATTGGTCGTATACTGGTACAAGTATGGAAATCTCATTGTTTATTTATGGAGGTGAAAATCTCTAACAAATATTTTTCACATACATTTTAAGTTATAGATTAACTAGCGCGGCGTTGGCAATTTCTCAGTAATTTCCATTTCATGATCGTATATCAGTATAAAAATACCATGCATTTCTGGGACTTGTGAATACAAAAATATAGAAAGACCCTGGACTGGAATAGCTAAGGATTGCTAGTTCGTGTCTTAACGAAACTATACTTCTAAAACTTTAAGCCTTTAATCATTTATAATGTTTGGATATCTCTTCAATTGCTTTTTAATTTCAGTTTGATTACGAATTTTCATTCATGATGAACTAATTCCCATCTACTCTTAAGTTGATGAGAAAAATTGATATGTAAAATCTAACTATAAACAATGCCTTAATTGTTCAATGAATTATAATACATGCATACTAACGAATATCCTTTACTTAACATCATTCGAATACAATTGAGATCAAATAACATAAATTCTCAACATAAAAAAATCAGTGTTTGAACATGGATAGACAAGTGTGTGATTTAAACTGTTTTGACGTTAATTATTATTAGCAATCCTGATTTGGATTATTTCCTTTCCAAACTTTGGATCAGATTATGGAGTGAAATGTTGGAACTGTTTATGTCACAGTTTCTGACAATTTTATAAATATGATTGTGCATATAAATATTTTAATTGTATCTTAATTAGTCATATTTATCAACTTGGATGTTCATGTAACTACTTCATTATCTTTAAATGACTTAAGGTTAAAATAATAGCCAAATGATATCACATAGGCTACTATGCATATATAACGTATTATATATATATATATATATATATATATATATATATATATATATATATATATATTAGGAAAAGAATGTTGGTCTTATATTTTGTTGTTTCATTTAAAATTACAGATATGTAAATGTATATGCATACATTGACAGAGATGACATCTACTATAGTTCAGCTGTACTCCATTCTATTAATCGTATCAAAAGAAAACTAGGATTAAATGTCCTCGCACATTAAACGGGGAGAATTAACGTTTATATAATAAGCATACAGAGCTGGATGATGCTTACAGTACTTTTATTGAATAAAAGAACTGAAAAATTATTTTTGTTTAACTTAAATAAAATTTAAAAAACTTTTAGAGAATATGGTTATGCTAATTAAGTCTTTGAGCTATCACCCTAATCACAATATATATTGTTCAACAAGTGTAGTTAATTCTTATCTTTTAGCTCAAAAACCTAATGTATGGATCAAAATATACTAAATAAAAGTAAGATGTTGACTGACTCGCGTTTGCTAGAATAAGAAAACCACGTATGTATGCAAATTGATCAACAGAAGAAAAAGCAATGGTAATAATTATTAGTGCAGTGTGACCATCTATACTTTTTGCTATAAAGAGTTAATCATCTCTTCATGTAAGACAAAATAAGGATTTATCTCGTAAAAGTACAGTATTAACAAAATGTTCGTCATTTTGCATTTTTAGAAGGTGAATGCAAATGTCAAAGACTTATGTGTTTTACTAATCCGTTACTTGTTTCAGTGGATTGCAATTGGTTGAAATATAGTTGAAATAATTTCCAGTAGATTACTGGGAAATGGATGGTTTTATTCTCATGTTTAGTCTAATTTCATGTAGGGTGTAAAAAATATACAGAAAGTTACTGCGCAAACAGTTTTTTTTGATAATTCTGTAATTTGTTTTGCCATGTGTATGGATAGTAAAAGAAGCTTGGTAAATAAGGAACAGAAATCATTTACAATTTACTCCTACTATAAGGTTACAATAGTCAAGACCAGTAACCACTATGAAAATACAAATGACGTCTTAGTTGCTGAGCCTTATATTTATTAGAACTATTCAATAGTGTAAAACCTTGAATAGGGGGATTTATATTATGCGTTTTACAAGTCGCAAGTTGTTGTGATGATATTACTCACTGACTTATAAACAAACAATAAAATAAAATAGTATGTTTGAAAAGAATAATTATTTCACCCAATATTATTATATTATGAAATGATAAACTTACTTCAAGGCTTGAATCTTATGTGTCATATTTGGCTGCAATTAAAAAAATAAATTAAATTAGAACACAAATTTATATGTGTACTTTAATAGGTAATTTATAGAGATGATATTGTAGTCCTTCAACCTTCTGTTTAATTGACCTTCATTAGTTTTCTATTTTTATATGCGAATATCTTGGCAAGCATACGTACGATCTGACTGTTCCAATTATATGGCGAAAATGCTTCCCATTTTCAGACCTATTTCGTATTCTTATTATACTATTGAAGCAGTCTACTGCTAGTTGTTTTAGTGGCGAAATAAATTTACGAATTTTGATTTTCGATAGATCTTGGATCACCACTAGTGTCTTTATGCAACAGAATACTTCACTATATCCATCTGCTTAATGATAGCTAATTTATCTGTAGTAAACAGTACTTGAGATTTGGAAAAGATAAGGAAATAAATGAAACATTACATTCCTGATGAATAAGCATCTTAAGCAAAAATTGCACAATACATAAAACTAAATCGGTAATGTGGGATGGACAAGATCATGTAAAGTGTAGCAAGCTAACTGAAAGAAATAATCGCAATTAGTTAATATCAGCTAGAAATGTCAAAGGACGAGTGTTCGCTGAGAAGCAGTAAGATTCTGGGTTAAGTTTGATGAAAGTGCATAGCTGCAAAAGTTTCGGAAGTTCGACTGTCAGGCGAGACATCTATCCAGTGCTTTTTGGTTCTCCGTGTCTGTTTAGTTTATACCAACTCGTAATATCAAATTCAGTAATAATCACCAAAACAAAACTGTTCAGTCCTAAAATAATACAACAATATATTGTCGTCCCATCAGTATGTGTTTTATTGCATAGTGAATACACTAAATTCGTATATAAATTTGTCTTGAAGCTTCTTAGCAAAACTTTGTTGGAAAAAGTGTTTATCGTACTCATCAAATTGCAGATAAAATGAAGAGTATCATAAGTTAGCTAATTCTATAAATACAAGAATAACCTCTGCTATTTAGTTGAAAATGATAAACAACCTCACATCAGAGTACTATGTTCAAAAAGAATCCGCTGTGAATTTTCACCATATACAAATAACCATAAAATACTTTTTATAGATTTTAGGATTGTATGGTAATTTGTAAATTTATTCCACTTTATTTTTTCATCATCAAAAAATGATCATAAATACGGAGATATATATGTGTATTAAATGCGAAAATTCCCATCATGTTAATTAGAGAAAATATATAAAAGCAGACAATAGTGTTTACAATCAGATCTCCTACAAAATTTACTCAATTGTAAAGCAATATATTTTTATGCAAAGAGTATGAAGAGTATTAAACCGAACAATTAGTGACTCAATGGAGACGATGAAATAGACAGATTACATAATTAATTATAATAACTGAAAAATGCAAATTGTTAGTGATATGATAGGTGCACTAACACTTAGCGGAATAATAAAAACCGTTTGAACAAATATTTCAATTGTAATCTTGAATGCTGTTAGAGGTATGAGGGTGGTTATCACTTCCCTGTTGCCCACACTATGGAAGGGCTCTTCTTTAGGTATCTGAAAAATAAAGTGGTTTAGGGAAGGGCTTGATGACCAAAAGTATGACCGCAGTGCCCAAGGGACAACTGTCTGAGGCTGGTCACCTATATTAATTGTTGCTCCGGTTGTCAGAAGGGGCATCAGCCTCGTGACTTTCGAAGAAACTCGGCTTTCACCATAAGGTGTCATAACTCTTCGAAGTTAAGACCTTCCAACTCCCGGGGTAGAATTTAAAGGATTTAGACAGTCTTTTTTGATTTGCGCTTTTCTAGCAGGGTTGTTGTTTTTAAGGGATGGGGTTGCTAAATCTGTGTCCAATACAGGATGTAAATCAAAACTTGTGAAAACAAAATAATTAAAATAATAAATGTAATGAATTACGCAATAGAAAATGTGCGAAGAGATAGTTCTAGTAAAATAGGTAGTGAACACAATAAACAAAAGGGGTGAGAACAAAAACATAAAAAAATGATACACATTTCATGAAACCATTTATTAAGTCGTATTTAACCAAAGAAGAGGTGGTGTTAGTAATTTTTATTGTTAGTTTGAATCCCTTTAGCTTCTCCTATACGTGATAAACTAATAGCAATCTTATTAAGAAACTTTAATAGCACAGTGTGCTAATTTAATTGACTTAGTTTTTTCTATTACATGGTCACTATCTATCAATTAAGATAAAATTGAGCTACACAAACCTTTTGTTTAACCCTTTCCGAACCACATTAGATGTTCATTTATTCGCTAAGTTGCCTGGTTTAAACTGCAATTATCTTACTCCACAAGAGCGGCTGAATTAATAAATGAACATGTAAGCGACAAATTCACGCAACTTATTCGTTTGAATGAACACCTTTAGTCGACTAGAAAACATCAAAACAAAGTTTCCCAGCTAAAAAGGCCCTATTAGCTGGCCTAACCATTCTTTCATACAAGACTTCACCAGTCACATCTACATTAAATCATAGAGAAGCATAGATTCCCTCAAAGATTGCAGATACGCCTTACAGATGAGTGCCGAATGGTATAAAACCCAGGTCCAGAACTTCCTGTTGACTATCCCTAAACCACCTTCCATAATAAATATAAGAAATTCAAAAGATATCATTTAATTACTCCAAAGGTTATGCAATACGGTAATAATTTACATAAACAGTTTTTCGACAAACATTTAATAAACAATATCAGCAAGTACATAAGGCTTTGTACAAAAGCTTTTTAAACTAACGATTAGTAATTTGTTGTTTGTATTCGATACTGATCGATCTCATGTAAGTACTACCAAAACCAAAGAACATTGGACAGCTCTTTTGTCCTAGTACGGGGCTTTACAGTAGTGACCACCCTTCATTCTGCCAGAAAATGGAACCAGGGCATTCAGGTCTAACAACGAGCGTTCAACAGTCAGAACCAATGATCACTGCCCAATTATGAACTTTCCCACATTAATCAAACTGTGATATACAGCATCGATCAGTCAATATGATCGGTGATAACTGTCTTCGCAAACTGCTGAGGACCTCTATACTAGGACAAAACAGTTGTCCAGTGTTCCCTAGTTCTCAATGGTTTTTACTCAAGATCTATTTGCAACGAATACGAACAAGAAATCAAATATTAATCTCCATGAAATTACCCCAACAAAACAATTAGCAGATAAAAGAAGACCAATCAAATTAAAGTCATTTTATGAATCCATTCGATGAAATTCTTTAACTTCATTTGCATAACGTATAAGCAAAAATAAGGAAATTTTGCACATGATTAAATCAGATACCATCATTACATCTATACAAACGCTATCAAATTAAATAACTAGATTCAGACAAACTCATAAGATGTCACGAAGTAGACAATCTTTGCTTTCTATCTACAATAAGTCGAATAACCACAAGGAAACCAGTAACAAAATGTTCCTCTGTATACCGTGATGAAATTCATTAGTTAACCAACCTTGAACAAGATATTAATATTACTTTTAACAAAAAAGAAAACACTTTGAATCTAGAAGAAAAATATTTGATGTGTAAAAGCTACAGCTACCTTTTGGTTCGAATAAGTGATACGTGACTAATCTAACAAATAAATCCGAGTTAAAGTAAACAATCTAAAGAATGCCAAAACGGTATGTAATTCCACTTCGATCAATCAAAAACTATGTAAATAGTCTTGGCGAAATTATATTGCGCGATTATGTTCAAAAGACTATTCCTCTTAACATTTCTAACGGAAGAGTAGACTCCAGAAAGCTTGATTTTAATGAGTTCAACCTTCTAACTTTCTATCTTCTTGTTTTTGACGCGAAATGAAGATATTTAGACTTCAAGGCAAAACTAGGGGTTTTGCAATAACAAAGAGCCTCCTTGTCATAAAAATCATTTCGAAATTACTCGAAATTGTAATCAATCGACGAGTCACCAAAGCTGTTTAGCAGAATTTACGACACATTAAAAACACATTGTTTGCATCTGGAATAATTATATTAGGAGCCTTTATGTATCACATCTGCTAAACATTTGGGTAATGTCACTTATCTTAATGACTGCTTCAAAAATCAATAAACGTACATCCAAAATAAAAAGTGGATTACACAATCCTGTCTTACAAATGAGCCATTTATCAGGTTGCTGCATATCAAAAGCAAATAATTCACGTGATCATTTGGCCGAACTCCGATTCAGTGAGGAAAAATGTCATGTTAGGACGAAACAGTTGTTCATCTTACCTTGGTTGAGAATGTTTCTTCAGTTCATGATAACAATTAATCAGAAAAATAATGGGCTGAACAAAATTGATTTTTCTATTTATTTGAGTCATATAACAAAATCTCCCAATTTCAATTTAGCCTTTTTTAATCAATTTTAGTGTTTCGAATATTGGTGAATTGAGGTTCACCTAAATTAATCTTGATACTGTTTCTAAAACGATATTTATGAACTCTAAATAACTTTAAAGATTTAATCTTTAAAGTACTCATAAGATTTTATCACATTCAGGACAAAACACCGTCATCAAACTTATTGTGAAATGATAATTTATTGATATATGTACTTTTATTGTTCACTTAATGAACTCATCTTTTATGATGTATGTTTCAATACACAAGGATATGAGACAAGCAGGATAGAACGTGAGATTAACAGGTTGTTTTATTTTTACTTTACACTTCAACACTAAACTAATGATTTGTCACAAGCTCAAATTTATCAGATGACTTAGAGACTAAGTGTGATCTAATCAAACTATAAGTATATTCATTGAAGGTACTTATCGATATAATATATGTATATATATATATATATATATATATATATATATATATATATATGATTTTATAGAGTGATAAAATGAAAATATAAAAATCATAACTCGCATTATGAAAAGTATTAATCCAAACTTCCAGCAATGTCGCAATCTAATAGGGGAGCGTTTATTTAGTCTATTTGGTTTAAGTGGATCATAATAAATAAGAAAACTAGTCTCACATTGAGTACTGGAGGTCAGTGGGATATCCAGTAATATATGTCTTATTAGCAGAAAATCAGTTGTTTATCATTGTGGTCAGGATAATAACATATTGTTTGTGACTAATTTGTTCTGGGTAAATCTAGTGTATCTGGAAGGTTTCATTCAAGTAATATCAAAATGTATCACTGATCATTAGTTAAGCTACTAATTACCATTTATTTGCAACTTCAAGATTTTAATAACGACGTTCAATGCTTCAACAGTTTTAATTTTCTGCGTGTATTTCAACACAGCAGTAAATAATATGTCAGATATCTATTCAATAAACGTTACAACAACAACTAGATATATGAAATGTACCTGTCATAACCTATAGTAAAATTGTGGTGAGTCAACGATTATCTAGTAGACTATTTGTATTGTTAAGGTAGATCTACTCAGCTATTCAAAATATAAAAAAACAGTTGTCGGTTGATTGATTAAGTTAACAGAACATTCAATATATTATTATTTTTCAATTGGGATGGTTATTTTTGTTGAGTTTGGTTATTTTATTTGATTGAATATATCACAGATTGATGTTGGCAGGGTACCATTAACAACAAGGGAGCACTGAACAGCTGTTTCGTTCTAGTGTGGAACTCCTCAGCAGTGCGCACCCCAGATTCCGCACCAGGGGCTTCAGGTTGACGCGAACGCCTAACCATCTGCACTACTGGGTCGGCATCCAATGGTAGAATTCCCACTTCCATCAATTTGTGATATATATTATAGCGCGACGATCATCCATTGTCGTTGGTGATAACTGTCTCACTCCCGATAAGTCTGAACTCCACCAGTCACGACTTCTCACTAGAGCTTCAGGAGCATCCTGGAGTTAATCACTAATGAGCTCATTATTATAGTTCAATTGGGATGGTTGTTTTTGTATATATCACAAATTGATGGAAGTGGGAATTCTACCATTGGATGCCGACCCAGTAGTGCAGATGGTTAGGCGTTCGCGTCAACCTGAAGCCCCTAGTGCGGAATCTGGGGTGCGCACTGCTGAGGAGTTCCACACTAGAACGAAACAGCTGTTCAGTGCTCTCTTGTGTGTCAATGGTACCCTGCCAACATCAATCTGTGATATATTCAATCAAATAAAATATTATTATTTGTTGGCTAACAATGGTTTCTTTTTACTAGAATGCAACTAGTCTGGATTTATATTCAAAATAATTTAAATCCAATTTCATAACGTTTAATCATTTTAGTTAAGACATCAATAAACCAGATTTCACACTTGGCCACTTTCACTGGCTCTTAGGTCCCATTCCTTTCATATAAATTTATTCAAACGTTTTTCAAGGAAAACTTTATTAAAATGAAAACTATGTTGACCTCAATGATTATTTAAATGAATTTGTTACAAATGAATAGTTAGAAAAATATAAAAGTCAAATATTTACGAGAAATTAATTCTTATCAAAGACTAATTTTTCATATTATTCAAATGTGTTAACTGTAAATTTGTTAGAATATTACTCACCTGTTTTGCATTAGGTTTTGGACGTAGGAGAATGAAGCCAATTATCTGAATGCCCAACAATATACCTCCCAAAATTAAAAGCGTTCTGGGTACCCGGTCGAGAAGTTCTACATCAGTAAAATGACTGAAGTTAAAAAACACATGTGAATGGGTTTGGGAATAGAAATCTATTATATTATGATTAGTCGGAAACAGCATTTGATAGTTTTACTGTGTAACAAATATATTAATTATTTATACATCACCAAAAAAGTGGGAATTAATAAATTCGTTAGGTTGTTCTCAAACTCTGCATTCACTTGACAGTAAGTAATATTACTGTTTACACAACATAGATGATATCATGCTTACATTTTTGTCGAGCAATTACTGAGTATCACTAAAAATTAAGTATTGATTGTGAATAACATCCAAAACAAATAAAAATTCTCTACTACGTTTAGGAAAACTACTTTGTTTGATGTTTTATTAGACTGGAATGGTTTATTACTATATATATATATATATATATATATATATATATATATATATATATATATATATATCGTGTTATACATAAAAAAGGATGAATGCTTTTATCAACCTTTATGTTTAGATAAATTCACTAATATCACGTTGGGCAAGGAGTTTCTATTGTACATAAATGATTCGGAACAGAAATTTAAGGATAAATCCAAATGAGCCTTAATTCATCAAAGATGTATTGATTCATTAAAACATAGGAAAGTAACAATTAGTTCAGGTCACAATATGAATTTATCTGTCATTACATTCTAAATAACCTCGATTTATTTTTTATTTGAGATTGAGTTACTAAACCGATTTGGAAATATTTGATTCGCTCGTAAATTCATATTGGAAAGTACTTTAAATTCTCTGAATTTATTCATAAACTCACGTGGTCTAAAAAATACGGTTTTGTTTCCGTTTATTTAAAATTCTCCAAGTTTATCTATTGATACTTCAAAAATGACAATTTATCGTTCAGCTACTTGTTAAAGTAGTCGTTAACTATGATGATTTAGGAAACTTCAACAGAACAGAGTTTCTTCGTATGGCAGCACTCAATTTCAAATGAGAATAAGTTATGTTAAAAAATGACAGACAGCAGAAGAACTTCAGGTGAAGTTCTGCTAGATTCGTGCTATTTACACCTATTTAAATTAGCATCAATTAGACAAATCAATTACTTTTATAAAACGCCAAACTAAAATTTGTTTGTAAAGTTGAAGAAATCAACCACATCCATATTATTTAAAAGAATCCTTATTAAACTTTTTTCTTAGCATTCAGAAAATTTTATCAACCAACTTATTACCTGTTCAGCGACGTCTCGTTTGCACTATGATGGAAATCATTTTTTAATAATGGGATTGGTTGTGGTGCGTTTTTAGAGTTTTACAAATTACTAACTTAGTACCATACTGTACAATTTACAATTCAATTTCCATTATAGTAGCGGATATTAATATCTATATGTGACATCTTAGCGGAGTTAAATCTTATTATCACACATGCTTCAAGCAGGCCTTTCTCTTAGTAATCAAGTCCGTTGACAAGAGTTGCTTCAGCTTATTTATTTATTAGTGTGCTGTTTAGTAATTTCAGACAAACGCAGTTTATTACAATTATGCAGACTTCATATTTTCTTGTAGTAAAAGAATAGTTACAAACTTCTATGATAGTGAAGCTAGTTTTTAGTACACAACATACTTCAGCTGAACTGAGTTAACTAATGGTTGAAGCTGGAGAAATTTGACCGAACTGTTTCACCAATATGGATGAATAACATAATATCTTCAGTCAAACAGTAAATTGTTTATGATATCTAAATATAACGAGAAGCAAATCATCAATTTACTTAACCGTAAGCCGAAACAATATGTAACTTTGGTCAAAATAAATTTTATTGACGGATTTAAAGGATAAATTAGTCAATACTTGCCAGGCTATTTACGAGAATTTATTTAGGGCTCAGAATTCAGACTAAGATCAAGTGATTTTTCAACTAGAATTTCTTAGTTATGGTAAATGATATGTACAACTTTTGTCCCAAATTATTTCAATGTTTATAAACAAACATGTAAATTATTACGTCCTAGAAAACCAATATGATGAAATATACACTTAACTTGTATGTATTCGTACCTTTCTGTTGATGATGTTGAAGACTGGGATGATATATAGAGAGGATTTCCCTGATATACAGTTCATTTACAAACCTCATTAAAATTAAATTGTAGTCGACGAGTGAAGTTATGGATAAGTGTTTCTTATGATTTTCCAATTATAATTCCACTTTAATTACATTTATAGAATAACTCTACCTCTAAGTGTTCCTTTCAGGAATTACATATATGAAAACGGAGTCTGACTGGCTGTAGCCCTTAACATCAATAACTAAGAATCACAAACACTGACGATCTACATTTACATTCTATATGTACAGGTGGCTCGTTAGATAAAATAATGGCCCAAACTAACTGAGTTCAGGTCCTAGTGTGAGCATAAACAATTGAATGAAGTTATACCCAGCTGAAAGGTTCTATATAATGGTAAAAAAAAGGCGTCCCAGACTCGTTTTTAGCAACAACCTAACTATAAACACACATTTTGGTGGTAGACTCATGAATATACTTATTGTTAAGCATAATTCTGCAAAATGTTATCCTTATAACGATACTAAATATTTTGATTAGTAATTCTAGTGGTTTGTTAGCAATAGGTAGGCAAAAAATTTATTTATTTTTTAAAAAACTAAACGTTGATGTAATCTTAGTTTCACTAAAAAAATAAACTAAAGAAGCAATTATAGACGTTGACAGCCAAGTGTTCTTCAGTTTCAGCTTATATATGTAGCTTATTCTTATACAATTGTTATACAATTGTTAGGTTGGTAGTATATGTGAACATTAATCAAATCATTATTGATGTTTTGGGTTAGTTCATTAGTTTTAGCGATTCTACATGTTATTTGCTTATTTACTCCATTCATTTATCTTTTGCACAGTAGAGTGGCTGAAAAATGCACCATACAAATAAAATAATGCAATTGTGAATAAGTAGAGGAGAAAATGGTTATGTAATCAGACGGTATATTAACAAAAGTAGTATTTGTTAAAGGTTATATTTCAATTAATAAAACAGCCAAAAGAGATTACTTCTATCTAGGATTCAACTTGCTTCACAATGACTTTCGCAGAAAGTTTCAGATATTCATTATGATATTACCGATATAGTCTCAGGACAGTGAGTACCATTTTCATCATAGTTTTACCTAAGTAGATGTAACAGACCAATAGTTTTTATATATAAATAATTATTACTAACCACGCCTGTAGCCCCTAGGGTTGCTGCCGGTCCCAAGCCCGGATAAAGGAGGAGGGTTGGGCATGGGGCTAGCAACCCCATCCCGTAAAACAGTAAACGTGCTAAAAAAACGCTAACCAGTAAAAACCTTTATAACCATTTTTACTCTGCCCTGGGAGTTGGAAGGTATGTTATGACGCCCCATGGTGAAAGCCGAGTTTCTTCGGAAGCCACGAGGCCGATGTCTCTTCTGACAACCAGAGCAACAATTTATATAGGTACGTGGAATGTCCGCACGCTGTGGGAAACAGGGAGGACCATGCAAATAGCTGAAGAAATGAAAAGATACAACCTGAAGATACTTGGAATAAGCGAAACGCATTGGGTGCAAGCTGGACAGCAACGGTTATCCTCGGGAAATGTGCTTTTATACTCCGGCTACGAAGAAGAAAACGCCCCCCACACACAAGGAGTAGCATTGGTGTTATCCCAAGATGCATGGAAGTCTCTTATAAGATGGGAACCTCATGGACCTAGGATCATCACAGCATCCTTCAAGACGAAGAAGGAAGGGATTGCAATGAATGTCATCCAGTGCTACGCACCCACCAACGACAGCCACGAAGACGACAAAGACCAGTTCTATGCGAGGCTGCAGTCAATCATCGAGAAATGTTTAGCCAAGGACCTGACCATTCTGATGAGCGACTTCAACGCCAAGGTCGGAGTGGATAACACCGGGTATGAAGACATCATGGGACAACATGGACTGGGAGAAAGGAATGATAACGGTGAGAGGTTTGTGAACTTATGTGCCTTCAACAAAATGATTATAGGTGGCACCATTTTCTCCCACAAACGTATACACAAAACTACATGGGTTTCACCGGACCACATTACGGAGAACCAAATCGACCACATCTGCATCAATAAGAAGTTTAGAAGGACCATGGAAGACGTAAGAGCAAGGAGAGGAGCCGACATAGCTTCAGATCACCATTTGGTGGTAACTAAAATGAAACTGAAGCTGAGGAAGCACTGGACAACTGGAGCAGCAGTATTACACAAGTTTAATACAGCCCTTCTCCGGGATACTAACAAACGCAACGAATTCAAATTAATTCTCAGCAACAAGTTCCAGGTATTTCATGATCTACTAGAAAAAGGTGAAACTAATATGGAAGACAACTGGAAAGAGATTAAGGAAACAATAACCTCAACATGTCAGGAGGTTTTGGGTCTCAAGAAACAACACCAAAAAGAGTGGATTTCTGTTAGCACTCTGGACAAGATCCAAGAAAGGAGGAACAGAAAGACAGCGGTCAATAACAGTCGGACAAGAGCAGAGAAAGCCAAGGCACAGGCCGAATACACCGAAGTCAACAAGCAAGTGAAGAGGAGCATCAGGTTGGATAAACGAAAATTTTTTGAGGACCTAGCAATGACAGCGGAAAAAGCTGCAAGAGAAGGAAATATAAGGCTTTTATACGATACAACGAAGAAGTTAGCTCTGAAATTCAACAAGCCAGAACGGCCAATCAAGAACAAGGCTGGCAAACCAATCACTGAAGTGCATGAACAACGGAACAGGTGGGTAGAGCACTTCCAAGAACTCTTGAATAGACCAGCCCCACTGAACCCACCAGTCATCGAAGCAGCAGCCACGGATCTCCCTATAAGCACAGACCCACCAACAGTCGAAGAAATCAAAATGGCCATCAGACAGCTCAAGAGTGGCAAGTCAGCAGGACCAGACAACATACCAGCGGAGGCACTGAAGACAGATATAGAAACAACTTCAAAGATACTCCACATTCTCTTCAGGAAGATTTGGGAGGATGAACAAGTTCCAGCAGACTGGAAAGAAGGGTACCTCATCAAGATACCAAAGAAAGGCGATCTCAGCAATTGTGAGAACTACAGAGGCATTACCCTACTTTCAGTACCAGGAAAGGTCTTCAACAGAGTGTTATTGAACAGACTAAAGGACCCAATCGACGGCCAACTCCGAGATCAACAGGCCGGATTCCGTAAAGATCGATCATGTACCGATCAAATTGCTACTCTACGGTTCATTGTTGAACAATCAATTGAATGGAATTCACCACTTTACATCAACTTCCTCGACTATGAAAAAGCATTCGACAGCGTGGATAGGAGAATATTATGGAGCCTTCTACGACATTACGGCGTACCCGAGAAGATAGTCAACATCATACGAAATTCTTACGACGGACTACATTGTAAAATCGTGCATGGAGGTCAGCTCACAGATTCATTCGAAGTGAAGACCGGTGTCAGACAAGGCTGCTTACTCTCTCCCTTCCTCTTCCTACTGGTCATCGATTGGATCATGAAGACTGCAACATCTGAAGGCACTCTCGGAATACAATGGACAACATCGACGAAACTAGATGACTTGGACTTTGCAGATGACCTAGCTCTTCTTTCTCACACACATCATCAAATGCAGAAGCAGACCAACAATATAGCAGCAGCCTCAGCAGCAGTAGGCCTCAACATACACAAAGGGAAAAGCAAGATCCTTCGATACAAAACATCAAACACTAACCCAATTACACTTGACGGAGAAATTCTGGAAGACGTTGAAACCTTCACATATTTGGGCAGCATCATCGACAAACGAGGAGGGTCTGATTCGGATGTGAAGGCGCGGATTGGTAAGGCAAGGGCAGCATTTCTACAACTGAAAAACATCTGGAACTCAAACCAACTGTCAGTCAATATAAAAGTCAAAATTTTCAACACAAATGTGAAGACAGTCCTGTTATATGGAGCTGAAACTTGGAGAACTACGAAAAGTATCCTACAGAAGATACAAGTATTTATAAACAACTGTCTGCGTAGGATTCTTCGGATCTGTTGGCCAGATACCATCAACAACAACCTGTTGTGGCAGAGAACTAATCAACTTCCAGTTGAGGAAGAAATTAGGAAAAGACGCTGGAGATGGATTGGACACACACTGAGGAAACCATCAAATTGTGTCACAAGACAAGCACTGACTTGGAATCCTAAAGGCCACAGAAACAGAGGAAGACCCAAGAACACACTGCGTCGGGAATTGGAAACAGACATGAAGAGAATGAACAGCACTTGGGAAGAGCTAGAACGGAAAGCCCAGGAGAGAGTTGGCTGGAGAATGCTGGTGGGCGGTCTATGCTCCACCTGGAGTAACAGGCATTGATTGATTGATTGACGCTAATAAACACTATATGCTAGCCAATTAACTTTTGATCAATGAATCAGGTGAAATTTAAGAGTATGAGTAATCATGACCACTGCATGTCTTTAAGTCTCCCTACTCTTAAAATTCAAATGCATGTCACCAGAGGACAAATTCAAACCAAAATCGAAAGCATGGCTAATAACCTGTCATTAGTTCGTAATAAGTACAGGTTTACAGCTATGTTTAAAAGCCCAATATAAAACCCAATGTTAACTTATAATCTGACAAATAAAAATATAAATCTCTACTTTATGACAGTGATCAATATTATAACAAAATATGAAAATAAAGAGATAAATATAACATTTTAGTGATTTTTAGATTAGCGATGATGGCAAACAATAACTCCAGTTATGTAGAAAAAACTTACTTCAGAGCAAATTTCTATAGAATACAAACAAAAGTGCATAAAACTCTGTTTGTCTTATAAAAATCAACTTTCACATATGCATAATCTTCTATTTTATATTTCACTTTTGCCCATTCTGAAATGAAAGTAGGTCACACGAAAACAATCATTTTGGCGTACATGTCGTATTTGTATTCCAGCAGAATGCAGTATAGTTTTCAAGCAGCCAGACTGTTATGGTCAAAGCAACATGTGGCTTTACCGACAAAATAGTGACGCGTTATTTCAATAATTATCTAATTGGAGAGCCAAATAGTACGACGTTTGTTAAATATGTGACCAATTTACAGTAAAAATGCACCGAATCAGGACATTTATACTACTATACGTCACAAATATTTTGTTTTGTATGCTTATTGGAGTTTAAAGGAAAACAACTTAGACGTAGAGCAAAAATATTTAACAAGGTTTATAATAACCACTGTAATGTTCAGCAAGTGAGAAAACATAATTTTAATATACTTACCGAGTTACATTATCGACCTTTATGTTTGCGGGATTGATTAGCGCAGTTTGAATTGGTGAGAAAACTAACGCTCCCAGCCCAAACCCACTAACAATTATCCCTACAATCAGTCCACGCTTTTCTGGAAACCACTGAAATGCAGATTGATGAAGTCAAAAAAATTGATCATCGCATAATATAAAATAAACTTTGATTAACAGCAAATCATCTGTTACTAAAGATTAAGCATTAACGTGACTTAATAAAAAATGAAACATTACTTGTCCTCATGCAGTTAACCACAAAAATACATTTAAGTTCCTCATGCAATACTACCTGCACATTCCAATGCCCGGATCACAAGTGTTAGGATAAAAATACTTCAAGTTACTAAGTTTTTGTAACACTTTTTTACAAAGATGAGCGTAATGTGAAAATAAGTGAAACTGACTGGTGACTATAGTCTTAAGGTGGGCTATGATACAAAAAAGTCAGATTGTGTAGTACATTTGGTGAACAATCAAAACAGACCAGTAGACACTGTAAGTAAAAACTATCATGATTGTACTCCAGAACACAATGTACCATGTTAATCTTTAGTATATTATATATAATGTGTACATCTACGCTCTGATTGAGACAAAGTTATAACAACATTTTACAGATAAGATGCCGTCTGAAATTTTCCAATGTAGTTACTCTATTTTACTATACTTTATTTGGGATCCATTGACAGCATAATGTGTTTTATACATTATGTATTATTTCTTAAAATTTTGTTAACAGAGTACAGATAACCTATTAACTAATTCCCGTTAATTGACAGTTGATCTTCACTTTATTTTAAGGTAAATCAAGTTACTAAGCTTATCTGTGGGAATGCCCACAAAAACTTTCAAGTTGCAACAGGTGGAAAAGCTTTACAAATCATACCCATTTCTAATGTAAAGATATTGCTTCTTATTTTGGCTTTTGTTCACTTAATAGCGTTTCACTAATGAATGCAAATTCGTCTTTACTTCGTACACATTTGAAAAAGGAATTAAACCAATTTATCGAAATATAAATAAGCAACTGATATTCATATATTTAAGTAATATTGTTTGGAAGCTCATTTACTATATATATGTGTAGTAAAATGTGTCGCATCTGCGGCAATAATGTCCATGTATTTGATTTTGTTATTCCCAAGTCTAGATTTTTCCAGTAATCTTCACCTAACTTTTTGGTGTCCTAAGAAGATAATAATCAACATTGTACCGTATTATTCACATATTTAAACTTAGAATAATTATCTCAACAGTTTTAAATCGGACTAGATCATTTTGATAATATTACTGTGACTTAAAGTTGATGACAATAATATTAAGGGTAGATAATCAAAAGATTGCGTGACGGACTTACCGTCGTTGCGATTGCAAATACGACAGAATACGCGAATCCCATCCCTATACCCATTGTTAATGAGTATGTTATTACCACTCCGATGAACGTCTTTTGAATTGTAAAATAAGTGGCAAATACACTGCCACTGAAAATGTATAAAATATACGAAAGTGGAAGCTGAATAAATCAGAAAGATATCAGTAGTATCACGAGCAAAACACTAATAGTCAAAAATAACAGGTGTACTCAATGTTTTATAGTCAAATAATCAGCATAGGCTCTATTAGCTGAATTGATAAGGTTCCCGCTTATAATACAAGAAATAAAGCAAACTCATTGTTTCTGTAGTCCATAGATCTCCTAATGTCATATGCCTCATAAATCATACATTGAAATAAACACTCTTACATTAAAATGTGATAAATAATTAAATGTCTTTTTTGGAAAACCGAAGTATTTTCACAACTAAATGTAAGATTACATTTAGTTTATTAAAATATATTGAAATAATTAACTCTATATCATACAATTTGAAGTCAAGAATGTAAGTAACTTAAACGAACAGAAAGGCTTTCAGGTAAGAGAAGGCTAAGGGTTAAAAGACATTAGTAAATAGACAAAGCCTTATAAAGTTCACTACAGAAACTTTCATTATCTGACTGCATCCAGTGCTGAAAACAGAGGACTAAAATAAATGCACTAATTTGACACAACGAGTTACTTTCTGAAGTTCAAAGTAATATACTACGTCTACTTACGTAGCTGATTTGCAACAGTGTCAACTACAGTAATCTGAGTTGCATTTTATCTTCTGGTGCATTAGTATCCATTAAACTATATAAATTTTAGTCCATCCCAAGTTTTCATTATTGATTTTCCGTCCTAGGTGGTATGGTTTTACAACACATTGTTGCACTGATATCATAAAACTAGAAAAAATTATAGCGTACGAGAAGAAAACTGTCTGGTCACCTACAGTAAATTAAAACCATACGACATACCATTCAATCAGTCGTGTCAGATTAATTGTACACTTCACAGTAAAAATACGATGTATGATGCAAACACCTTAACTCAAAGGAATTTTGTTTCTCGTGTTAAGGTTGTTGCAGTTTTCACTTGTTTGTTAATACAGAATATCGGTATGCCTTTTGGTCCTGTAGATGAACAATTAAAATTAAAATTTGCATGTGAATCCTACGTACGTTAATTAATTACTCATAAGAACATCTTGTTTACTGGCAAATATTTAAGATCGTAAAGGCTATAAGACCGTTTTTAATGATGATAACTCTAAATAATTAGGACGTTTATTATATCGCATCTTATTTCTGTGAGATACTACACTAGAACCTTTTCTAAAATGGCCGATGAAGCTATGAAGTCAACTAAGAATTAACAGGTACCTACTAAAAATATAAACGCTACTATGAAGTAGGCTCAGAGAAATTATTGTCACATACTGCATACAAATTTGTATGCAGTTAACATGAAAATAAAGAACACCATTTAGCTCTAGCCACCGATGATTAACTAGTCAAGTATCAAAAAGTTTCAGAGCATTGTTAACTTAAAGAAAATTACGTCTGAATATTTTTGCAACTACCCCAAATTAGGTAATAATTCAATTATTGTTAAATATAGAACGAAATCGAAACTTGAAAGTTCAGACACAAGACTGTGCTGATAATATTGAAAAACAAATCTAAAACGTTAGATACCTCAAAAATATGCAGCTTGTGGCTACCACAATCCTGAATCCCAATTTCTTTGCCACTAATCCACCAGCAGGCATAGAGAAACCTTGAGTACAAAATCCTAGCGCTGATAACCATATAGCATCTTTATCCGAAAGATTTGGGTTGACATATGTTCTTAAGTAATCCATAATATAAGGAATCATGTTTGCTTTAATTAGCAATAATGGGTATGTTTTTGAACTTACATATGGTATAGAAATAGCCAAAGGTTAGGTGTAACAAAACTCCCCCAAATACAGAGAGGCATCCTTGAAATTGCAGCTTTCGATCATTCGCCTGATATAACATTTAGTTATTTGTATAAATTGACAGACCATTTTACAAGACGATAACAGCTAGTTCAAAAAGGTTAATTTCAGAATGTGACCCAACATCCAATATCCAATACCTATATGGCGAGCCAGTTTCAAACCGATTGTTTTCTTTGTGCTCGCCTTTTCAGTGTCGCTGTTCCGGTTCCTTGTCCTCAGCTTACTTCTTTAGTTAGTTAGCCATCTTTTGTCCCAGTTTTCTTTTCCTTTTCTTGAAAATCTCCCTGTTATGAACTAGTATCCGTCCCTTCATTCCATTCTTTGTAATCTGGTTCGTGAGTAAGGCTTAGAAGAATACCGTAGAATAAATGAAGGTCCAGGGTACTAAGGCCCAACTGATATCAAGTTCGTTAGACCCTGTTTTAAGAGGCTGTGTGTTCGTACTCTCCGATGAGGAATAGTTCGTGGGTTTCTTCTAGGTGTATGAATATTTGTGACAGCTAGTATGCTTTTATTTTAATGTCCAGTCGTGCTTAATATGTTGCATACGGTGATTAGGTCATTTTGAAGCCATCTGTAGTTCAGATTGATCAGTTCCAGCTGTTGTAGCCGGTCAGAGAATCGTTCATTCCGTTGTCCGGCTACACATTTGGTTTCTCACCTCTAGACTCTCTCCAGTAGGTTGACATCCATTTCGAGGTTTGGGGGTGGGAATGTGTGACGATGTTATGGTTTTTTTAAAAGCAGTCTTATTTACGTCTTTAATATTGTAAGGAGCAGGTTTGGTGTCAGCATGCGCAGCTGCCTACAGACTAGCTGCAACGTGGCGTATGCATTCTTGACATCCATATGATGGGTTTTGCTAACCCCCAGCCCATCGGTGAGGGTTGAGCCAAGGTTTCGCTCCCTGGAGATGCTAGTTATTGGTTGCCTGCCTGGGTGATAGGTTGGTTGAGTACTATTTGGTTTGCGGTAGTACATGATATAACATTATTGTATATTAAGGGCCAGATCGTTGTCGTCTGTCCACTTCACTGTACTAGCCATGTCCTGTTGTAAAGGTTTTGTGTTTCCGTCCTCTCTCATAGCTTCTCCTAATTTCACATCGTCCGCGTATATAAGAATGGAGAAGCGGATATTTGGTGGGAGGTCATTAATGGAAATTAGGATCAACAGTGACCCGAGGATCGAGCCCTGTGATACTCCCGACAGGGCTGGCCTCCAGTCTGAGTACACCCTATTCACCTTAGTACGGAAATTCCGCCCCAGCAGGTAATTCTTTAGCGAGAAGAGTAACGGTTATGTAAAACTCAATGCTGCTGCCAATCAAGTATATATTATCGGCAAAGCTAAAGTGGTATTAGATGGATTCTAGTAAGCTCACCAACGTAGTATTATCTAGTGTAAAATAAGCGTCTTCTATGCATTCTGACTTTGTTAGTTTTGTTGATGTCTTGGATGTTTGGTGACTTACAGTGGAGGTTATGTAGTAGGCACTTACATAACTTAACACACTGACGAATTTCGCCGAATATGCATCTATTATTTTGCGGTTATGCTATATGATGATCAAACACAGACTAAAATAAACTGTACACTCTACTGAGTCTGGTTGACTTGTCTGATTGTGACTCGTCAAAATAAACTAATTCATATTAAACAGTTGTTGATATTTTTACTACACGTGGATCGTAGTTCATGATGCCAGTAATGTTGTTTTGTGTTCTCTCAGCTTTCGTCTTTTCGCTGGTTGTAGATGATTATGTGTAAGCCAAGTATGGAACCTACGGGCACAATACTATTGGCTTCTCTTCTACACCCAAGCTTCAAGCACTTCTGGTCTTATCTCGCATTTAGATATGTCCAATGATCCATTCTGCTAACCATCAGTAGTTTATTGGAATCGTAACGCCATGGATAAGAAGCGCGCGGATCTCAGTCAGATACGCGCCATGATACAATACATATATTTGGTGTCCTAGTATTTTAAACTTTGATGCCGCTGGTTCGGTTCTTAATTCATATCTTCATATGTTATGAATGTCCTGACAGTAACGCCTTATCGAATGCTTGTATGTATGTAAATCGATATCATTTTGACCATGTCTGTAAACTTGTATGCTGTCATGTACAAAATGATAGTTGAAGGTGATAGCTACTTTTTCACCACATGGGGAAAGTGATCCTTGTATATTTCAGATGACTGGCAATTGTTTGGCACACAACAGAGTTATAGGTCAAGTAGCAAATGAATATTTTTAGAAATCGACGGTAATGTTAGTATAAAAGGCTTGCTTATTTAACCAAGTTTTGGGGTACAAAATGTTGAGTTAGGGTGTTGGTTGACTGAGATCAGGGGTGTCAGGTAAGCTGTACAAGCAGGCTTGATTGGTTGCGATAGTATGCAGTCTAAGTACTAGATATTTTTATCCCAAAAACCAGATAAACAGCAAAAACTCGATTTTTGGTGTATAATATCTAACTAACCAAAATACTTGATGATGCAGCGCTTGCAACAGCAACACAAGTTTACAAACAAGTCATTAACAAATTTAAAGTAACGCGATTAGGAACAGTATTATGTACTTTCAAATGCATACTAGCGATTACATTGTCCCACGGCTCGTCATAACAAGTTTCATGAGGGAATTTTACTCGTCCAGAACCGGGTGGCTATCCAACCAAAACAATACTTAACGATGACAGTGCATGGGCTCTCTTCATAGGGGAAGAAGATAATTTCCGAAAGTTTTTCTTACCTTAAGTGGGCTACATGAGACACTACTACTGCCATCACTATTATATCTCATTATCCTACTATGATTTATATTCCTGATGATTAATGAGCGATAGTAATATTTTGCTTAGAGTACCCGTAATATGGTTTGGATTAATAAGAATTTTGAAGGAAATATATCTTTACGGTTAAACCAATAACTTAATCGTTAACTGTCTCAGAAAATGATTGCCATTTTCTCTGTTTATGACTGATGTAATGAATAATTGTCTTAAGTGTAATAGTCAAGAAAATGGTAGTTCGTGTTGTCAACTGGAACTGCAATAAACTGAATTGTCTGTGGTGTGATGGCAGTTGAGAAGCAGACAAATAGAGTTAATATATAACATATATATAATATATAATATGTATAATACACAGTGAGTCCGAAAACCTCCAGATTCAAAGTAGGATCTGATAATTTTCGGTTTCTCTGGAAGTCAGATAATGTCAATTAGTGAGTAGGTTGGTATATTTTATGACGATTGCAGCGAACATGGAGATTGGGAGTGATAAAAAACGTAGGTCTCGGTAAGTTAATCCAGTCCATGTCCGTAGGGAAAACCAATCTACGCAACACCTATATAACGTTAACCAGAATCGACGACATTAATTTGTGAAGATAAAAATAAACAGGACTCCATATAAAGTCCAATTAAGCCAAAACCGAAGGAGAACGAAGCACAAATAATGAACCTATTGACTTGTCAAGTAAATGCGTTTTGTGCAACAACTTATGAATATACCATTACAAATATCCAGTATTATAAACACCTTGTCTAGAACAAACGGTCAAACAACTAAGGACAATGGTACAGATAAAATGGTTGAACCAAGGGTGAATAAAAGAACGAGTAGGTTGGTTAGTTTTGAAGATATTTTTATAAGAAAATTACGCAAAATTTATGTGCTTCTTATGTTTGCCACAAGAACCTATATGTACATATGTATTTGCATATGCCAAACCTCACTAACAAGGCTCACATTGTGTTATTAAATTTTTCTCTGAAATATTCACCAGCCACAACAAATTATTCTGAACAATCTCCATAAATTTTACTTATTCTACTTTGCTCTTAACCCATATAAACTATTTCAGATGAGGGCTGTAAAATAACCGTTTTGGGTTACATCAACACGACATCTGTGTTATCCATTATCGTGGAAAACATCATTCGTAAATATGTGTTATCATTCTTACTTTCTAAAAACTTAATCAGTTCATTTCAACATAGGCTTATGGCAAATCGCTCATTTACCACGTAACATTTAGAATTTTTTGACTGTATGACTCATAGACGAGACAAAAGCTTCTCAATAATCGTTCTTTGTTCTGGCCTTAGTAAATCGTTTGACAGTGTCTCACACAACCTTCTCCTTTCATAGCTCCACCTATTGAGTATGCACTACATACTGTTAATTTGGTTCAAATCATTTCTGATAAAGCGTCTGCAAATCATAAGGTTCAATTCGAGCTACTTAAAGCAAGTAAATGAACTTAAGGGATTTGTTTAAGGAAGTGTAATTGGATTACTACTTTCTTTTTTCTCGATAGTGTATGCCAGTCAATTTTACATGATAGGACTTTCCTTCTTGTGGATGATTTAAAATGATCCCATCAGCGGTGAGATTGTGTGACAATTTCGGAGTATTTTTTTCGTCAAACTAAAATTTATGTAGATTAGTGAATACACTTCATGCTACAGAAGACAAAAGTCAAATCGCTTATGACGGAGTGTTAAAGTTGTTAGGTTCATTGGTACCACTGAAGTTTGTCTAGCTAAGTTGTGTTCTGATACTCGTAAATATGGTCCGGAGTGCTGGTCGAGTGATGCGACTCGCTATGTATTTGGGCGGTGAAATCATTTTGAATAGCATTTTATTTGTTGTATGCACTGCATCAGATTTTGTGAAGTATTCTTAGATTGAGTGACTCTACCCACCATAGCATAATAGTGTTATCTATTACAATCAGCTATTCAGAAATGGTACGTTTACAATTAAATGTTTATTTGGTCCCAACTATTGACCTGGAAGTGGATATTCACTGTATTCTAAGACACATGAGTCGAGTAAGAATTTTTAATAATATTTGACTCGGAAGTCTAAGATCTGTTATAAACAATAGGTCCAAAATCGAATACATCAGTTACAGTTCATCGATTATTACGTAAGCGGTCGACGATAGATACTAGGTGCGATAAGATAAAATGTCACTTTAACCTATAGCAAAATTCAGTAACATGCTGATAAAGTTGTGGAATCGTGAAATTATTTTCCTGGTTGCTGTCTCCTGTGGCTAGTAAGCATTTTGAACCTCAACAACGCCAGACTAATGAAAACAGGCTAACCTCCTCCTCGACTGCATTGCCGGCTTATTATATCTTCTTCTCATACAACTGGTATAACAAAGAAAACACTTTCACCATCCGGCAATCTCCTACAAGGTTAGGACAAAACCGAATTCAAGAGACTACCTAATAACTACCAGTTGGATAAAAGTTTATGCAATCTCTTTAACTATCCAGAAATAAACGATGATATATGCTGACACTGTCCCAGCTATACATCAATCAATCAATGCCTGTTACTCCAAGTGGAGCATAGACCGCCCACCAGCATTCTCCAGCCAACTCTGTCCTGGGCTTTCCGTTCTAGCTCTTTCCAAGTGCTGTTCATTCTCTTCATGTCTGTTTCCAATTCCCGACGCAGTGTGTTCTTGGGTCTTCCTCTGTTTCTGTGGCCTTTAGGATTCCAAGTCAGTGCTTGTCTTGTGACACAATTTGATGGTTTCCTCAGTGTGTGTCCAATCCATCTCCAGCGTCTTTTCCTAATTTCTTCCTCAACTGGAAGTTGATTAGTTCTCTGCCACAACAGGTTGTTGTTGATGGTATCTGGCCAACAGATCCGAAGAATCCTACGCAGACAGTTGTTTATAAATACTTGTATCTTCTGTAGGATACTTTTCGTAGTTCTCCAAGTTTCAGCTCCATATAACAGGACTGTCTTCATATTTGTGTTGAAAATTTTGACTTTTATATTGACTGACAGTTGGTTTGAGTTCCAGATGTTTTTCAGTTGTAGAAATGCTGCCCTTGCCTTACCAATCCGCGCCTTCACATCCGAATCAGACCCTCCTCGTTTGTCGATGATGCTGCCCAAATATGTGAAGGTTTCAACGTCTTCCAGAATTTCTCCGTCAAGTGTAATTGGGTTAGTGTTTGCTGTTTTGTATCGAAGGATCTTGCTTTTCCCTTTGTGTATGTTGAGGCCTACTGCTGCTGAGGCTGCTGCTATATTGTTGGTCTGCTTCTGCATTTGATGATGTGTGTGAGAAAGAAGAGCTAGGTCATCTGCAAAGTCCAAGTCATCTAGTTTCGTCGATGTTGTCCATTGTATTCCGAGAGTGCCTTCAGATGTTGCAGTCTTCATGATCCAATCGATGACCAGTAGGAAGAGGAAGGGAGAGAGTAAGCAGCCTTGTCTGACACCGGTCTTCACTTCGAATGAATCTGTGAGCTGACCTCCATGCACGATTTTACAATGTAGTCCGTCGTAAGAATTTCGTATGATGTTGACTATCTTCTCGGGTACGCCGTAATGTCGTAGAAGGCTCCATAATATTCTCCTATCCACGCTATCGAATGCCTTTTCATAGTCGAGGAAGTTGATGTAAAGTGGTGAAGGGCTGTATTAAACTTGTGTAATACTGCTGCTCCAGTTGTCCAGTGCTTCCTCAGCTTCAGTTTCATTTTAGTTACCACCAAATGGTGATCTGAAGCTATGTCGGCTCCTCTCCTTGCTCTTACGTCTTCCATGGTCCTTCTAAACCTCTTATTGATGCAGATGTGGTCGATTTGGTTCTCCGTGATGTGGTCCGGTGAAATCCATGTAATTTTGTGTATACGTTTGTGAGAGAAAATGGTGCCACCTATAATCATTTTGTTGAAGGCACATAAGTTCACAAACCTCTCACCGTTATCATTCCTTTCTCCCACTCCATGTTGTCCCATGATGTCTTCATACCCGGTGTTATCTACTCCGACCTTGGCGTTGAAGTCGCCCATTAGAATAGTCAGGTCCTTGGCTGAACATTTCTCGATGATTGACTGCAGCCTCGCATAGAACTGGTCTTTGTCGTCTTCGTGGCTGTCGTTGGTGGGTGCGTAGCACTGGATGACATTCATTGCAATCCCTTCCTTCTTCGTCTTGAAGGATGCTGTGATGATCCTAGGTCCAGAGGTTTTCAGTTGTAGAAATGCTGCCCTTGCCTTACCAATCCGCGCCTTCACATCCGAATCAGACCCTCCTCGTTTGTCGATGATGCTGCCCAAATATGTGAAGGTTTCAACGTCTTCCAGAATTTCTCCGTCAAGTGTAATTGGGTTAGTGTTTGCTGTTTTGTATCGAAGGATCTTGCTTTTCCCTTTGTGTATGTTGAGGCCTACTGCTGCTGAGGCTGCTGCTATATTGTTGGTCTGCTTCTGCATTTGATGATGTGTGTGAGAAAGAAGAGCTAGGTCATCTGCAAAGTCCAAGTCATCTAGTTTCGTCGATGTTGTCCATTGTATTCCGAGAGTGCCTTCAGATGTTGCAGTCTTCATGATCCAATCGATGACCAGTAGGAAGAGGAAGGGAGAGAGTAAGCAGCCTTGTCTGACACCGGTCTTCACTTCGAATGAATCTGTGAGCTGACCTCCATGCACGATTTTACAATGTAGTCCGTCGTAAGAATTTCGTATGATGTTGACTATCTTCTCGGGTACGCCGTAATGTCGTAGAAGGCTCCATAATATTCTCCTATCCACGCTATCGAATGCCTTTTCATAGTCGAGGAAGTTGATGTAAAGTGGTGAAGGGCTGTATTAAACTTGTGTAATACTGCTGCTCCAGTTGTCCAGTGCTTCCTCAGCTTCAGTTTCATTTTAGTTACCACCAAATGGTGATCTGAAGCTATGTCGGCTCCTCTCCTTGCTCTTACGTCTTCCATGGTCCTTCTAAACCTCTTATTGATGCAGATGTGGTCGATTTGGTTCTCCGTGATGTGGTCCGGTGAAATCCATGTAATTTTGTGTATACGTTTGTGAGAGAAAATGGTGCCACCTATAATCATTTTGTTGAAGGCACATAAGTTCACAAACCTCTCACCGTTATCATTCCTTTCTCCCACTCCATGTTGTCCCATGATGTCTTCATACCCGGTGTTATCTACTCCGACCTTGGCGTTGAAGTCGCCCATTAGAATAGTCAGGTCCTTGGCTGAACATTTCTCGATGATTGACTGCAGCCTCGCATAGAACTGGTCTTTGTCGTCTTCGTGGCTGTCGTTGGTGGGTGCGTAGCACTGGATGACATTCATTGCAATCCCTTCCTTCTTCGTCTTGAAGGATGCTGTGATGATCCTAGGTCCATGAGGTTCCCATCTTATAAGAGACTTCCATGCATCTTGGGATAACACCAATGCTACTCCTTGTGTGTGTGGGGCGTTTTCTTCTTCGTGGCCGGAGTATAAAAGCACATTTCCCGAGGATAACCGTTGCTGTCCAGCTTGCACCCAATGCGTTTCGCTTATTCCAAGTATCTTCAGGTTGTATCTTTTCATTTCTTCAGCTATTTGCATGGTCCTCCCTGTTTCCCACAGCGTGCGGACATTCCACGTACCTATACTAATGGTTGCTCTGGTTGTCAGAAGAGACATCGGCCTCGTGGCTTCCGAAGAAACTCGGCTTTCACCATGAGGCGTCATAACATACCTTCCAACTCCCAGGGCAGAGTGAAAATGGTTATAAAGGTTTTTACTGGTTAGCGTTTTTTTAGCACATTTGCTGTTTTATGGGATGGGGTTGCTAGCCCCATGCCCAACCCTCCTCCTTTATCCGGGCTTGGGACCGGCAGCAACCCTAGGGGCTACAGGCGGAGTTCCCAGCTATACATAGACTACTCAAAATATGCTACAACCCACAGTTATCTCTCCCTAAATTCAGTAGTGAATACTTGCAAATTATTCAGGTTTTCATTTCATCTTTAGTCATCGCTCGTGCGATCATTAGCAATTTCATTGACAATTTCACAGTTTGACATTTCGATTATTATGGGAATATTGTTTGTCTAATAAACCAATTCACGTTGTAATTATGTTGAAATTCTTTATAACAATTCGTATTGCGTATTTAATAATGCACACTCACATTTCTATTCGGAATTTCCTAACTTCCAACATCAGATTTTTTTCTTAGTATCATATGTATATGACTGTGTATATTAGTGTTTGATTTTGATCTTTCTTTCGCTATATAAACCCATTTTCAATTCAGTTTTATTCCGAAATCATCTGCAGAATTCACGCCAGTTTGCAGGCTTGGTCACAGTTAAATGCATCTATCATTTACACGAATACATATAATGTCGGGAACAAAAGTACATAAATGAAGGCAAAATGCCCACTAAGTATGATGTAGACAAAGCTGATGTGAGTGGATTAATAAATATTGCTGTAAATGCATATTTATGAAGCGTCCATTACGAGCAGGACGACCTTGTGATATAGAAGAAAAATAGCAAGGTAGATTAAAGTCACCATATAGAGGGATCATATTATGACAGGGGATATGAATAATAAACGTTCGGCCTAGTTCAAGATGGAATTCAATTGCTAAAAGAAAAGTAGGCAAATTAGCAGCATAACGGTATAGCAATATTATGATAGCGTTACATTGCTGATTGTTTAAGCAATCAAAACAGTAAAACTTAAGAAATCGGAGAAGACTCAAGTATAACAGCTTAGTTAGATAGAGTTCGTTTGCTATCTTCGATAGGTCGACCTTCACTGAAGGTTACAAGAATGGTGTTTACACTGGGATTTTGGGTGCAGTGAGGTTTAAAAAGGGGTAAATTTTGAGAGGTTGCAGTAGTTTCAAAGAGAATTTTATGCTTGTTAGGTTAGTTCACAGTATTTAACCAGACGCAACAAAAGTTTAGGTATGTGAAAATTTTTGATTAATCTATACTTATTAGGTATAAGACTGTGGTATGGAGGTATGGTTGTAAAAACCAAAACTACCAATAACGTTTGGTAGTTAACGTTGTTTCTGTATAGGGCCTGCTGGTTCTTGAGTCACGCACAAATTCGCAACAGAATATCCAATAACACAATTTACTGGTGCAAAACGTGGTACTATATTTAAAAATGATCACAAATTTAGTACACAAACCTCAACAGTTCCCCTTTCCCTATACAGTCAAAGGGGTTCAAGCAAATTGTACAATTAATCTATAACAAAACAAATACGTAGTAAATAAACATCAAAATAGTTACTTGTCCTAACAAATAAAGACAACCAACTGACTCCAGCTACTCAGGCATAGACAAGTAAGATACCAAACCAATATGGCTTACAACAAGACCTTGAAGTCCAGTAAAACAAAACGGAAGACCAATAGTACGTAGCATATACTAACAAAAAAAGATATGTAAGGAACTGATTGTGAGCAAATACAATACTGTTATAATATAAAAAAGGCAAACGGGAAAAAACAAGATCTGTTATAGAGTCAGAGCACAACAAAATGATAAGATACAAGCAAAGCGGCTGTACAATACAAAAAATACATGGAGAGATTTTCATACAAGCAAAAAAAAGGATTTTACAATGGTTTTTCTTGCGGTAGGATGTCTTGATTGATAGAGCCAGTAAAACTTTATGTGTGTCCGAGTATTATATATTACGGCATTTTAAACATCTCTACTGAGTGTTTATTCATGTTTCAAGTGTCGTACGTAGCCATAAACATTAAACGCAGACAAGAGGAATTTAAAGTTATTTCCCACCCCATCATGTCGGCCAACCGAAAACTTCACCCTCCTTTTTATAATGTTAGGCTCGTAAATTTGCAGGTTCGATGGAGATTATATTTGTTTTACTCGATGCTCAGTGGTACAAGTTTTGTTTCGGTCAACTTTATCCTAGCAGGTAACTTATTGCAGGTTACACAGATCACTGATGCAGCTAACCAGAAACTACATACCTAACTGTTACTACATTATTATGATGGGGATTAGTTAGGAAAAGTATGGAGTGGCGTTGGAAGTTGACAGTAGCACACAATCCAGATGCTATACAAATGGTTAACAAAAACGAATAATGTGTGGATGGTTTAATAACAAAAAGAAAGCTGACTAAAAGAGGGTGTCGAGTAAAGGGTGTGAACTCATAGTATTTTCTGGTTACTGATGCACCTTGGTAGTAAAACACAAGGTTCAACGAACGCTCATAGTGAGGTACTGGACACTGCACGGTCGATCGAAAAAAGATGTCTACATAGTATATACACAAAAAATAGCCTCTGAAAAATACTTGTGATGTACAGATATTAAGATGGTCTAAAGCAAGATCTGGTTGATGATAAGTCAATCTGTTTCCGACAGGTAAAGTGCAGATGAAGGTGCAATCGTCCAATAATATCATTGTAGGATCTTTTTTTGATGGTTTCGTGTAAAAATCCCTCCAAGCTGCGTTTTTCCGATCGTGATGCATTGTTTTGCGTTTAAAAGTACATTTTTTCCTTTTAATCCATTCAGTCAAACATTCAAATTACCTTTTCAGATAGTTGCTATTTATTTTCATTGTAATATTTGTTTTTCCCATGCGTTTGTACTGAATTCCTATCATTCCCATCGACTCCATATATTTTGTCTGTAGCGTCTTACGTTGATTAGTTAAAAGTTTACTTCAAACCCTAATCATGCGTCAAAATATTAAGACTGTAGTATCCATTTACTTCCTTACTATGAATGGGGATTATATTTCCCATTATCTTATATTGAACGTTGAGAAGTGTTAGTGTGTTTGAATGACAAGAACCGCGCTCCACTATCTCCTGCCCAGGCTGCTAGGATAAATACCTACTAAATAATAGTCTGGTTTCTTCTGTTACTAAATCGAGATATACTCAGGCGCTAAAGTTTTACGGAACATTTTGGGTTTGGAGACTGCCATATTTGTTTTTACTTTTGTAATCACATCTATTCATAACTGTCATGTTGGTCCGTTCCTCTTCTTGATTGCATTGATTGAAGTGACTGGATTTGTACATTTTCTGATTGCGGATTGACTCACGCTTCCAGGACTTAAAATATTGTGTATTAACAAATTTAGACCTTACCTTCTGGACAGGAAATACTTAATCTATCCAGAAAAGATAGATTAACCTTCTCACTTATTTCTTGAAAGTGAAATGAATATTTCAATGTTTAGGATAATTTCCGGTTGAATAACTGATGAGGACATTCGTTTAGAACTGTAGGATCCAAAATGAGGGGCTGCTACTACTAGTTATAATACTTCTCTGGCATAAATGCTTTTACTTATCCTTACTACACAGCGCCACCCAAAACGACTGTCGAATTCACTCAAACTAGTGAAGCGGAGACGTAAAATTAACTTTGGTGAACGTTACCAAAGATCTGGAGTTAAACCTCGACATAGAGATAATATCTTAGAGTAACAAGCTTATGAGAAATATAGTAAATAACCAGCACATAATATTTAACTGCGTTATTACAACGTAAACGATATACGGAACACTGCAGAATATCCTAACAACACTATACTGTCTGCTCTAGAGAAATCCAAACATTATCACGCACCAGAGGGCGCTGAAAAATATAAAAGTTAGTTTCCTGTCACTGACAATCTGTTTCGCTCAAAATTTAATGCTTGATGTGGTTATCACAGCCCTCATATTGCTGACATTGATATGGAAGCCTGATGACAATGTGTACAGCTATGAAATACCTATAGCCTCTTGAAACAGAGGCTAAAAACGCTCCATTAATACTGTTTACTTGATCATCTAGTTCTACATCACCCTAAAAATCCTAGTTCCAGATTTTAGCTTCCTTTATCCCTATCCACAGTACGGTAATCTCTTAAGCTTTATTCATGACCCAGTCTATCTAGAACAAACCGAATGGACGAATGCAGATTTTTACATATATAAAATTCTCTAAGGGTAAATGATAATAAAAATAATAAAACAAAAAGTTATAGTTGTAATGGCAATAAATTAGTAATAAAAGTGAATAAATGACGTTTAAAAAAGACTGAAAAATCGCAATACGAATCATACGAAAAAGCCGGCCTGAACTGCCTAGAGCAGAGGGGCAGCACACCCAGCCTATTGTCTGAAAAAATCAAAAAATTAGAACCGGAACCAAGACTTTAGGGATGCGAACGTGAAAAAATCAATCGATTTACAATAGCTCGCTATTCAGACATTGGATATTGGATTATAGATACTTTAGTGTTTAACTAAGCGGAAGCTGTTTATATCTTCGGTCAACAACCATACCGTCAATTCGAAGCTAGTGATTGTAAAAAGTCTCATATTTTGTTTCACTTATCAAATTGCCTTTATCTTGCCCTGGCACTGCTTTAATTGTTGTAGATTTTTCTCATTAGTTACGTATACATATTTCTGCTGTCCTAACTGAGTCGTGGGCTCACTTTTTTCTTCCAGGCTGTCTTACGTACATCTCGTAAATTTGTTAAGAATAAAACAATTAACGATTGAAAATTACAAACTCTTTTAAAGGCGAAAGATTTACTTTTATGCAATGGTAATGTCGATAATTTCCGTTTATAGTTTTTATGAAACCCAGAAACGAAGGACTCGAAATTTTATATTTGGATCCATCTCTGTTCTTGGAGGCATATTAATTCATTTTGCCTTTGGTTTTTTCTATAGCACCGGTTTGTCCTACTTACTCATTCTAGCTTTTCAGCTAATATGGTTCCATATATCATGGGTTACATTATAACTCGTGTGGATCCTAATTTATCACCTAGAGCTTCAATCTGGCTATCCGCTGTTGCTTTGGCCATGCAAGGTATTTCTATGCCATTTGGTGGATTGGTTGCAAGGAAGTGGGGCTTTCGCATCGTCGTCGCCATCAGCTGCTTGCTTGACAGGTACTTATTTACCGTATTTATTTCATGATATTCTAGTATGCTTTACTTTTGCTACTTTGACGTGACCGGAAAGACATTTAGATGCAATTTAATAAAATACATGAGTCAGTGTTTTGCAAGTGTTCTACTAGTTTTTGGAATGTACTCTTATAATCCTAAGGAAATGTTACTTGCTAGGGAAATGTTCAGATTTAGATTCTTTTTTTCCTAAATTTAACCTGTGTACACTGTTAGTATTCACTCAAGTGAAGAACTATCGGCTATTTATTTTCATTTGATGACTACTTGAAGGCAACATATCACTAACTACGTCTAGCTTAATACCTCCCTTATATCTTCAGTTCCAACGTAACGTTTTTTTATGATCATAATTATTCCCCTGATTTCCATCGTTTAAATTCCCATTACTTTTGATATCGTTATTCCACCCATTTTAAATTATATCGATTACTTGACATAAGTTGTGATGCCCTTAGCTGATTTGTAGCTAGTATTATATTAAACTATGTAGCATTTTATTTCTGCAGAGAAAAGTGAATTGGAAAATATTTTCATGGGATTTACATGTTGCTTACTTCAAAGTGTGTTTATCTAAACAACTCAAACTGTCGCCCATTTTTAACAGGTAGGTTGACTGATATATTAGCTAGTGTCTGGGAGTTGGCCTTAATCCTACTCCACTGTTTTCGTCGCTTATCGCTCAAACTTGTTAACCACAGAGTAATTAATGTAACCAGGTGTCTAAAATATTGGCCTCTGTAATCGTTTGACTCTTATCTAAAGATATAGAATGACACACGCTAGAAGACAAGAGTGATTTCAGTCCTTCTTGAAAATACACTGATCAAATATTTACTCTCCGTTAGATTCTAGAATGTATACTCACTTTCCAAGTCTAACAACAAAAGTATCTCTTGAATCAAAATCAGTTTTGGACTCCGCAGATTGTAAGGTACTGCGGTAACGTTTGTTATTAGAAGACATCAATTTCAAGTACATACACCTTATTAAGGCTCTATACTCTAATACTAATCTATTTGGAGCTTATGGCTAATTGTCATCAGAATTGCCAACTCCAAGCAACATTCATTAAGGTTGCCCCTTCTACCTACTTTTATTCGATTTTTTCATTAATGTCCTGCTGGAAGTTATACTTTTATCTAACTTTCCAGGAATCGACCTACCAGGAGGCTTACCTATCGATTTAGAATACACAAATTATTTCATCTTATTCGGTAAAGACTAATAACATACAGTCTCCTGAATGCATTGAGTAACAGTGCATGCGTGTTTTGAATACGTTCTTCTTCTAAATACAACACATTACTTTATAGTCGATCTTTATTATTGCCTAGGCTGGTCATGGTGAGTGAAGTAATTGAGTGCGTTGACCACTTCACTTATCTTGGAAGTCTGATCATCTCTAGTGTATAGGTAACTGACTAGATGTGTCCATGGATTCATAAGGGTCGGTTACCGTTTGCTAACTTGCATCACTTGTGGGCGAAACATCAATTTTTAAACGATAGGGCGAGTATACTTGGTTGCGGTTCGTTCGATATTAACTTGTGGGTACTAAGCTATAGTCTTTGAACACACATCCTTATATAGAAACATTTCGTCGTTTTTTTAGGGCTGATAAACTAGAATAACAGTAACATCTATTTTGTAGACATCCGTAAAAAATAAAAGTACTTTATGTATAGCTTCATTCTCTCTATAATAGGTCACTTTACTTAACAGTTTAAATGTCAGAGCTAAAAAATTCGGTCCATATTTTAATGAAATATGTTAAAATGTGTTTAGATGACTTAACTTCCATTTTGTTATCTGCATAAACTGAATATGTAAACCTACCGTGTTGTTGTTGTTGTTTCTACGTTTTTAAGTATTAGTATTTTCCTGACTAACGTCACTATCCAAAAATCCTTCCCTGGGGTGGTGATTACATATTCTGTGCTGCAAGGATTGGGTCTGGGTTTTGGCTATTCTGTGGTTTTGGCTGTGGCTGCAACGGTAAGGAACTTAATTTGAATCATTCTTTAAATGTGGTGGTAATGTCTTAAGTGAACGCAGTGACTTCACTGGTTTTTTACAGAATGATAGCTGAAGTCAGTCCACTATATCAAGACTTATTATTTCAAAATAGTTTTAAGAGAAACAAATTTGCACAATCTTCATAGTTGAATATTTAAACGTACATGGACGTCAGGAGATCTATTGTCATTTTATGCTGATCAACATTCATTAGCTTCCCATTAACGCAATAGAACTAAATCAACAAGAAAAGTACCGTCGAAGTAAAAGTAATTCTAATGGTAGTCGGAAGATAAAGTATAATAATTATATAGGGAAACGACAGAAAAAGTTAAGGGCTGCCAAACCTAAACATGGCATCAGTCAATGAAGTTATTGACTGTTAATCTGAACCGTGCTGCTAGTTTCAAGCAGCTCGATTAAGGTCTACGCTATGCTTGTAACCAAAGGTTGGAGATTGCGTGACTGCTCAGAATCAGTTAGTGGATTCGGCACATTTACTCTTAGTCTTCCTCTAAATACTGAGTTCAAAATTATTTTATATCTCTCCAATAATTAATTCATACTTCTAAAATAATAATACTTTAGTATTCAATTTTTCGTGTTAGTATGGCGTTGCAACTTGAAATGATGCACAAATGTACCTGGTTCTACTTTGTACATGATAGATTGACATCAGGGAAAAAAGCGAGATATGTAAAATATAGTGTTGTATTCCTTACACGACTTCTACGCAGATTAAGACTAAAGTTTTCTGCGCTTGTGAAATCAGTTGTAAACCATATTAATGACCATTAATTACTCATACTTCGTATTATATTATCCAGGAAATCTATACTTTACTGAATGGCTGTAATCAACAGCCAATAACATTATGGCGTGATACCATATTTTCATTTTGTCGTTTGTACTTGTTTTTAATGTACACTGAGATAGCATTTGGCAGTAGGAAGTGGCTGGAGATGCACAACACAAACAAGTTGGTTTTTTAATTATTTGTCACCTTTTTGTGGTCCTTTATACTTAACATTACCACTTCTTAGGAAACTCAAGTTACATCATCAGTATTAGCAGTATATAGTATTCTCTTAAGCTCAGTGGTGTTGAAAGAGGGAACATAACCTATATTCAAAGATTCATGATATCTGTTGAGAAGTCAGTGTAATATTCTGGCACATTTCAAACTCCAGAAATATTTCATGTGTTAGATTGTATAATGTTTTGATTCCTTATATTTTACTTTTTGCATTCGGTTTTTAAATTTTTTTTACTGTAAAACAATAGTGGTTTCCTAAACGTCGTGGTCTTGTAGTTGGTTTAATTGTTGGTGGCTTTGGTTTGGGAGCCGTGGTGTTTACCCCGATTGAAACTGCTCTTATTAATCCCGGAAATATTCCCGTTGACGTAGTAACAAGGTATTTTTACTTTTTAGTTTGGTTATGTTGGTAATTACGTAGAATTTTCTATTTTGTTAGTTGATTGATACCAAAATTACTGGCAGTATAATAAACTACTTACTATTACTTAACATATGACGAGTACATTTTAATGCCTTTATAAAGCTGAAGGTTTCTTACTTAATCCAGCGCACATTATAGTACCTAATAGCTAGATTTTTTGTTCGTTACTTACTTTAAATTTATGTATCTTAAGGGTATAAATAATAATTCTAAGCTTACAGCTTATTTAGTAGTTTTTGCCTAACTTTCAAAGTTTTAAGACACACCTACTTTGTGCATCCAAGTTGTAAACATAAATGGGTTATCATATTATACATACTAAACATGTTCTATTAACCAAAACCATCCCATATACATGAGGGATATTTTTTAACCAGGATGATTCAATTTCCCACTGTGAAGTGATTTCAGAGTACTTGACTCTGTCACTTTTCTGAAAGTCCTATTTAGTGTTCATAGAATCCATTAATATCAAGATAAAGTGACATGACTAACCAGATTTGTTTTACATATAACTTCCGGTTGTTAGCTTAGTACCGTCTTCTTGATTTTATGATGGAATTTAAAAGGAGTCAACAAGACACTTGTCATGGTCGGAACAAAGTGTAAACTTAAATGTGTTAAGTTATTCTGACTAAAAACATAATAAGGGATCAAAATGTTGCTTGTAACTTTCAGAGAATGTATTAAAGAAGCATATTGTCTATTTTTCGGCTTAAGGGTTCTGATATATGAGTATTTCCTGTTAGTCTATGGACACGAACTTAAGGGACAAAAATATGTACGACCGTTAGCACGTTCAAGCGTTCTCAGGCTATGGTCAATAAGCTTTTATCCTTAGCCACACGCCGGTGGAAGAAAGAACACTTGATCGATGACCCAGCATTACAGAATAATGTTTATTATAGAGCATTCATTTATATACCTGTTTAATCAAAGTGATTAATAGTTTAAGAAAAAAAATCACCAACTGAATAAACTTTACATGATCAACATAAGTGATTGATTATCTTATAACTAATTTAAATACTACAGTTAAATGTCATGGCATATACTCTAGAGCATAACATTAAATTAATTTAAAGTGATGAAAGTTTGGCAAATCAAGCATACCGAAGATCTACACAAGTCTATAGACTGATATTTTGCATAATTGTATTCATAGCTGTCTATTTAATCCACCGACTTTCGTTTTTTGCAAAAGTAAATTAGATATGTACATTTTCGCCAAACTATTGACCGTTACGTGATCTCGTTTATGTATTTATATTACAAAAGAACTTGGCTAGATTATGTGAACGGGAAACATCCTACAAAGTTGTTTACTAGTCATAAGAATAAAATCTGCTCAAACAGTGGCGCTTTTGGGACGAATGTCATTTTTGTCGAGTAAAATTCTACTGCACACTGCTACCAGCCTTTACCCAGAATCAAGTTCTAAAATGTTCATTAAATGACAGTTTATAAAAATCTAGTGCTTCACTAGGACATAAGTGATTTTGATTACCATATTGGCTTTCTGAAAGATCATCTAGCCGTGCGTTTACTTTAGTTGGATATTTGGTTTCTGAACTGGTTGCAGCCAATTCATTTTAATCGATCTGTTTAGGATAATTACAAAAATACAAAATTAGCTTGGTGTGCTTTATATCTATGTGATCTATGTGTTTATAGTGATTTAACGTTAGAAGACTCATTTATGCAGTAAATAATGTGGTCATATACCATTGCTTTGTTAAATTCCTTAAATAACAGGCACATTGCTATTTTGCAACTAGGGTTTTCTCGTTTGTTTAGATAAATTCACTCCCTTTAACCAGGTTAAGGCATTTTGTGTCAGTTTTTGCACTTTTATTGGAATACCACTGTCCTGCGAATTGAACAGAATTTCTGCTTAAAGACTATCACCAAGGTCATCACCAAGATCACCAAGACTATCACCAAGATCCAGTCTTTTTTTTGCTTGCATCTGTACTAACGGTTTTGCTTAATCAGTTCAATCTTATGTTAATATTTCGTGTATATGGTTTTTTTGTTTAATTTTCTGCAGGAATTTTAACCATCCTGATGTCCTTGATCGGATCCCAGTTGCGTTTCTGATTCTTGGCGGTATTGTTCTTGCGTTACAAATAGTTGGGTTCATACTATTACGTCCCAAACCAAAACAAGATGTAAATCTTAAAAATAAGATTTTATTTCATTACGGAAATCATTTGTTGTGCATTCGGTTTATATATCTTCAGAAAGTTTTTCCCTATCTCATTCATACTAAGAATAAAGTGATTTACTTTGGTGGAGATAGTGCCTATAGATATTTAAGTTTCGGACATTAACACAAACTTTCTCACTTTAATGCGAATCGCACAACAGATAAAATTTTCTGTATCTTTAAAAAGTCTTGATATTGATGTGTGCTGGATATCCTAGTCTCATATCCGTGATTCTAGATAACAGATTTTCTCTCGTTTTGTTGGTTTCGGACAATGTATTTTACATATGTTTATCCGTGATATTGGTATCTTGTTTCTCATACGACTGTATCACACTAAGCGCCAGACCCATCTAAATAGTTGTCCCACTGGATCTCCATCAATAGTTGTGTAGTTGCTAAGTTAAAAGGCTTCTTCACAGTAAGGAGAAACGCGTGTGAAGCAATGTTCTACTGTGTCGGTATGGGCAGTTCTGCTCCATCTTTGGGGTACCTGGGCGAATCTCTGCTTAGTTATCCTTGTCTTTAAGGAATTCTTATCATCCAGCGGCATTAACATGTTTATGATGCAGAGACTCATAATTATTTTTATGTTCAGGAACGTAAATTTAATTGGTGTCATGTTGAAACACAAACTTTGATGACTTGCACATATATTACGAAAATCACCTTAGTGACTTCCATACTATATATCATTTACTGCAACTGAGTTCTGAAAGCAGAAATTTGATCAATTCATGACGTAGCGCTGTGATATCAATGAAAGCTGTATATGATTAGCATTTACGGGTTCGTCACAATCCCTGCTGGATTACTAGAGATAGTACAATTCATTGGCTTGAAACGTTATCAGATAGTATTCGGAAGTGTCGGTGATTATTATTTTATGGTTTCCTATTGCAGTCTTCATAAAAGCAAAATGGATTACTTTGTATTTCAATAGGTTTTTCTTGGTTGTACTTTCAATTAAACTGTATCTCTTACCAAACATAATTTGTGCTTATTTATCTACTAATTACACCACCGTCAGTCTTTTTCTTCACAATGTCTTCACTTCATTTACATGAAGAAATATGCCATGTTATATTGTACCAACGATTCGTTTTCTTTAAGCAAAAAACTAGGTAAATATTTAGGTAAATTCGTAAAATTAGAGCACATATAGCCTATAAGCACCAATGGTCTGTTTATACTGGTCTAAAATGCATATTGTAAAGTGAAAATCTTGGTTTAAATTATGTATTCTATCAATTTACTTCATCTCTGCTTCCCAATAGAGTCCCTAGTGCATTTTTCGTCATCTATTTCTTTTACTTTATCTAACAACTTTCCTTCTACTAGACACACAATCAGGACACAGAACTCGTTATACGGAACAGAATGAATTCTGATCCTAATGCAGTTATTGTAAGTTCACTAAGTATTCTTGTTAATTATTATTCTGCATACTATTTCCTGCAGATTTTCTGTACAGTTTAAGATAGATTTATCAATCAAAACCATTGTCACCCGGATAGTCAGTATGCATAACATCAAATGTCGTATAAATACTAAATACTATTTCTGCATTTTACCAATCGTACATCAAAATGACAAGATTTCCCAAACATGGCGTAATTATATCTAATCACTGTTCCTTTTATATTTCTAATATTTCGTTTATCTTAAATTTGGAATATATTTATATACATCATCATCAAGTTACATCTTACGGATACAACAAGGATACATACACGTGTTAATGTTGACTAAACTGACCGTCAGACTTACTGATGACTCATATAGTGCATGATTTAACAGTTTACTTATATAAACAATTCCAAATCCTAACAAAAAGACAGAACCATTGTCTTACTGATTAAATATGTTAGTGGATTATATTTCATGTATACACAAATTATTCAAAAAAAGTATCTTAGTTTAATAAATAATGACATCTAGTTAAGGATGAAAATAAAGGCCTATAGTCTTAAGGGTAAATAGATCTCTTCGTGAAACAGTTGGTCAAATTAATACCCTAGTTACAGTACATATTTTGGTAATTTATAGATTTCGCTTCAAAAGGAAATTTTAGCGTAGTAAATTAAACAGTCAATCTAGTTTTTTGATTATTAGCAAAGATCTACTAGTAAACGAAAATTGGTCATTATTATTTTAGTTGAAAGGCTGAAATTAATAACTTTCAAGTTACTCGACATTTATAACATTTATCATATGCTGTTAAGTGTTTACTGATTTGCACAACATTTAAACTATCTACTTTCATACACACCTAAACTATAGTTTATCAATGATAACTGTAATAATCACAATAGTTTGTTGACTTTATGCTCGTTGATTGGTAAGCATATTTAAGTATATGAATTGTTGAGTTAAGTTATCCCTATTGCCCCGATAATATTATGTATTAATCCCGTTTAGTATTCTACGGTTCAACAACGACAGCAACTTGATCCCAAATCAGAACAAGAGTAGATTAGGTTGAAAAATGTATTTACAAAATAACAGCAGATTGCGAAACGCAAAGCAAATGATTACACTAGAGTTTATATAAACATCGGTATAGAAACTTCCCGATTGTTGGCTGTGGTTGGCTTTATGGACCAACCACAACACAGCTTCATGAGAATGCTTTGAGCAGGATCGTTTCGTGCTAACATGCATATAAATCAATTATGTCATATTTACCTTACCTAAGATTTCATTTACTTTTCTCAGAGAGAGTATACACAAGAGGAACCGAAATTGTGAGTGTTGCTATATGTATATAGCTCTAGTTGTCAATTTTCTACCTTAAAATTGGTTTTGAATAAATCTGACTAGAGCTTTATCTTATATGCAGCTCTGTAGAGTAGTTCAGCTATTCTCTTTCATTCTACCTTATTTATCATTTTTAGTGTTCTATTTATAAAATGTAATATTGAAACATTTGCATTACTTGTAAAACCTTTCATTTTTCTGCAATAATTTATACAGCGTTTTTAATATTATTAAATAGCACATTATTTGTTCAAATGGAACGTGGTAAAATAGTACCTCTATTTAAATTCCATGACTTCAACATGTATGATAAGAAAACAGTTACGTTTTTTAATGCTGATCCAAAGCATCTACTTTTATCTACTGCCATAAAAATCTTGCTCAAACTGACATCAAACACTAAACTTAAAGTTCGGCAAGCAGAAGAACAATCAGATCATCCATAGTTGAAACTACAGTTATTTATCTTTCTATCACGACAGCAGTCAGTGTTTAAAATTATCTTCGATTCGAAATAAAATATGCAAAGTCGTTGTTACTGTCATTTTCTGCCATATTCTTCAATCTTCTATAAGAATCTTATGTTAGTACTTCTAAACCAAAGTTTAGACAGATATTTTCAACTACATGCTAACAATATGCTGTATTCTAATGTTATCGCAGTCTCGTAATATTTTTCACGAAATCTAAACTTACTAAAAATATGTTTCCCCCCACACAATATAGCAATAATTACCAATACTAATACTCTAAAATTGAAGGTCGTTAATGTCATTTGACTTCTCATATAGTGCAACGAATCTCCATAGAGTGAATCTATAGCCGTCTTTCTTGGCTTATGAAATTCTTTTAGATGGCTGGTTATTAGTTAACAATATGGCTCTAAAAGCGCAACGATAACATCCCTTTTACATTGCATGATGTGGGGTCGAATCATTCTTGAAGCATTTCTTACCTAAAGATTACCTTGCACTTCACTGCTTCGTAGCATTGAATTTAGTTCTATAGCTTTTGTACGCTCGCGTGCAACCCCGTAACAACAATAAATGATAAACGGCACTTTGGAATTACTAAAACAAGTAACCACATTGCAACTTGCCCGATACAATTCAATCATTTCTAAGAGCTAAACAATATAATAGTATTTATAACCATTTGGTTACCAGTTCTTGTAAGGACGAAAACCCTATGGAATATTAGTTGCAGTGTTTGACGTACCTAAATAGTCGTAGGTGTACTTATTCAGTGGAAATTATTTAACGCTTATTGTTATATCGGTTAAACTGCTTTGTAGTGTCTTTCCATGGCTACATCCGACGTGAATCTTAATCAGTTTAGTTTTGGCACTCGCTTATAATGACAAACTTAATAATTCAGACGTTAACTTCCTATTTATCATACTTGTTTTTTAATCAGAAATCAAGTTGGCCATGAAAATTACTTTTCTGGGATCTTTTCACCTGTACATTTATATCCAAGTAATATGACTCAATTATAAAAAAAACAAAACAGCAAATTTGTTTACGTGACCTTCAGAGGCACGTTGTCACGTATAGTTTAGTGACAATACTTGATTTCCCGTGCTCAACTTCGTTTTCGTATGTGCGTGATCTGCCTGAATGAAGATATGTGATTACTTGAAAAAGAGACAAATATATGTTGGGAAGATGTGACTGCATCTTATACACTTTACATACTGTTTGCTAACTATATTATAATAAATATGTACCGTGTTTGACTCATCTGGTTATTGATCGCTTAGTCCGATTGATGTCAGATTAGAATTATTACGGCAAGGTTGGGGCTAACAGTCTCCTACCGAGTTGCGTATACAAGAAGCTCAAAAGACCGATTTGCCACTTTGCATCCTTTATAGTGCGTGGTTAGAATACTGCCTTTAACCTCAAATTGAAATAGTGAGTCTTCGACCTAAAGACCCAATCCTTAAAGAGAAGTAGGGAAACGTCAAGAGATGCGGTGTCGTGATAACCGTCGGACAAAACGGGTTCATTATTTTTTATTACTTCAGGACCTTGGGGTCCATATAGGTTATTGCTTTTTAATCAGCTTTCTAACTCTCTAGGTGGTGTGGTTTTTTCAAGCTTGTAATGCTGTTAGTTAACGTTAAGTCGTTTCAGAACAATAATAAGTTTTATTTTGTCTTTCTTTATTCAGGGATGTTTGTGTTCCACCGAAACAATTATTCCGTCACATAGACTTTTATCTCTTATGGTTTGTAATGTTTTGCGATATAATACCAATTACTATAATAACGTCTGCCTATAAAGTGAGTTATTCATATTACTGTACTGAATAGTAGGGGATTATTATTTTCCAGCTAATGATATTAATCTTTTTTAAATCTTATGTAACTATTGTTGAATAAATGAACAACATACTGTATTCAACCCTTAAACTTATTCATTATTTCCACGTCAACATTGATATATGTTTTAATATGCCCTATGAAGCAAAAGTACTCATAATTAGGATAAGCTTGTATTTTCCTGTTGATTTGTCATGAACTGAAACTGGTCAGTCTCTGTTGCCATATGTGCATCCTGAGCGGATCGCCTTGATTTAGCGATCGTACACAAGTAATATTTAAGTTGGATTGTGACTAGCAAGCGTAATCCAGGATGCGCGTTTCGTCGTATTTGAGACACATCGGCTGGATGTACCTGCATCCCAGTATGTACATCAACATTGGGATGCAGGTACATCCAGCCGATGAGTCCCAAATCGCTTGATTCCTGACTTGTATGTGTTATACGATAGCTTATAGCTTGTGTCACCCTGCACTCAAATATAGATTTGACTAAACGATTAGGAACCGGGTCAATCATATATAGATGTACTGTTACAATAGCAGTACTATCACAAGCATTTCCGATTGGAAAATCAGACACACAGGATGAGAAAGTAAAAAGTATACAAATCTCTGTTATCAACCCATTCAATTGTGATTCGCCGCCTATATCTGTTTATGCTCTCGTTTACCAAACGACTCGCATAAACAATACGTATCACTTGTTTCATGTACGTAGAAAGGTGATATATTTTTCACACTGAAGCCAGTGAAATGTTGGCAAATTATACACAGGTTGCACTGTCTACATAATTTCCATTACACTATTGTAATATTAATAAAGTTTATTCGTGAACTAACCAATCTAGAAAGCAGATGGGATTTTATGATAAAAGTTTCAGGCTGTTTAAAGACTGTTGGACGAATATCGTTTGCATTACTTCATGTTGCATACCTTTATCAGTCGTCCTAGTCTAGTTATCAAGGTAGAAACGGTCGAAGTATTCGATTGGTACCCAACATACTTGTACACAATACTCTGACTGAATTAGTATATCCGAAAACATTTGTGATGAAATACATTAGTGTAGAGAGTAAAAGGTCTGTGACATGGACCGCTTACAAGAGTCCCTTATTTTTGAATTTACAATTCAACGGCGATGTTGCTTGTGATTTTCTTTACGAAGATGGGGCGGGACAGGTAGGAAGGACATTTTGTGCAGAAAAATTTTGCTGATCATTTTCAAATCGATCAGAAGTGTTCATTCAGGCTATGGATAAATTACTTGAGTTCATTTTTTCTACAAAGTTACATCAATGCAGCTGCTCGTGTGGAGCAGGCTGCATGGGGCGTACCACCAAGCAACTTAACCAACAAATGAATGATCACTTTCTGGTTTGGAAAACGCCACACAAAATGTAGCCGCAGCTCCATCCTAGCTCATCTGTCAGACAGCATGATCGTAATTGAGAAAAATGAGTTGTTTAAAATAATATATTGTTTACCACTACAACTTCCTAATAGAATCCGAATTCTTTTATTACACATATAAGAAGCTATCTGATTCAGACCGACAACCCTAGTTTGTGTAGTCAGGAGAAATATATGACACTTCTATTTCTTCCTTGACCAAATAAAATTTAACGGATGATACTATGAACTCTATGTATCTTATGTATTGTTTTCATCCTCACCTTTTCACTTATTGTTCCCACTACCTATTTTATTAGAACTGTCTTTTCACACCACCCTATTACGTTACTATTTTTTGGCGTTTATTATTTTAATACGTCTAGTTTCCTCTAGTTTTAATTTATGTCCTGTATCGAAATATTTATTCAAGCTGTTTATTACATCTTTATTTTGACTATCAGTTTATTACCTTTTATTGATTATAATAATTTACATAATCCGTCCATTTCATTGTCACCATTGTCTCGTAAATTACCCTGATTGGCTTAATAGTTATCATGTTTGAATACAAATATTATTACTTAGTAAAGTCGGATGCAGATCAAATTGAAAATAATTTTGTTCACTTGCATATGTTATTCCAATATACTTGTATCTTGTTAATAAAACATGCTAATAATTTGTCATCAAACTGATACAAAAATTATGTAACTGGTAATTTGCAATTCACAGTACTTTTTAGAATCATATCAGCCATTTGTTATTTTTATTCGTTTAGCTGTTTGGTAATCAATATATTAGTGATGACCGATTCTTATCTATCGTGGCTACAATCTCATCTATTTTCAATGCTGGCGGTCGTGTTGTATGGGGTGCGTTGGTTGATCGATTCTCCTTCAAGGTATGCAACGTGCATATTGTTCTATCATATAGTAAATGTGTTATTCTTCTCAAAATGTTGTGTACGCTTTGAATAGAAGGAATGTTACACCTGAATCCGATACTCTTGTTTTCTTTTGTCATAATTCTAGAAAAAGAAATTATTCATTATGTCCTGTTTAAAATAACTTTGTCTGAGTTTATTGACCATTTGAAAGTTATATCAATCATCTTACTTAAGAAAACTAAGAGCTGAATCGTAACATTTTCCTTGGCGTCTAGCATGAAAAAGGCTACATAATGTAAGGGCATCATAAAAGCTCGTCTTTGTAAAAGGAAAAGTCTATTTTTCTGTGTATTCTTATGCACTTTTGTTTTCATTGTCACCATACAGGGCTTGAGCTACTAAGTGTTATAAAGAAAACTTGTTGAAGTCATTCATTTAACATAATGTTGTTTCAGGCAAAATGAACTCTGTAGTCTATCAATAGAAAAAATTTCTTGCTAAATATTTAGTTCACAGCGAACTTATTAAATTAAGCTAATATGACCGTTAAACTATGATTGTAGAGTAATAGTTTAGGTGTTATCCAGTTTTACCCTAAAACAAACACTTTTGCACTAGGCTTATCTTGTGGTAAGATTCTTGGTGTCTTGTCAATTTATTTGACATCCTTAGCTGACATTTTCAGATTTTAAGGTTTTGCAATTTTTAGAAGTATCTTATTTTATACAATTTTTTTTGTTTATTTAAACACTCAAACTAGGCCTCTTTATTCCTAGAATAGTAATGATTTACGCATATTATCTTAATAGTACATATTGGTTACTTCCTCAAGTGATATCCAACATTATCTTTGTTTATAAATTTGGATTAATATTGCATTATTCTGTAATGTATTTCAGGTACCAATGATGACTATGCTCGTAATTTGGGCAATAGTGCTTTTTTCATTTCCACACATTGGGTCAGTTACAGGTGTAGGATTAAAAGTTTTCTATGCCATTTGGGTGTTTATTTTGTACTTCTCACTCAGTGGTGTTTTCGCTATTCAGCCTGCAGCTACTGGAATTTTATTTGGCTCCTTACATATGGCAGTGAATTATGGTTTTATTTTCAGTGCATTTGTAAGATTTGAAAATGTTTATATGTTGTTACTTTATACGACTCATTTTTTGATTAGGTACTTTTATTATAACTAAGGTGTTGTTTTAACACAAACAGCTGAGTGTGGAGATTTAAATCCTTATAGTACTTCTGTTTTGTTATGCTCCCATGAATTAATAACTAGTTTCTCAGGAAATATTGACGCTTATGTTATGGATATAATGATAATTCAGCCTACCCAGTCTGCTTCATTAATTTGTACGGACGGATTTTCCACAACTATGTCTGACCGTCTTATAGTACCTACTTGGTAAATGAAAGCTCAGAAAGAATTTTTTTCATTTGCACTGGTGTATGAAGTACTAAAGTTGGTACGAAAGGATAAGCGGCAACCAATTGTAGGACATTGTTGGGAAGTATTAGTTATTTTCAATGTTGTTTAGTTACGAAAATGTAATCGGGTATGCGCTATTAAGATTTTGGTGTTTTGTCAAACCACTTCATAAAAACGTGAATATATTATGAAAATAGTGGAATTCGTGGTCACCTGTAATTTCCAATTTTATTAATCTGTTCTTTTCAAACCAGTCAACTTATTTTGTTAATATTATTCATATATTATTTATTCTATAGTTAAACTCAAAAAAGTTTCTTCATGAAGTAGCTCCATGTAAAATCACCATAAATATATGAGTTTAGAAATAAATAACCCTGTTTATCCATAGAAAATAACCTACAGCACCTTAACTACTTTTAAAAAGTTTTGATTCGTTCTATTGTTTCCTAGATTTCTATTGTTTAAATACAAAAGCATCAACCTAATCCAACTTTCATTAACTTCAGTTTCAAGCTACGACTTGCAAATCTATTAATTATTGACTAAAATGTCATTGAGGAAGTCAAAATATAAGCATATGTGTTAACTAGTCGCTATAATGTTACAGTGAATGAATTTGTGTCATAAACATAATTATCTTCCTTTTCTAACTATTCCCAACAATAAAAATCGGTGGTCATCATAGTTGACTTCCATTTCCCAGACACTTACCATCTTATCTCTTTACAGTTAAAATGGTGTTTTCTATGTAAATAAGCAAATGTACAGAAACATTGATATTAGGATTTATCCAACGAATCTCCTCAGCTTAGTGAGATTTTGTTCCACAAGCATAGAATATAGGTTTCGATTAAACGTCATAAACGTGACCTTTTATAGCATGACTGACATCAAGAAGGCATTAAAGGTGACCTGAACTGAAACTAATATTTACGGGATGTCGTATATGGTGTTCACTACTGTTATCAGGACCTACACAGCTAGTGAAATACATGGTTGTTCCAGCTGTCTTCAGCGATTAACCACTATGTTTTAATTACAAAAGTTTACGCTTTATAGCTTCTTATCTTTTTGAATATAGTTTGTTGCTTTTACGTGGCCTGGCTTGGTTTGAAGCGTTTATTTGATTTACTCGTTGTTCATATAATGAAAATCTTATATTTATTAGAATGTTATGATTTGACATTTTTCGGAACACCTAAGACGGTTGGCAGTCTTCTATGTGCCATCATAACAAACTTTATTACTACTTCAAATACTTATTTGGTACAATTTACTGGTTGTGGATGCGTGTGCGTATTGGGTAAGATTGACTATTTTTATCGTCCATTGATTTACAGATTATTGTAGCAATATACTTAGCAAACAAAATGTCTTAAGATGCGTGTCAGAAACCTTTAGTGCGTAGGCAGATTATTTGCTTTAACTCAATTATAAGTGTCGACTAAGCCAAGCAATACATTTCGATCCGATTTTATTCATAAATAATTCAAAAACAAAGAATGAGGGTTAAATTACTTACATTGTAGCATTACATATCTTTTTGCTTCGATTTGAGTTGTATTTGGATTCCATGTCATAGTTTTCCATGGCTGATAATTGTGTCCGTCATCATAAACAATATTTCGTTTGTTTAAATTTCATGTAATATATATATATATATATATATATATATATATATATATAAAGTAAACTTGAATGTTTCATAGTTCATTTCTATTCTGTTTGGAAGAAAGGAATTTTGTAATAAGATAGATAAGCGTCTACACCTATCTCCGTGATATGCTCGTTGTACCTACAACAATTAATTGCTAGAGTGTAGTTACGAATTTTGGTAAACCATTATTTATTTCTTTTAGTAATGACACTTTCAGTTATTACATAATTCACCTAGATTATATAAGTTGTTTTTCTTTTCATTATATTTCTACAGCTTTAATCGCTAGTATTTGGATCGAGGATAGGAAAATTCCGAAAGTCTGTAAAATCTGCAACTGCTGCGTAGCTAAATGCCCATCTCTGCGTGTCGGATATCATGGTAATGAAATTGCAGAAAGAATTCTAAATGATGATACAGAGCAAAAATGATGATTCAGAAATTAATAGAAGGAAAACTTCACTCAGACCATAAACTGATTGCTAAGAAACTGTCTGTCACTTCCTTTAATAAATTATATAGACCATTTAATAAATAAGCTATTAGGATACGTTGTTGCCTCGTTTTCGCAAATAAAACTTTATTTTTGTTAATATTGCCATTTTAAATATTAGCATGTATAATACATAATACATATGATCCGTAAATAATTGCAGGATGCGCACCAATTTACAAGCGTGCTAAGGTTGTTAAAAGTGTAAGGGTAAAAAGACCAATATCGTTAATTAATTCAGTTGAACGTTAAATCCAGAATTACTAAAACCTGTGAGGGCTACGATGTCGGTGAAATGCATATTCATAGTTGATGGCTTACTTATTACACAGAAATAATAATGTAAGTACATAATTGTCAACATTAAATAGTGTAAGGAAGTTGAAGTCCACATGGAGGATGATTGAGATATATAGCTTTAAGTGTTTTTCAGTGGTCAGTGTAGAATATTTCAATAACAAGGGAATGAAGATGCTGTGTAAACTGTAGTACAAGGCGGTTCCACTCACTTTTTACAAAAAGCCATTTACAACGCGCGAAAATTAGAATAGCACATAATAAAAATAAAAATATCCTAGAGTTAGTGAAGTGAATGAGTTTGCTCACGCATTTCGTAGGACAATTTACAACAAGCTTATAATAAAGTCAACAATGAAGTATGAACATAAAGTGAAGTTAAAGTGATATAATAAGTGATGTGTGCTCACACACTTAGAGTTCCTATTATTTTGTTAGTGGAGTAACAAATACTCGTTTGTATGAATACCTTTAGTGAAGTATCAGAAGTGAAGAAATTACCATTATGTCGTACAAATAAAGAAAGTAAATATATTTCGAGAATAGTTTGTGGTATACTATATCAGGTTCTCAAAAATTTATTTGTGGTGTAATTCATATTGAGGTTGGGTGTTGTATGAGACATTTTGTCTTTTGAAGCCGAGTTGTACGGGGTATAGCAAGGAGGATCTTTAAACTAAACTTCGATTGGAGGACATAAAAGCTAACTTATTCAGTAGCTTGTAGAAAAAATAAGATTAAATTTCAGGCTTTTAAAAGTATTTGTAATTTTAGTAAACCAAACATGTAACCAAAACTTCCTCTTGTTTACTAAGGAAAAATGAAATAAAGAAAGGGAAAACATCATTTAATATGCACAGTTGTTTTCACCTTTTAGTATTAACTTACAAATCTTGAAGGAAGTATCAACTGAACGGTTTTGTTTATTATTTCGAATAAAAAGCTTAAGAGAAGTGAATTGTTAGCTGGTTGTTTCCTTGAATGAAACTTTTGGCATGCTTCCATTATAGTATTGATCCGTTAAAAATATTTTTCTGTCGATTTCGGTATATCACTGTTGTCAAAACAGTTGTGTGTCATACTTCTCTGATAGTACTGTCTGGTGAATCGCAATATTATTTTTATACATTCTACGCTTATTCAATTTTACATAATCTCATCACTAATACTGTAATTTTAATAATCATTCTAAAAATAACGTTTGGTGAAAATTCGAAGAGAATCACTTTCCCGTGGTCCAATGTCGGCTCATTGTTCCATTGTTACATTCGTGTCAAACGGATATGCCTGACAAATCACATGCTCTTTCACGCATGGATTATAGCCTATTATATGTGGATTATTCATTTAATTAAGGTCACTGTATATATACGGAAAGTTTTGTTAGTTCCGTGCGCAGACATCATTATTCAGCTTGTGACAATAAAAGGAAGTCAATCTTTTGCATTTACATAGATTGGTTATTTGTTGTTACTGGAAGTCAAAACACAGTACAGTTGGGACGAACTTTTCACGAAACAATCTAAACAATGTAAATTAAATTTGTATCCGTTTATTGATATTTAGCGATGTTCACGTTGTCATAGAGAAATATTTGCCACCTGAATGACCAATTGTGTCCAATTTACGTATTTATAACGATGATGTTGTAGACTAGTTAAATCCAGGGCATTTTTGGTATATACTAAGCTAAAATCAGACCCTGACGGTACATCACGGATGACTACTGCAATTCGGTATTGGTGAACAACATGATAGTATGAATACAGTTGTAGAAGATGAATGACATTATTTCATACACAATCAACATGTCTTAATACTCGAATTGTTGACGAGTTAATACTGATTAATTTTATTATATTCTATTTGTTTAGTTCTTGGTTGATAAAGTTATGTAGATGTTGGTGCGCTTTAATTTTAGTCTCCATAGTTTATGAAGGTCCAATTAAAGATGATAAACATAGTTATCTTACTTTTTAACTACTTCTTTCATGCATAACTTTCGGTCAAAAAATACAGTGATGGAGTTTTATTCTGTAGTTAAAATTTGGAATAGCACTAGTAAAAAGTTAGACAGAGCTTTTATAACGCCGCCCCCTTATGATCGCGAAACGCAACTTTCTGTTTGTAAGGTAACTAATGTACAATATTTCTTTTAAAGCTCGAGTGTAGACACGCTGCACGTCTTTCCAACCTCCGGGCTACGTCTGTTTATTATATAAAGTGAGCCAAGTTTCGAACATTGGAAACATTATTCTTGATTTTTAAAATATCATAGTTGCTTTTCAAAATATTGGACAACTGTAAAGTCCATTGCTTAGTGGTTGAAGAAACAAAAAAGAACCAGATTTTAAATGGCGATGAAATCTAAATTTAAGAAAGTAGAATATTAATCATATTATGCGAAGAAATGACTGGGAAACTAAGTATATGAGTACTTCATTAATTATATAATCGTCATCAGGAGCCATGTGAATTGTGATTGAGCTTTAGAAGTAACCTTCCAGAATAATACATACGCATTTGAGTGCTGGAAGCAAAATATATAATCTTAAACAGGTTTATGTTAAGGACCCATCTTTTTGTTACATTACAAAAATTTTCTATTTTTTCTGAGCTACTGATCTCTAACGCCACGTTTATCTAAGCTCTACAGAAGCGATTGTCACACAACCTACTGATTTTGTTCATCCTCAGTATCACTTAATTATTTTAATTGCCATGGTTATTTATTTAAGTTTACCCGATTTGCTTTTCAACTGTACTCCATTATTACCAAAAACTACCGTCTTGAAGTCAGGGGCTCCTGACTCTTGATTTTCGAAGAAAGCAGCTCTCTTCAAGGTAACCAAAGTAATTCGTAGGGCAGAAGCTATAAATGCGTAAAGGTAGAAGTGCAATTTAAGAAATTATAGGCATATCACTTAGCCCTAGGTATATTGGGCCGTTTCAACACATGTATTTGGGTAAATCAGGTTTAATTAGTGTAAATTCTTATTATAATTTAGAACCTGACAGGCGCATGTATTCATAAACTGAAAACAATTTTACTAATACAAAACAATCAATCTGTAAAAGTTTTTCTAGACATCATTAGAATTTGCTGCTTGTCTTCGTCACAGATAGACGTCGGCTGGGTGCTACTAAATATGAGGGGACACTTGACATTGACCTCGTTCTAGAATCGAGCTCCTTGGTACTGAACACCAATGACGAATACAGACTGTTAATGAAGAAAGAAAGACCAATCTTTATAAAGTACTTCAAACTATGTATTATAATTAGCTCACCAGTTACCTACTTTAAAACTCTTGATATGTTATAAAGAAGTCGTGAATAGTGGAGTTCAAACTGGCTGGGAACTAGGTACTTACCTCCAGTGGCATTTAAAGGTCTTTGGGTGATATAATGCATTAACTGAAATGGGAATCAGACCTTGGCACACCAGCACAATGGTGTTAATGGTTAAGAGTTTACTCTGAAACCTGAAGTGCTTGGGCTTGCTGTTACAGGCACCTATTACTTATTTAGACCCATGGTACTACAAAATAGCTCATTGTTGCTCCTTGGTTTTAAGCGGTATCCAACTGAGACCACGTTTTAGCAAATACGAACAACAAACAAAATAGTATGCTATAATCTATAAAATGTCACAAACTGTTTTCCTGAATTATAAAACATTGATGAACACCTATTTAACACAGAACGAAAGTTTGTTGCATGTTAACTTTTTTGCCTACATTTACTATGCCGATGCATGCATACAAAACTAACGAATTCAGCTACCACTAACAGCATCATAAGGCGAGAGATGAAAGATTATTTTAATCGTCGCAGAACTTAAGAAATTGTCTGTTAAATAACAACCATTTATAGTTCGTGTTAGATGTTGCTGTCTTGTGACGTTTGTATGGCTCTCGTAAGTGCTCTAAATAGAGTGTATCGTTCTAGTGAACTGAATACATTTAAAGTTCACAAGTCGACTAAGTCGTCTGTCCACTATAATTTGTATACGCCTACATGCCAATCAACTCAGCCTGTAGCTCTCCTACGGTTACTGCCGGTCCCAAACTCGGGTAAAGGAGCAAGGTTGGGCATGTGGCTAGCATTCCCATCCCATGAAATACAAGCTTGCTAAAAAAACGCCAAACAGATTAGACAAACTGAACCATTTAAACTCTGACCTGGGAGTGGAAGGAATGATTATGACGCCTGATGATGAAACTTCAGATTCATCGGAAGTCATGAGGCCGATGTCACTTCTAACAACCAGAGAAAACGTTTTTATAGGTACATAGAATGTTCGGACAATGTGGGAGAGCCGGGAAACCAATCAAATAGCTTCAGACTTGAAGAGATACAACTTGACAGTGCTCGGGATCAGCAAAACTCATTGGACTTAAGCTGGACAGAAAACATTGGCTACGGGAGAAATGGTACTATACTCCTGCCATGAAGAAGTAAATGCACCTCACACCCAAGAAGTTTTTCTGATGCTGTCCAAAGAACCAAGTAATACACTCGTAGGATGAGAATCACATGGACCTAGGATCATCAAAGCATCTTTCAAAACAATTAAGAAGGAGATTACAATGAATATTATCCAATGTTATGCACCCAACAACGACGGCAACGACGAGGACAAAGATCAGTTTAATGATAGGCTGCAATCAATTATAGCTAAGTGTCTAGGTAAGGTTGACAATCCTAATGGGGGACCTAAATGTGAACGTCGGGATGGACAACACCGATGAAGATGTAAAGGCAAGGGCAGCATTCTTACAGTTGAAGAACATATGGGACTTAAAGCAACTGTCAGCCAACCTTAATGTCAGTCTCTTCAAATTAAACATCAAGGCAGCTCTGTTGTATGAAGCTGAGACGAGGAAAACTACTACAAACATCCACAGAAGGGTACAAGTATTTATAAACAACTGCCTGTCAAAGATACTGAATGTCCATTGGCCGGAAACCATCAGCAGCAATTTACTATGGTGAGGGGACAGACCAACTACCAGCCGCAGTGGAAATTAAGAAATGAATAGGACTTACACTGTGGAAATCATCAGACTGCATCACGAGATAAGCATTAACATAGAATCCTACTAGGAAACAGAAAAGAGGAAGGCCAAAGAATACACTGCTTCGAGAATTGGAAGTAGATATTAATAGGAAAAACAGTAACTAGAAACAGCTGGAAAGGATTGCTCAGGATAGAGTTTAAAGGAGAATCCTGGTGAGCGGCGTATGCTCCACTGTGGGTAAAGGGTGTAAGTAAAATAAGTAAATACATGCCAATTAAAAGTACTGATACCAGCATATGTCCTTTGCAAATTTTTATAAATCTAATTCCACTATGTCTGATGTAAAACGGTGAAAACTTAATCTGAGCATTTTATTGACCTGAATAATCACATGTTATTTTAATTTAATAATTACTTAAATGATATGTAGTAGACTAATTCATGACTTCTGTCGTTTTTGTGTACAGCAAAGATGATCATAGCTTCTTTCAGAATTAGTACATGTAAACGTTTACTAAATGAATCTGGTTAATACTTACTTAAATGGCATCTACATAAAAATTAGTTCTTAGCATTTGAATCAAGCTTTTGAGGTTATTAATCATTATTATTATTATTATTATTATTATTATTATTATTATTATATTATTATTATTATTATATTATTATTATTATTATATTATTATTATTATTATTATATTATTATTATTATATTATTATTATTATTATATTATTATTATTATATTATTATTATTATTATATTATTATTATTATATTATTATTATTATTATTATATTATTATTATTATTATATTATTATTATTATATTATTATTATTATATTATTATTATTATATTATTATTATTATTATTATTATTATATTATTATTATTATATTATTATTATTATATTATTATTATTATATTATTATTATTATATTATTATTATTATTATTATTATTATTATATTATTATTATTATATTATTATTATTATTATTATATTATTATTATTATATTATTATTATTATTATTATTATATTATTATTATTATTATATTATTATTATTATATTATTATTATTATTATATTATTATTATTATATTATTATTATTATATTATTATTATTATATTATTATTATTATTATTATTATATTATTATTATTATATTATTATTATTATATTATTATTATTATATTATTATTATTATTATATTATTATTATTATATTATTATTATTATATTATTATTATTATATTATTATTATTATATTATTATTATTATATTATTATTATTATATTATTATTATTATTATTATTATTATTATATTATTATTATTATATTATTATTATTATATTATTATTATTATATTATTATTATTATATTATTATTATTATATTATTATTATTATTATATTATTATTATTATTATTATTATATTATTATTATTATATTATTATTATTATTATTATATTATTATTATTATATTATTATTATTATTATTATATTATTATTATTATTATATTATTATTATTATTATATTATTATTATTATTATATTATTATTATTATATTATTATTATTATTATTATTATATTATTATTATTATTATTATTATATTATTATTATTATTATTATTATTATATTATTATTATTATATTATTATTATTATATTATTATTATTATATTATTATTATTATTATATTATTATTATTATATTATTATTATTATTATATTATTATTATTATATTATTATTATTATATTATTATTATTATTATATTATTATTATTATATTATTATTATTATTATTATTATTATATTATTATTATTATTATTATATTATTATTATTATTATTATATTATTATTATTATATTATTATTATTATTATATTATTATTATTATATTATTATTATTATATTATTATTATTATTATTATATTATTATTATTATATTATTATTATTATATTATTATTATTATTATTATATTATTATTATTATTATTATATTATTATTATTATTATATTATTATTATTATATTATTATTATTATATTATTATTATTATTATTATATTATTATTATTATATTATTATTATTATTATATTATTATTATTATTATTATATTATTATTATTATATTATTATTATTATTATATTATTATTATTATATTATTATTATTATTATTATTATTATTATTATTATTATTATTATTATTATTATTATTATTATTATTATTATTATTATTATTATTATTATTATTATTATTATTATTATTATTATTATTATTATTATTATTATTATTATTATTATTATTATTATTATTATTATTATTATTATTATTATTATTATTATTATTATTATTATTATTATTATTATTATTATTATTATTATTATTATTATTATTATTATTATTATTATTATTATTATTATTATTATTATTATTATTATTATTATTATTATTATTATTATTATTATTATTATTATTATTATTATTATTATTATTATTATTATTATTATTATTATTATTATTATTATTATTATTATTATTATTATTATTATTATTATTATTATTATTATTATTATTATTATTATTATTATTATTATTATTATTATTATTATTATTATTATTATTATTATTATGCTTAAGCCTAAGGGGGGTATTATAAACAGAAAACACCAAGCTTCAATATATATTGTGCTAAAACGTTATTATAGGTGGTGGGTTACAACCGATAACCCGAAACAATGATGTTTCGAAATTCTCGTCGTAATTGTTCATCGTATTGTTATATATTGGTCTAGTTGACTTAAAGTATTGAGGCATTCATCCTTAAGTAGATAGCAGTGATTCTATATATATGACTACAAAATTTTTTATTACCACAATACGACTAATTTAAGCTGTTAATAACCAACTGAAAATTGATATATATCTAACTATGGGACTATTCATTTAATCACAGAACTAACCAAATAAGGAGGGGTAGCTCATTGCGAAATATGAAAGTTAAGATAAAATTTTAAAAAGAAATTGTTTTCTTCTGTAACAGACAATTACAATTTCTGTGCATACAATACTGTCAACAGAGTGAGTAACATCTAGTTACATTCAGTAAAGTAAAAGTGAATTAAAGTCTGTTGTTTCAACTTTTTAAAATAGTATTTTAAAACTGTTATGCTAGGCACCTAAAGAAGATGGTTATCCTCGAGAGCTGTTTCTCTGTAGACTATATCATCATTTTTGTTTGCATAAAAAGTGAACATTTCATTCTTATTATTATTCATTTCTCTTTACCCTATTCTTCCCGTTTGATGCATTTACTGTTAGTGTATCATTTCTCATTTATGCACTACTATTAACTGACTGTGTATACTTTGCTCCAGTTCGCAGTCACCGCTACAACTATTTTGTACTAATGTCAGTTTTCTAATTGGTTAACCTTGTGGTCAAGTTTGGTGTATATATAAGGGAATACAATATGATTCTGTTTGGCTGATTTATCAATCTTGTGTTCTCATATTTCCGGCTTGGAACTAAGTAGTCACCAGGGCAGACATACAGGGACTAGTTAGGCAATCATAAGCGTTTGTTATTGTGACCTCGTGTATTATTATTATTATTATTATTATTATTATTATTATTATTATTATTATTATTATTATTATTATTATTATTATTATTATTATTATTATTATTATTATTATTATTATTATTATTATTATTATTATTATTATTATTATTATTATTATTATTATTATTATTATTATTATTATTATTATTATTATTATTATTATTATTATTATTATTATTATTATTATTATTATTATTATTATTATTATTATTATTATTATTATTATTATTATTATTATTATTATTATTATTATTATTATTATTATTATTATTATTATTATTATTATTATTATTATTATTATTATTATTATTATTATTATTATTATTATTATTATTATTATTATTATTATTATTATTATTATTATTATTATTATTATTATTATTATTATTATTATTATTATTATTATTATTATTATTATTATTATTATTATTATTATTATTATTATTATTATTATTATTATTATTATTATTATTATTATTATTATTATTATTATTATTATTATTATTATTATTATTATTATTATTATTATTATTATTATTATTATTATTATTATTATTATTATTATTATTATTATTATTATTATTATTATTATTATTATTATTATTATTATTATTATTATTATTATTATTATTATTATTATTATTATTATTATTATTATTATTATTATTATTATTATTATTATTATTATTATTATTATTATTATTATTATTATTATTATTATTATTATTATTATTATTATTATTATTATTATTATTATTATTATTATTATTATTATTATTATTATTATTATTATTATTATTATTATTATTATTATTATTATTATTATTATTATTATTATTATTATTATTATTATTATTATTATTATTATTATTATTATTATTATTATTATTATTATTATTATTATTATTATTATTATTATTATTATTATTATTATTATTATTATTATTATTATTATTATTATTATTATTATTATTATTATACTGCTTACTATAGGTTGATATCTGGTATCTGAGTTAATTTGTTTGCTTTGAAAAACAAGTTATTATTGGTCTTCTTTATTTTAAACAAAATCCCGTCGTGGAGTTGTCATAGTAATTAAATTGCCTTTTTATCACCAAAAGCTTGTTATATTGTCAATAGGACAAAAGTTGAACTAATGCGTAAGACTGGCGACATCCGAGTACCCCTAATGATAACACCCGACATAATCATAAATAAAAGAAACAAACTTAAGGGTAGAATATCCCTGTATAGGTCAGAAGTATCGATTACTGGCAATACACTTATCTAATGGAACTGCCTACGAAAAGAATTTTCACTGAAACTTGCACTTTGCATTTATATATAAATACTGACAAGTTTAATTATGCCATAAAATAAAATGGACCAAATTAATCTCGTAAAGTTAAGAGTAATGTCTTGTAAAATCTCCGAACAATATATCTTACATTACTGAGCTCTACAACTTCACAAATCTCTGTGCTTTACTTACTAAGTTTTCTGTGGTCTCAAAACATTCCAGTTACAGTTAATTTTCGGGTGATCAGGACTATTAAAACTAAAATTATTTTGTTTGTAAGTCACATGATACCAATAAAATGATGTTATGAGCTGATGAGCAGTTATATTTGTGTTCCCTTAAAATAAATAACATTTATCAATTCGTAATAAATGCAACCGTTTACAGAGTTATAAGAGCAAAACAGTAGAAGAATAACATCAACATGCTACATGTAACATCAATTTGACAACACGTTTTGTATAGAGTATAACAAACTGGGAGAGTATATTTATTTATATGTTATGTCTACCATAATCATTTACTTCTCGTTAATATTATTTTTTGAAGTTCAGCTTCTTGTTTGGAACGACGAATTATTAAGCACTCGAGAACATCATCAGTAATTAAACACATAAATCAGCACAGTGGTGGTGAAATTTCCTTAGGATAGACAAATAGAACTCTGAATATCTAAGAAGTTCCCAAGTAACATAAATATTAATAAAATTCACGAGAATTAAAATTCAAACAATCTCGACTCATTACATTAGAACAGTTTACTAACATATTAGGTACTTAAAATCAGTATTTATGCGACAGCATAATTTAGTAACTTATAAGTAAATAAGGATGGTAATACAGGTGTATCCAGCCGACATGCCTCAAATAAGACAAAAGTGTCTTCTGATTCCCAGTCGTAGCTCACAATTTAGCCCCGAATATCAACAACAGGGTAACACAGACCTTATACAGAGTGGTACAGAAATACTAATTTTCCACAAAAGTTTGTTAAATTATATGTTTTAAATGTTTTCAATAAGTTTGTGCATGTTTGTTTTAACAACTTTGTTTGATTATAATAATAACGTTTACAACCTTTCCTTGACTTTACTCCTATGTAGTCGATTTCTGAATAACTTCATCTCTGATCTTTACATTTATAATTTCGTAAATCTCGTATTACAAACCTAGCCTTTCCGATCATGCTTTGCTAAGCTCCTGGTTACAATACAATATTTATGTAATAATTACGAGTACAGACTGAATATGAAATTATGGATAACATATGGTCATTAAGATATCCTTTGTTTTTCATTACAGTTATTGAATGAGTTCGATGTTGATTAACCCTACTATGATTTACCTTTTATGATAACTGGTGAGAAGTTGAAATCGCTTCGTTTTCGGTTTTTAGTAACCTAATTATGAATCTGGTTTCAATTTAGTGACTTTCCCATTCACCGTTAATTCATTTTATTCAAAAAGTACATTCTAATGGTATTATCCAGTTTAGTGCATAGTTTATTTAACTCGAACGTATTGCATTTCAAAGATTGCCTAATTGTACGTCACTCCAATTATACTCAACGTAACTTGTTTCAATGGAAATTTCATCAGATACAAACATTCTAATAATTTGTTAGCTTATTATGAAAACAAAACGCTTGTATCTCAATGTTTACATGTTATATAATTTGATATTCCTACGACAATTTATGTAAACACAAATGAAACAAAGTAGAGAAATCATCCTAATGTTATATGTGCACAAAATGGCAGAACTAATTTTGATTGCTGACTATATGCTATACGATAATTCATACTTAGCCCAGCTAGATTTTAGTCTTTACTCAGACACAAATTTCGAATGACTGATAAGGAACTACATGATTAGGCACAAAATGTATATCAAAACCGATTGATATAATATACTAAATGGAAAAATAAATATATAAGTCACAATTATCTATTCATTTAGCTCCAAATGGTCGCCTATCTGCCTACTCTTCTACCAACCAATCACAACACTTGTAGGCCAGACTTATCACATGTGTTTTCTTTGAAGTTAATTTGAACATATTGTTGATGCATTTTAATCCTAGACATTTTGATTTACACCATTTCCAAAGTAAACCTTTATGTCAGGTCCTTCACATTCAGGTTACACTAAACTGACAATCGTATCTTTAAAAATGCTGTATTTTAGGCGTTATTTGATTTCACGAACTGGTCGGAATAGACAGCCAAAGCCACCATGAGATACTAGATAGCTGTTTTATCCTAGTCCGGGACTCGTCAACGGTGCGCACCTCCGACCCCACCAGAAATCGAACTCAAGATATTCTGGCTCCACACAGAACGCTTTGCCATTACTCCACTGGGCCGGCTTTCAGCGGTTGGTGTTTTTTAACTCAGTCAATATGTAATATACATATGCGACCTCACCCATTATCATCGGTGGGTAAATACCTTACAACCGACATGGTTGAACTCCGCTGGCTACAAAACTTTAGGAATTACCTCGAGAAATCAGTCACTAATGAGCTGATAGTGATTGTAATTGGAGACATCAAATCACCAAATCACCTCCATAAAACCCAATTAAAACAAGTTAATCCTCATCCTTATCGAACAAACGACCATAAATATCGATCCAGGTTCTAGAATGTCAATGTTCTAGTTTTGCTAATAATTCTGTCTATAATTAATAAAACATAGTGCATAATGGCAACCATGTACAGGTGTTTAGAGACCACAGTTATCCCCTGAACACACCAACCTTCACATTACACACTTTTCTGTGTATGCTTTTTATAATGTAGTATTAAGCTTTCTCTCTATATGCCGGTTTCTTGAAGCTTTTTCGTATGTTGGATTCAATCAGTTCTAAATATAACATCACACCTTTGGCGTATCGACTTCTGATCACTAGTATATATTCGTGGAGTCAAAGTGATATATCTGAGATTCAGTGCTCCAAGGCTTTTTGCGAATTAGAACCTAAGTAACTACAATCCAATATCACCTGTTATTGTAGCACGCGTCATAGGTAGTTTTCCTGTCGTCACACAACAGCATATAAAACAGGTGTTTAGGTTTGGTGTAACATAATGTCTGCACGGTTTATTTTTGGGAAATAAAAGCTATCAAATTTACCACATTTATGTATAAACATTTAATTGTTGTCGAAACACTAAACAGTTTTTGATCATTTCATGTATATGCATATTGGGAACTTTTATACCCTTGTAATTGTTAACGTTCGAGTTCGCATTCGTTGGTTGTTGAAATAACAAACATTTACTACAGTCTTCGTTCTGACTGACATACAGTGTGATATCTGCGCTTGGTCAGTGTTAGTCGACAGGGATTATAAAGCGTATTAGGCGGATTGTATTAATCGGACACGGAGCGTAACCTATCACTCGACTGTCCCATGTATTCATAAAATAGGTTCTGAGTATACAGTGTTTGAACAAACTTAGCATTCTGTTTCCAAACAAATAATCACATTAATGAAATATTTGAGTGTTGAAAAGTGTTGTCATATGACTTTTAATATACCTTGCAACAGCCGCTGATAACCCTACAAATATTTCATTAATTATCTATTCGTATCTTCGTAAAATGCGTACTACAGTTTGATGGAGTACTGTTAGCTGCACCGTGCCAACTAATGAATTCAGACATTATCTACTACTCAAACATCCATCCACTATTTCATAATATAAACTACGAAGAATGACCTTTATGGCTAAGTATGACGCTACCGACTGGCTATATTAACACACTGCCACATGAATTTATTAATTTACCCAACACCTAAACACATTCCAATTAGTTATTTATTCTGTCCAGACATACCTAGCCGAATTACTCAGTTCGATGCGCTACAGGTGACAAATACAAATCCACCCTTTACCCATAATTATCATCAATCAATTTACTCGTACCCAAATTTACATGACTTGACAAGTCAATCTTCAGACTATCTGTTCATTTCCGTTAACATAACTTAGAGCTGTATAAGTTTACAAATGTTTGTAGCATGTAACTACACACAAAAATATACCTTCCTTCACCCGCGACATTTCAAAAATTAGTTCACTTTCAATTATTTATGTAATATGTTCATACTAAGTATACGATTGGACAATCATAATGGCATTTAACCTCGTGTTTAAAATTATATCCAATGACTTCGATTTTTGGTTTTTTCCTTAAGGACTCTTGGACTAACTTGGAGAGTGAAACGTTGGAACTTCTTATAATTACAGATATATCCTATTCAATTGTCTTATAGACCAGGAGCCCAAGTTTCGTTAGTCTATTCGTTCTTCTTTGGACAAAAATTCCGATAAAATACTATGCTTGTTTATAAATTGAATGAGTATGGAGTATTAATCATTTAAACCCTAAGGGATTATTGTATCTCAATTGATTTTATCAGTACTAGTAAAATACATTGTTACGCAAATCCTTTGTTCTAGACCTTATTCTTCACCAACTGGGGCAATAGTAGTTTTTAACTTTTAAACTACATGTAGTCGTTCCATTCAAAATATCGCGTAACAAAATCGTAAACACAGTTCAATTTTTAATGAGTCAAGTTCTTCACAACGACGTTTGGTGGATAAATTCTAGACAATTTTGTATAACTCTCGTTTCGGATTTACAGCAATCCCAAAAATTAAATGATTGTCGCAAATGAAATAACAAAATAATACACAGTACCTAAATTATAATTAATTACGTGGTGAAATTGAGCGACTGCAAATGACATTCATGTGCATTTTAAGAAACAGGGACGCGGTCGTAGATAAAACTATATATGATTGCAAATAACGATTGGAAAAAGATCAAAAACTTACAGAAGAACCAAAATTTTTACATAACCTATAAACTGTTAAATTTTTGAAATGGACCCATTATCTTAGTCATAATATTGTACTGTGATTTAAAGACTTTACATTTTGTAAAAGTTTATCAGTGTTAAATATGTAATAAGTTTTCGCGTTAGTACGTTACTAATACATACTGTATAGATATTGTTTAAGTGTATCATTTATATTATTGTGTACAAACACTCTCGCCTTGACGCCTTGCACTTTCTGTTGTCGGAAGCTCAAATATACCGTCGCTACACTAATCTTCGTTCATTAATTACTTGGCTTACTAATTGATCTCAGTAATAGTAACAGAACTGCATAATTCGACGTCACTGGCGTTCCACTCCGCTGAATTTACTGTAACGAATCTATTGGACATTTGGATTGACGTACATAACGTGTGATGGTTATCTGGAGAACTAATCATTCGCCCCAAGCACTATTGTTAAACCAAACAGGCTAAATCTAATAAACGTTGCGTTTATTTTGTGCACTCGTATTAACTATTAATATAGTACTTATTCTCATTTGTGATAGTTTGTAAGGCGTCATTAACTCGGTAGTGTTCCGTGGCCACCACAATATGAACAATATAAAAACTCGTCTATATAACCAAATTATATTATCCCTAAAATCTATATAAAGCTCCAAAAGCTCTTTATTGGTGACTACCAACCTTTGACGTTTTATGTGTGAACACTGGGACTTGGGTTCACAAAATTCCTGCGACTCTGCTTACATTTACAAGGTACGATGGCATTGAATAACAGGATATTAGGTTATCTAAAGTTGAATCACCATAGAAGTTTTACTGAGTTAACAGAATGGATCGTTGGGCATCTCCAAATGCGAGATAAGACCAGGAGTGCTTGCAATTTAGGCGTAGAAGAGAAGTCAATTGTATTGTACCAGTACGTTCCATACTTGACTTATACACAATCACCTACAACCAGAGACAAGATGAAAGCTGAGAGAACACAAAACAGCAGGACTGGGATCCTGAAACGAATGGGTAAAAGTTGATATTTATATGGGCATTGACAGACACGACACATCACTTGTGCTTATAAATGGATTAAACGAGAAGAATATTAGCATATGACTAAGACAGATGAATAGTGCCCACACATTTAGAGTCACTGTTATTTCGCTAGTGGAGTAAGAAACAATAGTTCAGCTGAACATTTTAAATCAGATATCAGAAGAGATGGAATTACTAACATGTCGTGCAAATAAAGAAAGTGAATCTGTTCCCAGATTCTCAAGTATTCATTTGCAAAGTGATCAATATAAAAAAGAGATTTAGAATGCGACACTTAATATTCGAAGATGAATTGAGCAGGTTATAACGAGAAGGTTCCTCGATATGAATTGTATTAGATGGTGGAAACGCTAATTTGTTCAGTATTTTACAAAAGAAGATTAGGTTCAACTTCAGTCGGTAGTCATAACTTCGCGCACTTAATCTTATAGTCTAGAGTACGATCAACCTTAAGAATACGAACGGTAAAGCGACGTTGGACAGACTCTAGTCTCAGTTTATCCTTAATGCTAACGTTACTGAAAGTGATAACTAGAGAATCCAACAATAACGAGTAAATTATCCAAACATCTCCGACGCTTTTACATGCTTTATAAAACCATGTTGTCATTGCAAATGACTTAAGCACTTTATCACCAAGCACATTACTTAAGTGATTGTTCAGTAGAATATAAACAGTTACGCACACATATACCACTGCACCCATCATGTCTCATCTTATTCATCTCCTCACCATGATATTTTTTCTTTTACCCTTTGTTTTATTAATTCTCTCAGCTCAGTTGATTACCTTCATATCTTTGTACCTCCGAGCTACAATTCCACACACCCATTTGTGCAATAATGTGACCGCTAGTGGTACTCGCAATCCTACCTATCTAAGACGTACCCACCCTCTCGAGGCATATTTCCGTATGGACAAGCTGCCACAACCATAGGGAACTGCGGAGTCGGGTAGATACTACCAAAGACTTAGAAGCTCACCTCAATGCCAAGAAGTAAGAATGGAGAAATAGATACAGGATAATGTTGTTGACCTCATTAGACCTAGAACAGTCGAATACATTGACAATTATTGCGTTGCACTTTGACGAGCCAGCTGAATAACAGTTATTCTAGCTTAATGAAACTCTTAAATGATATTTCAAACACTTCTTTATAGTCACCAATAAACAACAAGTTGCGTGAATTACAATCCACATGAAGTAAAAAAATCAACAACAGATTAGTAGGAATTAGTTTGTTTTGATGAGTCGCAACCAGACAGGTCAAACAGACTCAGTAGAGTGTACAGGTTATTTCAGTCTGTGCTCGATCATCATATAGCATAACCATAAAATAATAGGTGTGTAGTCAGCGAAATTCGTCAGTGTTAAGTTATGTAAGTGCCTACTACATGACCTCCACTAAGTCACCAAACACCCAAAACATGACCAAAACCAACAAAGTCAAAATGTATTGAAACCGCTCGGCTTACAATAGATAATACTGCGTTGGTGAGCTCTGTACTTGGGGGAGTTTTGTTGCACCTAACCTTTGGATATTTCTATATCATTTGTAAGTTCAAAAACATACCCATTATTGATAATTAAAGCAAACATGATTCCTTATATTATGGATTACTTAAGAACATATGTCAACCCGAATCTCTCGGGCAAAGATACAATATGGTTGTCAGCGCTAGGATTTTGTACTCAAGGATTCTCTATGCCTGCTGGTGGATTAGTGGCAAAGAAATTAAGATTAAGGATTGTGGTAGCTACTAGCTGCATATTTTCGAGGTATCTAACATTTTAGATTTGTTTTTGAATATTATCTGTACAGTCTTATGTCATGGCATGATTTTAAGTCAAAATGTTTAGTTCACTGGAAGTCATAAAAGCACATGTTTAGTCTGGTTTTGAATATTGATCGAACCCCCCTCCAAATACTCGATTTCGAGCAGCACTAGTTTATACATGTCTAAAACCATTCCGTTGCAATTCAACGTATCTAGGAGTACGTGTAAATGTCTTTATAACGACGAAAATGAACTGAGTCGCAAGATAACCTAACTCCGTTGCATATGCTTCTACCTTGGACTCCCGATTGTTGACACTCCCATGCCTTCAGTACAACCAGATAGCAGCCTCAGACGATTTCAATACACAATTAAGGACGGCACCATACTGATAGTTCAATAAACAGTTCGCAATAACCATGAACAGTGAGGCTTGTCTGATTATATGAGAAGCAGTATGAGGTGGAGTCGTGTCGGGACACCATTAAGGTTGGTCTACCCAATAACGAACAACCGACGACTAATCAATAATTTTAAAACGCAAACTTAAATTTTAGCTGTAACCACGAAACTGTCACTTTTAAAATCTTCACCGACAAGCGGTCACTGTTGGCTCTGTCTTCGCTGCAGCCATGGTAAATCAACTTCATTTTGTCTCATGGAGACAGAAGTGGGTGCGTCTGTCCACAAACGGCCGCTGTAGAGCCATAAAAAGTAATTTTAGAAGCTATATCTAACGTCATTTCTACAACGACGAGTAGACTAGACAAAAGACTCTTCTTATTGATATAGGCTAATACAGACCTGAAAATGAGCCAATGATGTCAAACGCGAGCACTAAAAAACCTTCAGGCTTATACCAACTCGTCGCGACAATATTGAACAGGGATCACTGCTCTTCCAGGAAAAGGGATGTGCTTGCCACAAGTGGAAGATCCCCCTAAATTCAAAACCAGCCACCCCGTTGGATTAGTGTGACAGGTGTAACATCTGGGTTAGGGACCACAAGAGGTCTTACTAAGCCGAGCCGGCAATAACGTCTGCCCTGTTGTACGAAAGCAATATCTGTAGTTAATGTGTACACCGTTTGCAACTGATTCAAACACGTCCTAGATGGTAAACAAATTCTAAGCAAGTGGAGAGGAATTACTTTTTGCTCTCTCCACAAATATTTGAAAGGAGGGAACAAAACCAGTTACAGTCCAATTATCTTGCTTCAAATACTGTTAAAATCAAATGAGAAAGTCTGTCGACAAACACTGCATAATGTACGAATCGCAGTGTGGTTTCAGAAAACTCAAATCCTGCAGTACAATTGTTCTTCTAGCATAAAACAGATTTACAAACAGATAACGTTTGAACACTTCTCTCAATGTGGCGTTTTTTGAATTTGCTAAGGTATTCTACATGGTGCTTCACAAAATCATCCTAAAGATCTGAAGCATAGGTTTCTGTGACCCACTACTCACATGGTTGCGTAACTATCTTTTAGACCAAGGATTTTTCACCAAAGTTGGTAGAGAATGGTCAGCTAGGAGGAAACCATCGTTAGCGGTCTCACAAGGGGTTTTCGTGAGACCTCTGTTCTTCCTCTTTTGATGAACGGCCTCACATCATCAGTGCAGGTCTGCGCAAACGATTTGATGATATAGAGGACCTAACACTGCGACAGCAACATGCAAGCGATACGACAAAACCAATCCCAGCTAGGACACTGGTCTCTAGTCAATGGCCTACAATTTGACACAAAGTGATATATAATGTACTTCTGAAACCCAACACTACTATCTCTGTAGGGAATGCCTTTCCGGCAGTCCAACAGAAAGAAAGATAGGTTTCACTGCGACTAGCTCACTCCACATTATCATCATCATCAGCAACGTAGAACCGGGCACAAACGCCTGTAGGTTCAAGTTGCCATACCACAATAGCACTACGAGAGTATTGAGGTAACGTATAGACAGAATACAAGAGGGAAGAGTAAAGTAAAAATGTCTAGAAAATAACAATAGAATTTAAGATCTAGATGAGGTTAAAGAGTGAATACACTTGCGCCACTGTGACCGATTCTGAGCTATATCGCCGAGTGTCTCCAGCCATTTGTTGCGATCATCACGCGGACCCCAACCAGGTAGTCTACATCTACCTACATGGCTTAGACCAGTAGTCAAGGTCTTCATGGACTGATGGCATGTTTTGGTTTGGCCGCCCCTAACCTTCTTCCATCCTACTTCAGCCCTAGCTAACATGGCGCGACGGGGTAGACGGTGGTCGGGCATGCGCAATACATGTCCCAGCCATCTCAGTCGATGAAGGTTAATGACCTCTTCGACTGATTTACCGTGTTTCCCAAGAACTTTTTGCCTAACCTCACTATTACTAATCCGGTTATTCCATGGTATACGAGCGATGTTCCTAAGATTCCTACGGTCAAATATCTGGGGACGACGCATATCTTGAGTTTTCATGGCCCATGTTTCGCAGCCATATGTTACGATGGCGCGGATCGCTGCGCAGTACACCCGGCCTTTCGTTGAGACACGGATATCTCGTCTGCGCCACGAGTGCCGTAAATTGGCAAATGCCAATCGAGCTTTCTGGATCCGCGCTGAGATTTCGTCAGACACCGACCCACCAGAAGTAATGAGACTTCTGAGATAAGTGAAGCGATCAACGCATTCGATTACTTCACTCCCTGTAATTAATTTAGGAGAAGCAGGCCAGTCCTGGAGTAGCATTTTGCATTTGGGAGGGGAGGAGCGCATTCCAAATATGCCTGCATTGTTACTCAAGGTGTTCAAGAGACCCTGAATGTTGTGCGCGTCTTCACCAAATATGACTATATCGTCTACATATTCTAAGTCGACAAGAGAACCTCCTGGAAGGAGATTGATTCCTGAGGAGTTAAAAGAAGTGAGTGAGATTTCTAAGAGTACATCTATGATGAAATTAAATAAAGAAGGGGATAAGGGGCAACCCTGATGGACTCCACTTGAGGATGAAGTTTCTCGTGACAATTCGCCATATGCTCTGACTCGACCAGTGGTGACCGAGTAGAGAGCCTTTATAAGGTTTATGTACTTTTGAGGTACGCCTTTTAATGACAAACATTGCCACAAGACTTCACGGTCAACAGAGTCGAACGCTGCTTTCAAGTCAAGAAATACAACTATAGTTGGACGTTGGTACATATGTCTGTGTTCGAGGACCTGGGGCAGGGTGAATATGTGATCAATGCAGCCCCGGCCAGGTCTGAAACCAGCCTGGTTTTCCCGAGTCTGTTGTTCCCTAGTGTTGGTTAAACGTCGGATGATTATAGTGGCTAATATCTTAGATACTATATTAGTCAAACTGATTCCTCTGTGGTTACCACAAGAAGATTTCTGTCCCTTTTTGTAGACTGGAACGATCAGCGATCGAGACCAATCCGATGGGATGGTGTTTAGTTCCCAGACTTTGGCTAATATATCAGACAACCTGCACGCTAAAACTAGACCACCATCCTTAAAGATATCGGTAAACAACATATCAGGCCCTGCTGCTTTCGCTCATTCCAATTTACTTCACTGAGAGTTGGGGGACATGTGTCAGTTTTCCATTCGGGAGATTGTGGGTAAGCTAAGAGTGGCTGGGGGCCAGTTAAACTGTTCCTGAAAGTGTTCTGCCCATCGTTCTAATCTTCTAGATTGAGAGTAGATCATCGACCCATCTTTTCCAGAGATGATTTCACTAACTGCCGATTTTTTGATACCGGTGTCCTTAATAAGTCGGAACAGCTGTCTACTATTGCCTGTCGCTGCCGATGATTCTATCGCTTTTCTTTTGTTGCCCACCACTGTTCACGATCCATACGCAGACTCTTTGTCAGTCTACGTTTCAATTGTCGTAGCTCTTCATCATACTCCGAGCCTGCTGCAATGAGTTTTCGAGCCTCCATCAGTTCCCTAGAAGTTCTAGAGATCCAATGGTCTTTCATTGGATTGGGGTTAGATGCTGATAGCGCTGCTGCGTATACACCTGCTTTAAAATCATTCCAAGCTACTTCGAGGGAAACCTGTTGGTCATGGGCGAGTAAATGCTTAGCCAAACCATTCCTAAATGCAATCTTAGCGTTCTCAGACTCAAAGTGATATCTAAAGGGTTTGCCTGATGTAACCTTTCTGCGACCAGTAAAACGCATATAGATACGTGCTCTCACTAGGGCATGGTCAGAGTCTAGGCACGTGCCCCAGAAAGAGCGGCAGTCCTCTATACAACCTCTCCAACGGTAGGTGATGCCGATGTGATCAATTTGTGTCCAATGTTGTGTAGATGTTGGGGGTCGCCAGGTTAAACAGTGTCTCGCCTTATGCTTAAAGTTTGTGCCAGCTAAGAATAAACGGTAGTCTGAACATAACTGCAACAGACGATCTCCGTTGTCTGTTCTCTGGGCTGGGATGCCGAGTAACCCACTTAAGTGCTTTTCAGCCTGATTTAGTCTACCTACTTGGGCATTAAAATCTCCTGCAATAATTACTATGTCTGAGTGCTTAGCTTTCTGAAGGAGGCTAGAGAACTTCATGTAGAAGTCGTCTTTCACTTCATCTGTGCTGAAGTCAGTGGGGGCATAAACTGAGACGACAAAAAGGCATCGGCGTGTGTCCCTATCTTTCCGAGTTCGTACTGTGCCATTTAGACGGACAGCACATAGACGACTGTCTACAGGAATCCACTGGAGAAGAGCCTGTTCTGCCCGTAGCTTAGTGCTATGCCTACACCAGCAAGGCCACGTGAGCTTGCTGTAGGGTCTCCAGATAAACGAAGAGTGAAGTGTGCAGTTCCATTGCATTGACTAGGTGAGGTCAAACGGATGACCATGCTGGGATCCTGTATGCGTGTTTCGGAGACACAGCATACATCAATTGCAAGAGATTCTAATGTTTTAGCTAAGGCAGCCTGTTGACCGATTTGACACAGCGTACGCACATTAAAAGCTCCAACATGAAGTTTAGAGCGTGGCTTCAGGAGACCTGGTATGATAATTTGGGAACTCGGGTAACCAGTAGAAGTGGCACGCATAGAAAATGTAGGAGAAGTGTTATAAGAAGTGACCAGAGATGGAGAACGTGTGTGATCATGAACAAGGTGAACTCGAATGCTATTAGCGGTATGAGGGCGGTTATCACTTCCCGGTTGCCCACACCGTGGAAGGGTCATTCTTGAGGAACCTGAAAGAAAAAGAGGATTACGGGAGGTCGTGATGACCTGAGAGTGTGACCGCAGTGCCCAGGGGACAGCTGTTTGGGGTCGGTCAAGTATGTTAATTGTTGCTCCGGTTGTTAGAAGGGGGGGCATCGGCCTCATGGCTTCCGAAGGAGCTCGGCTTTGACCATGAAGCGTCATATTAGTCCTTCCAACTTCCAGGGCAGAGTTAGAATGGTTATAAAGATTTTTACTCGTAAGCTGTTTTTTTAGCATGGTAGTTGTTTTACGGGATGGGGTTGCTAACCCCATGCCCAACCCTCCTCCTTTATCCGGGCTTGGGACCGGCAGAAACCCTGTGGGGGCTCCAGGCGGAGTTACTCCACATTATCGGCAGTTATCAAGGCGACACTGACACAACATAACTACACTTCACTTCATGCGAGGGTAGGTGGCAAGGAAAGAGTGCATTTCCCCCGAACTCTTCCTCATCACTTACAGAACCTATATCCGACCGCGTTACGCGGCATACGATATAGTCGCCCCACCTTCCCAAAACTAAACAGTATCTTGACGAAAAAGTGCAGAGTTGGGCCACGAAGCGGGTGAAGGGTCGAGCAGTAGTTGATCTCGATCCCTCCTGTTCATTCTTGCTTGGCTAAGGAAGTGCTAATTAAATAATGGTCTTCAAGACTTTACACAACCCAGCCCACCTTTCTTAAACGAAACTACCTCGAACAACTCGTAATCTACACACAGGCAACCCTCATATGATCGCACATCAAAGAGGGAGCACTCGAATCATATTGCGCGTCCCCCCGCTGAAGGTTTGCTTCGTTCGGGATTGTCTTCTCACTATGATCTCGCCCGGCTCACTAAACACCTTTAGGAAGCGGTTGGACAAATACATACGTACGCAAGAAATTCTATCCATCTCTTGGAGCGGAGAACGATGACGATTTTCAGCCCCACACGTCGCACACCCACTGTAAAGACCAAAACTACCAATGACGTTTGGAAGTTAATGTTGTTTCTGTATAGGGCCTGTTGGTTCTTGAGTCACGCACAAATTCGCAACAGAATATCCAATAACACAATTTGCTGGTGCAAAACGTGGCACAATATTCAAAAAAAAACACAAATTTAGTACACAAACCTCAACAGTTCCCCTTCCCTATACAGTCAAAGGGATTCAAGCAAATCGTACAACTAATCTATAACAAAACGAATACGTAGTAAATAAACATCAAAATAGTTACATGTCCTAACAAATAAAGACAACTAACTGAGTCAAGTCACTTAGTCATAGACAAGTAAGATATCAAACCGATATGACTTACAACAAGACCTTGAAGTCCAGTAAAACAAAACGGAAGACCAATAGCATGTAGCATATGCTAACATAAAGGGATATGTAAGAAACTGATTGTGAGGAAATACAATACTGTTATAATAAAAAGGGGCAAACAGAAAGAAACAAGATCTGTTATAGAGTCAAAGCACAACAAAATGGTAAAATACAAGCAAAGGAACTGCACAATACAAAAATAACATGGAGAGATTTTCATACAAGCAAATAGGATTTTAAACCCGCTATTTGTTACTGCTGCATATACCGTCACGTCAGTTCATCTACTTCATCTACCCGCCTTTTGTTATTAATTACGCTTTTTTCTAATTGTTATTATCTTGTTGTTCTTTCCCTATTTATAGCACTTTAACCTATCACTTTTCCATATTATTAACTGACTACCCAGTAATGTGATAACTGATGATTTACTCCAACTCGCCCTAAGGTATATACTTATTCATTTATTTTCAAACGACATTGGTATGCAAGCCAAGTACAACTGTTGGAGTATTGTGCAGCCTAATAGCTGGAACTCCCACACCGAATGCTACTAAAGACACATAACCCAATCTTAACATCAAGATGAGGGAGTAAGTAAATCAACTGTTTCAAACCAGCTTATCATAAAGGTACTGGATATTGGAAGTAAGGAAAATCAATCTATCAAAATATACTTGTAGGGATAAATAACCCTCTAAATAAATAGTTGCGTAGGCTCTCCTCATTGATACTGATCATGTTTGCTTTAGCGGACACGACATATTGAAGGCGCTCGGTCAAGCACCACCACAAGATCACGACACGATACAACGAGGGAAGCAACTTTCCTTTCTCTTATCCGGCCTAGACATTGAGGCTCTAACTAGATTCAACACAACGTTTCCTACATCCGCCACTGCGTTCTGATCGGTCCTTATTTGTACGTGTTGGTTTAACAGTTAGGAGTTGCTCTAGTTTTACGACAAAGTTTACTTGGCCATATACCAGGCACACATCACTGATGTGCCCGACGTGATCTGAGAACGATGAGAACAGTGAATGTGTTCTTGTTTATAGTTCTTAAAAGTGTTTTTGCGTAATTATTCTCTTCCCGACGCTACAATTTTTCACTGTACTTCTGTATTTGCATATATTTGTACTTCAGTGATGACTGATCAGAAGTCAAGGCTTAGTAAGAATAAAACCCTTGCGCCTCTAAACATTCGGCTCGTCCTCATTTAATCAGACAATAAAGAAGCTCGGTTTTCCTATACAGAAGCCGAGTTCCAAGTCCATAGAGTAACAGATTCATGCGTCGTAAGGTCACATTCTCGTGAATTGAACAAGTAAGTCAATCCTTTATTTTTTTACCCCTGACTGCCTGAAACCCTATGACTCGTTCAAAAGACTAATTCTCAAACGTGGGGACATATCTGACAGACAACCTCCTGACGAGTTGCCTCACATCATGGAGCCTGGTGACGGTTCAGCGACAGAAATATTATTGCGCATGGGCAGGATCATCTGTCAATGCACTCCCGACGTCACTGGACTTCCTGGGGCATACTATTGATGCTAATAACACTAGGCCTCCGGAGCGAAAGGTGGCCGTTATCCTAGAGTATCTAAGACCAACATTATTGAGCGACCATGAGCTTTCAATGAATTAGTAAGCTTTTACAAGCGATTTATGCCCAACTGTGCATCTATCATTAAACTACTGACAGATGAACTCCGCAGAAATAAATTGGTGATCACAATGGATGAGTCAAAGAAAGCCTTCGCCGCAACATAAGAACCAATAGCCAATACGACTATACAGGCACGTCATACTACTGCAGCCTCCGTCGGTATCACCGTTGACGTATCTGACTCAGCCATTGGCTCAGATCTTCAACAAAGGATTAACCAAGCTTGGCAACTTTTGGCATTTTTCTCTAGACAGTTGAAAGGTACTAAATCAGAATACAGCACTTTTGGACTCGAACTATTAGCCATGTATTGTGCTGTACGGTATCTTTAACACTACCGAAAACCGAGTATTTACTATATTCACCGTTCATAAACCAATGACATTTTCTGTGAAATCGTCTACAGATAAGTGCTTTTTACAAGTCTTAGCATCTAGACTACATTTCCCAGTCCTCAACTGAAATATAACATATGCCTTAAGTTGACAATTTAGTTGCAGACGTTCTACCGTAAATATATTCCTTGAAAAATTGTATCTTGTGGATTTTGAAGGTTGCAACTTTTTTCACGTAGTCTATCAGAATTATGTCTAGTTGAATTCTGCTCATATCTCAACTCATTACACTGTCACCGCCCCGTACTAATAACTACATCGTATGTTCCAATACTCAAATGGTACGCAATAGGACCAAACTCTGTGAGCTTAATGGTAGTTCACCAAAACCAAGTGATATATTCTCTGTAAGTAACTCTCTTCATTGATTCTGCTGTACTACAACTGCCGTCACCGCATGTGAGGTCTGTGGACATCATGAAGAATTTAAATAACGACATAAATCATATGACCGAACCATAGGAAGTGAAATCGACTCCTAACAGAATTCCCAGCACTTTATCAGGCTTAGAACCTATATCCTATCCACTAAGTGAAAATGCAGTCGAAGACCCTTATTAATTTTATAGCTGGCGAAGTGATGAATGGACTAAAATCCCACCATAAAACTTTTTTTTATAACATCCTTGAAAAATTCCCTCTACGTTAAGCAGGGTTTATTTATTTATTTATTTTAATCACATACTACTCATTTACAATAAGCGTTGTGAAGAAAGCATTTTGGGCTTCATCAGTTGAGTATAATAATTCAATAGACCAAATTAGCGAAGTAGTATTAAAAGTATAAACGCTAACGTGATGTAGGACGTGTAAATAAAAGAAAGAAAGAAAAAAAGAAAGAAAAATTCTAAAGAGTTCAATGCGTAGTCGTAGATTAGACTTTGCATAAATGGGTTTGTCAGCCAACTAATAAACCCAATGTAATTAAAAGGTCAAGTTGTAATCAAAATTTAGAATTGGTTTATAAGTGATGACAGAAGACAGATAATAATAATAATAGTAATAGTGATAGTAAAGTAGGTTGGAACAGAGTGAAATTATGCACTATTAACCATATAAAATACATAGAGAATTATATTAATGGAGAGATCAAACAGTGCAATTAACAATGTGATGAAATTGTGAATTTTCACTCAAGCAATATTAAAGGGGTGAAATTTCTGAGTAAACAAATGTGCGTGTGTGTGTGTACATGTATAAGTATATGGTATTGAAAATCAATGGATAATTACAGTATGAATTCAATGTGTATAGGATTATTAGACAACTAATGAACGCAACATAATTAAAAGGTCAAATTTTCATCGAAATAGTGAATTGGTGTATAATTGATGATAGAAGATGGATAAGGAAAGTTATCAGTGTAATCAAATTTTGAGTTTTCGCATAAGTGAATCAAGGTGTGTGCGTGTGGGTTGGAACAATATGAAAATATGCATTATTAACTATGAATCCTTAGGCATATGGTGTATTATGAATGCATGTGATATATTTTGAAACTGTTTATACGGAGCTGGGGCCTTGTTTATATGTATGATCAATTATTTCAGGGTAGTTGAGGAGGTTACATAGACCTTCACCTGAATGGTATATTTGAAATAATGTTTTGAACGCGGCTAACGACTTGCTGCAGCGAATATGCTTGGGAAGTTTATTCCATAGAGTCGCATATCTCACTGTGATAAAGCTCTGGCGTAGCTGAGTGCGACATCGCTGGATAGTAATAGTGTTTTCCTTATTACGTAGGTTGTGTGTGGAGGTGTAGAGGATGGGCTGGGTTGATCATTCTAAAAGTATGTTATATGTTTAATGTCTCGTGAAATTGTGGAAGACTAAGGAAAAGAAGACTGGTAAACTAGTTGTTCGGTCCTGTTCCGTTCCACGTTAACTTTTGGCGTTAATTTTTTTTATCGGCTCCGTAAGCAACATTAGATATGTTACTGGCTTTAAGCATATAAAGATAGTTGCAGACAAAGCGACTTTGCAACGAAGAACGGCTAGTCACATTGCTCCCCATGTCGACGTAACTAAGCGTGAACCAAAACATGACTGAAGCTTCTGATCTTATTCAACCATATCACGCCCTTTACCATATCCTAGTGTCACCGGTACCCAATCAAATAAACACTCCTCACCCTACAGAAAAGCAACCAAACCTAGGAGCGGTTACTGTGTCGATTTAGACATGTCAACAACCCAGGCGTCAACAGTTAGTACGCACACTCCTACTCCCACTAATCTTACAAATATGGAGATACAAGTAGTACCCTCCAAGGCTGCTCTTATTCTAAAAATCTCACTCTAGATCTACTAGATAGTGAACAACTATCAGTAGCTAGCTGTATATTAACTAGACTACATACAACTTTGCATAGTGAGTTAGAGAAACGTGACTGCGTATCTCAATTTTACCTTGAGGTATCAAGGCACTCCGAAACCCAAGCTCAAAACAGTATAAAGACTCTGCCAATAACATCAAGGCAGTTAAAATGCAAGGTCTTTTCTTAGTTTCAGGATACCGTACCATTCTTTACAAACGATATTTTACTTGGGACCAGCCAGAATTTTAAAAAAATACCTGCAAAACCAGGCCGAACAACAAGGCAACAGAGGTATTCCAAGCAAGTAGACATTTTGCACTTCGTATCAAATACTGGGAGGACGTATTTCGTTGCAAACCAACCCCATGTGTAGTGGAGTACTACCAAAGACGATCGAGATAAATCTAAGCATCATGTCTTCAGTAGGGCGGGACGCACTCCCAATCCCCCAACAACTCATCAGGACAGACCTAATATGCCTAGAAAAATAAAGTCCGCATATTCTTTAAATCCCAACTAAATGTACACGGACTTCTAATCACTAAACAACAAAAATCATTATAAAGACCTGATGTGACAAGTTTACAAGTTACCTACAAACCCTACTCAACAGGCTTACTACGCCTATACCAATAGCCCCTTAACTTCCCTTCAGTAGCTCCATGCCCACATTTAGTTCCCATATACCATTAATAAACCACCCTCGAACTTTAGTGCATCATAACTACGGGTTGCTTGGCAATGCTCCTATTGCATACAATAACAACGAGACACTGGCTGCCCGCCTATAATCCATTAGATCTTTTCCACATAAGCCACTATCCACTATATTCCTTACCCTAACAGACCCAGATGGAACCTTAACTAAAACTTACCATTTCGTGCAAAACAACTAATCTTCAAAGTCTACCTTCTAATCATCCTGTCAAACCTGCTTCACAACCGCTTCTGTTCAGTCCCTACTTATCCCACATCATCATATAGAAGTTGCCCTACCAAGTGATTAAATATCCCCTCCCAACCCCCATATGACTAATGTTTAACTGCCACCACTCCCCAATACTCGATTGTTTTTTTCAAGTGCAAACAGCGTTTATTTATTTATTTATTTTAATCACATACTACTCATTTACAATAAGCGTTGTGAAGAAACCATTTTGGGCTTCATCAGTTGAGTATAATAATTCAATAAATCAAATTAGCGAAGTAGTATTAAGAGTATAAACGCTAATGTAATGTAGGACGTGTAAATAAAAAAAGAAAAAAACGAAAATGAAAAAAGAAGAAAGAGAAAAAAATAAAGAATAATTCTAAAGAGTTCAATGCGTAGTCGTAGCTTAGACTTTGCATAAGGAGTGTCTACTAGTTCAGCTAACTTGTGACCTATCTGATTTTCTTATTCCCATACAGCTCCCCACTATTCAATTAAACTCCCGTTCCATCTGCAATAAAACCATTTATCTCAAATCCCTAATGTGCTTAGTTAACCCATGCTGTAACCGAAACTTGGTGTACTCCGATATTTCAGACCTTACACTTGAAGTTGATATTTATGTCATAAACCGCAAATATCGGAATTCAGGAAAAGGTGGGTGGATGTATAATATATGTTCTACCCGATTTTTCATCATCTCTTATCTTCGCGAGAGGTAGTAAGCCTTTAGGAAACGCTGTATTTGTCAGCTTTGACAACTGTCCCCATCATCAGCTCCTGATGGGTAGTATTTATAGACAGCCTAATCCTATTCATACCTTTACACAGCAATTAGGTCCCTTATTCGCATCATTACCATTGCTTCCTATGACCAAGTTAATAGAAAAAGACTTTAATATGCCTTCTGTTACTTGGAACCCCTTGTGTGGACCTCACCATCTTGATAAGTTTTTTTGAAATACTTGAAAGCAATGCACTAACTTAAATAGTAAGTAAAGTTACACACAATTTCAATTTGTTAGATTTAATCTGTTTACATAATGCCCCCCAACCACGCAGTGAATACTAGTCTTGAATTTCCTGGCAGCGATCACAAGTTGTCATTTGCCCGTTTATTGCCAATGAATGCCCATGTACTAAGAGTGGAACAGACAACCCCCTCCTGATTTTCGGGGAAACTGAGCTCAGATTAGCTGGCCTCATATAACGAAATTATTACATGATCTGAATTGGGACATGTTTTTCTCCTTTTGTGAGGTTAATAACTCGCAAGATGCCTTTTACCATAATATAAATGCATGTCTTGATTATGTTGCACCTTTTAAAGAGATTAAACAACATATCCCAAATACCAAATACATCCCCGTTATATTTAAAAACAAATTAAGGAAGCTACGAAGGAGCTATGAAGCTACGAAAGTCGTTCAACACGACTTTCCGTATCCACTCAGGATTCATAAATATAGCAAGCTAGTGGAACACGAAAGAATCAGAAGCTGAAAAATGCATCCGAAATTACCTGATAAAACAGTACATGATTCACGTCTTTTACATAAGTTGAAAGCCTTCGGAATAAGAAGCAAATTGCATGATTGCTTATCTTCCTTTTTGAAAGATTGCGTTCGCTTAATGAAACTAGGACGATATTTTTCATATCCTGAAAATATCACTAGTGGTGTCTTTCAAGGTCCAGTCATAGGACCATCACTATTTATTATGCACACTAATGACATATGCCACTGTTTTCAAGAGGGTAAAACCGTTGTGTTTGCGGACGACCTCAAAGTTGTCTATGAATTTTATCCAGATGAAGGTCGAAATGTTAACGACATAATACAGAGAGATCTCAATTAACTAAGTGAATGGTGTAGTAAATGGTTTCTTCACCTTAACACACAAAAGTCGGGGTACCTATATTTTGCGAAATCTAACCCTGAGATCAACCCACACCTTAGCAAACACGGATTTCGTCAAATAAGTAGTATATGTGATTTAGGAGTAGGATACTCAATAAGCTTATCCTTAACTATACAAGCTTTATCACAGGTCTCTAAAGCCCACAGAAGTATTGGTTTAATTAATCGTAACTATCATGTTAACAGATCTAAAGCTGTTCTTTATAAAACCTGTGTTAAACCTCTTCTTCAATACTGCTCAATTACATACAGTTGCATGCGTTCACTAGATCGACAGGAAATAGAAAAGGTTCGACGGTATTTTACTAGACTACCAACCCCTGGCCGACCCTGTAATGATAGATGCTGTGCTATACCCTCTATGGGTCAGAAGGATTAAACTTAGTCTTACGATACTCTATAAAATTCCTCATAATGAAACTATAACAGATTGTAGTGCTCTAAAATATGCTCGAAATTCTCTGATAAGAGTTCGGTAAGCCGCGAGTAAATTAAAATCCTCCTACTTTGTTGCACGCAAAGCCAACATCTGGAGCCCGTTACCAAAAGACAAACGACAATGTAGCTCGCTGTCACAGTATAGATACACAATAAACCCCTACTTAGACAATGCCAGCATCTGCAATATTTAATATGACCTACACAGAGGCACTTCAAAGAGATGTAGTGTAATTACTGAAGCAGATTGCAGAAAATAGCCACATTATTTCAACAACCAACTAAGTGATATAACCACTAAGACTGATGTAGCTGGGTGACTAAGCTAACTTCATCATACTTTTGTGGCATTTAAACGAGACATGGAGAAACAAACTGGCCTATACTTAAATGTTATTGATGAATCAAATGCTTGTTTAAAACGGCAAATTTTCATCCTGCTCAACGCACACCTATTTAAGTTGATTTGTTACTGTTTTAGGTAGTTTTCGTGCTGACGGCCAATAAACATGGTTTTAAAATGTCCGAAGATTCACTGCAATATGGTAATGACACTGATTCAGTATCATTTTGATAATATAGGAAAGGAAGAAAAAAAACTTTTTATTTGGCACAATGACAGTTATTGGAGCTATTTTAATTCAAATTACTTTCGGATACTTTTATACTGTTGGTATGGCTAATTTTTGTCAAGAAACTCTTTTTAATAGCAAACATGGTGCCGTATATTTTGAGTTATATCAAAACCCGTGTCGATCCTAATGTTCAAAGTCAGACAACTGTTTGGCTGTCTGCTCTTGCACTTGCTTCACAAGGTTTATCAATGGCACTTGGAGGATTCGTCTATCAAAAAGCTGGTTTTCGAGTAGTTGTGGCAATTAGCTGTATACTTCATAGGTAGGTTTAAATACGGTTATTGTTCTATTATGTTTGTGTTCATATATTAGGTGTTCATACGTTGTGAGATGCATTTTAGGTCTTTTTTAGTAGCTCTTCTGTTCATTAGTGTACTGAAAGCAAATAATGGTGATTATTGTAAGTTCACACTACTTAGTTCAACAGCCTAATCTCTTTCTACATTTATCAATTTCAAAGTATTAAGTTTAGATACGAAATAGTTCGTTTAGTCCGTAACATTTATTTTACTTGTATATGCTAACCACGATAAACTTTTTTAATCAAATTTTTAGTGGAAGTGTTTTCCTGACAAATATTACAATTCAGAGGACGTATATTGGTGTCGTTATAACCTACTCAGTACTTATGGGTTTGGGACTTGGGTTTGGATATTCCGTAGTAATGGGCGTAGCATCAAAAGTATGTCTTAAACTAATTTGTATTATTTATTGCACTAAATATTGCAACTATAAATGTGCCTTGTGCAATTAAAATTTAATATTTTGTTAGACTACGTGGTTTATTTGTTTTTAAAGTCTCCCTACATAGGTTGTTTTGATTTTCCATTACTACGAAAAATTTTCAATAATTCTATAAACTCGTAGTTTTATATTATTAATTTTTAAACAATTGAATTACCCAGCAACCCAACACAATATGTTGAGCGATTTTTAATTTACGTAAATTATCATGGCGAATCATAAAAAAGACAAAAGATTAAATAATTTGTTAAACAACTGGGCTAATTTTTCTGTCTAGTTTACAAATATGCATCACTTGCCATACCTTTTTTTTATCAGAGTACCTCATAGAAGCCAAGAATAATTGCATTTTTGATGCTTTAATATGTACTCCATAAATTGGATTTCATTATATCTAGTGGTTTCCAAAACGACGATTTCTTATTGTTGGCTTAGTCGTCGGTGGATTTGGTTTGGGAGCGCTTATTTTTACACCTATACAGACTGGACTAATCAATCCAAATAATGTGCAAGTCAATCCTGCTACTAGGTGAGTACCTAAAGGTTTTATGCCTACGTACATTTTATAAATTAACGATAAAACATTTAATGTTTGTATAAGTTAGTATTCCTGCTACATAAACATATATGTTCTTCGAATGAAGCATTATTTTACCTTCGAAAAGATATCTTTCAACTTTTAAATGTTCATCGGCATTCATTTCAGCAGTTCACAGAAAAAAGGTTATACGTATTAATTTAACTTTAATTAATGCAATCTATAAAAGTTGCCCGGATAATGGTTTTGCAAAGAGTTTAGGAATGATGATCGTATACAGCAATACATCCCCAATTTAGATTATATAATAGTAGCAGTTAAAGGCAAACGCTGGCTTCTTTAATAAACGCACGCTTCATTAAACATTTAATCGTGAATATTCACTTACGGTGGGAAGAATTCTGAGTGGAATTCTATTTGCAGATAGTATTCTAAGCACTTTTCAAATTGTATGCATGGATACCCAGATTTTATAATCAAGGGAAAGATAAGTAGGGTATTAGGACGTCCGACAAAGCACCAGTCTTCAGAACTTTAACATTTTAGTTTTTGCTGAACCGAGTCTTAAGATTTGACGACGTTTGATTTTGTCGTAAAGAAACGAAATGTACAGCCTAACTACAGCTTTGTTTTATGATTATTTATTTATGCTTTCCTTCTACTTTGCCAGCTTAAAGAGCTCTCTATCTAAGTGACTAAAGGAACTGAATGAGAACTAATGTGTTGACTAATGCCACAGGCTGTCATTTTGAACTATGGACACCAGATATAACTAACTTTATTCAATTTCACATAAGTTAAACATAACCAATTTGTTAAGTCCATATAAAACAATGGTATATCTTTCTTTTAAACTGCTTATATGGATTTGGTGATACATCAGCAACGGAAAGAACTGTTTTATGCCATGATTATACAAAGTGACATCAAGGAAAATAATTGTATTCCTAAATTATATCATTTTATTTTAGGTTGTATTTTAATCTTATCAAAGCTCTGTAAACGTAAATGATGGATTAGTTTAAGTGAAAATGAGGGACAACAGTTACTGGCCATATGTTGTATCTCTATATCTGCAAGAGTGTATCCACTTTAGAGCTGGTCACTGAAAGTGTTGGTTGCATTCTAAAAAATAATCAACACAGCCGCCTGAATGTAGACTGTTTTTTTAATGAAGGTTTATTTACATGTAGTATTTTGTTATCTGAGATAAGATAAAAGCGTCAATGATTAAAATGCATTTGATTTATTTTATGATAACACAGGACGGCGTCTAAAATAGTAAAATTTGATAAATCTAACCGCTTTATGATGACCGTTAGAGATAATAATAAATCATAAACGGAAATAAACTTAAGAGGAAGCGGTTATTAACGCAGAAGAAACTAGGGCAATTACATTACTGACGATTTGGTAAGCTATTTAAATCGTTGCTTAATACAGTAGAAAATAAATAAGTCTAAAATGTTTCAAAATTCTTCAGAATTTGTTGGTGTCAAAAGACAAATATCATAAAGTATAGCTTAATATTTTAAGACCATAGTACATTTGAAATTATATATTTGGATATATTTTTAGACTGGTGGTATAATTTCCTAATTTTGAATTATGTTTGATATTTTTCTATTATAAATAAAGGTTATTTGACGACCCCGATGTTCTGGATAGAATTCCAAGAGCTTTTCTTATTTTGGGTGGGATTTTATTAAGTGGGCAAATTGTTGGCTTTCTCCTTATGAGCGAAAAAAAGCAAAAGGTAAACAATAAACAAATGAGTAAACACCAAAAATATTGAAATACGTCTGTGTTCTTATTTTGGTGTAACTTTGATGCTAATAATGTCAAATCGTCTGTACGAAATAAGTTAATAGTATAAAGGGAATACAGAAGCTTTCCTCAATTATGTTGACTAAAATAACTGTGAGCAAGCAGAATCTTTGACCTTAATGGACAATAAACGTATGCTCTTGAGCGTGTTTGGTCCAGATAGAAAACTAACTGTATGGAAACCCACGTTTGACGAACAATAAAGTGTAAAGTTTGCGTAGAAAGTTGTAGTAATGCAAACAGCGTGTATTTAGAGAGTGACTATAGAGAATTGCCTAACATAACGCATAACTGATTAGTTTTTATGCGGATTTATTTTAAAAGTATTTTAATTTGTTCTAATCATAAAACGTACTAATCTTTTTGCGCTTAAAGCATAAATAACAATCAAATAACAGTCTAATCTAGTGATAATGTAACTATTTTGGTAAACCTATTAGAAACTAGTGTTATAGTTTCAATGGTCCAAAAAATAAAATGACTCCCAATTACGTAGTATAAGCCGATTAGTTAAATACGGGTGACATTATACTCACTTAAATGTTACTTAATTTATACTTTTAAGTTAGTATTATGTCATGAAAACACTTGGAAAAATTGCTTCCGTCGTTATTAAGTGAACCTTTTTGTTCTCATCCTTACTTTATTTAAAACTCTATCTCGGTAGCTATTCAAGATGTTAATTTAATTTTTTCTCAAGAGCCGTGTGTAAACACCATCTATTCGTCATCCTTTCAAAAAATATCATTGTTAGTGTAATATGTCTCGAAAGCGTTATTATGTTTGACATATATGAACAACACCAAAATTCAAAGTAAAGTTAATCCCAAAATATACTTTTTTCTAAAAAGCATTTTGACGGTTAAGTTTATGACATCAACGGAAATAACATTTTTTAACTTAAGTTCATTACTTAATTGTGGTCTTTGTTTCGGAGTCAGTAAACAGATAATCTTATACAAAAACAGTTTCTTATAAGAGCCCTATGGAAAAATATTATAGGTATCCCAATTATATTCAAAATTAAAACCATCACACTTGTGATTTTCACATACATATTCAATTCTTAGATTGTTTGACGTATGTTATGTTTAGTAATCAAGTCAGTTAGTAAAGTATATTTAAAATCTTATCAAACATTAAGTCGCAAATTAAGTAGTCACTAATAAGCGTACATGCATCAGATGAAATCTACAGCACACAGCCCAACAAAAACTTTATTTTACCTTTTAGAATAAAACAAATACTTCTACAGCTAATACCAAGTGAGTTAATCAATGCCCAAAATAAATATAACATTGAATAATTATGTTTTATAACACAATCGATGTGATACACTTATTGCATAAAGTTATTTTGGCCTATTACTGACTTGAAGTTTAACAAACAAATTGTTCATCAATGCTGTATGCTACTTAATTTTCTACTAACCGTTTAACCATTTAATCAAGCCTGAAACTCAACTAGGAAAAGGGAATAACAGATTTTTCCAGCTTTGTAAAATATTTTCCAAAGCTAATCTATTTTTCATTATGTTAATCATTTTTAAAGTAGTTGATGTTTGCATGTATAGCATGAAAACATTTTGAGCAAAAGCCTTTGATTTGAAGGAAACAAGTAAGACTAATTGTCTGGTCTTTATTTGATTGGTTTGCAAGAGATCTACATGATCAGTATCTGGTAATCAATGGTGAAACATATTTTCCCTATTAGTTTGCTGCTTTGTTGTGTAAAATGACTAATATTTTGTTGATGTGTTATCCTGGCCTACAGTACCCAAGCGTTGGGAAGAGGGGGGGATGTTACGTCTTTCGGTCATATATGGTAGCAACCATCACATGGCCTCATTCGATTCAAGCAATCAGTCAATTAAATTACAAGCCCTATTTAGCAGAAAACTTTTCACTGTTATATCAGTTTTACCTTTTGTAATTAGTGTAAATATTGCATTATACTAATATATTTTTCCTTGCTATTTGTACTTTAGCCAAGTTAACATACCACCTAAACAACTATTTCGTAAAATTGACTTTTACTTGCTATGGATAATCATGTTCCTAGTTATTATACCTATAACGATTATCACATCCGCATACAAAGTGAGTGATTATAAAGCAGTAAAATATATATATTCGCATTACGCCCAGCCGGTATTATGCTGCTTCGTTGGTTTTATTTTGTCTATTCTAAATATATCGGTTGTGCATTATTCCTGGAGAACATTGTAGGTTTAATCCGTTAAATAATTCGGCAAAACCATCACTTTCAGAGTTTTTCTAATAAAGACACTAGCTGGTGCCTCTAAAAATGTAGATTGATAGCTAATGACTCCTGAGATATGTACTATGTTCTCGTGTTTTATATCATATACATACTTGATATATAAGTATGTACATATATACGTTTTGATATTCAATAAATAATTGTTGTTTAATGGTTATACTGTAACTGAAACTTGACAAGAATCGACAACTTGTTGACAGGAGATACTCGTAATTCAACTTATTTATTGTATTAACCACTTCAAACTTGCAATATCTGCCATAACACTTAATGTTAAATACATATAGCTTAACAAATATACTGTCTGTTGAGTAACGTGAGTCAAATGACTGTTATCTAATTATTAACGACATACAGCAAAATTTTAGTAATGTTGTTTATTAAGAAATTTCAAGAATTCACCCTTAGGAATTGCTGAACTTAAATTAACGTACTCATAGGCGCTAACTACTAAAGTGTTCTAACGTAGGTAATACAGATGTGTATTACTTAATCACTCTTAGTGAATACTCGGCTGATTTCAATTTATAACGAAAATACCATTCAAATAAATGGGATGTATGTTGATTGTCTTAGGAATAAATATATGTAAAGGTGTCCAATATAGGTATTGTTCGAAGTGGTTCACTCCTAATAAACTTCGAAATTTAATTTTAACTAACAAATCTATGCATACAAATACTACTATTTTATATTTTAGCTGTTTGGACAAAAGTATATAAGTGATGACCAGTACTTGTCTATGGTTGCCAGTGTATCAGCAATTTTTAATGCTGGTGGGAGAGTAATGTGGGGTGCTATAGTGGATCGTATTTCATTCAAGGTGATGATTTTGCAAAATATTTTTTATCTTTATAGCTCAGTGAGATGACTACAAGGTTATTACCTTCAACTATCTTTATCCTGCATTCGGTTCTAGCCAACGTGTCAAATATACCGATTTTACTCTTGTTGTCAATACATTGAGCTGACAAAATTTTAACATATAGTAAATTGGTTTTAGTTGCAAAACGTGAATAATATTCCGTCATAAAAACTGTTAATAATTTCTCATAATTCACATGATTACTACTTCTCGGAAGTTATATCTTGGCAATTTACCTGTAGAATTTACAATACACGCATGTATACTCTGAGAAAATTAATATGCTACTTAATATATCATATGACACATGTTCACTTATGAAATACACATTGTCCAGTAGATGACATAGGCTAACAAAATTTATGAATGATAGTATTGGCAACTAAACATTTCATTGTCCGCCTGTTAGGGATTCATAATATGGATATATATGAGTAAAAGTACTTCACAAAGATAGTCTTTATCTAGGTCTTAAGTACTCTTAGTAAATGCTAACTATAAAATGCAAAAATAGCATCTGGGTTTCCAACAACTTCTATTCTAAAGTCTAACGGTGAAACACAAAATTTAACATTACCAGCAGATGAAAACTTGTTTCACAAGAGGTGCACCTAAATAGAACTTGAGGATGACTGTATACGGCTTTTAAGACTGACTGTGAAGTTATAATTAGGTAAAATGGTGAGGTAATATAAACTAGGTTACATGAAAAATGGTCCTATAAGACTGTTTGTTTTGTAAAGTCTTATTTTGAGCATTGTAATCTACATACAACGACTTAACTTGCTTACGCAACGCATATATATATATCACTTCTTTAACTTCTATTTCTTTGAACTGCATTTTATTGATTCCTTATCATAGTTTTGGTGCAAATGGTTGTAACGCAGGTTTGTTCATATTTATTATAGATTATAATAATTAATGACTACTTTACTGTGAAAGCAACCGATTACATGAGGTGAATTCTGATTGAGGATTTATTGTACGACTCAGTTTGTAAACAAAGATAACTAACTGGTTATTACTTATATGCACAAAATATTCCATCCATTCGATATAATAAAATATTCATTTCAAGAATATTTATCTCAAATGAGCTTGTGCATTTTCTATGAGAAAGTGCAAAATCCAATCTTATTGTGATAACATATAGCCTGTAGTTTAAGTGACTGCAAATTAAATTAAAAATTAGAAGAATATTAAGGCTAAGTGGATTGTCTTCGAAACATAGTTTTTTTTATTTTTATCCTGACAACTGTGTAAAAATACAGGTCAACCCTTACATTCGGTATGAAAATGCATATTGATGCAACTCCAGTTGTAGTTGCGTTGAATGTTTTTGGTAGTGAAACGTATCAACTTAGCTTGACACGTATTTCATTTTTCCCATATTTCGTGAAAGTTCAGTCATTCGAATTCTCTTAATTCACTATAAATTTATATTGATTCCAGAATAATAGTCTGCATAATAGAAAGAGTGTTTTACGACTAAAATAAAGTAAAACTTTGTATCACTAGTTAGGAATTATATGAGTGTTTCCATCATCATTGGATTTGGATTGCAGATTAGAAAATTAGTTCCTTATTCATAATAACGCTTGCTTTTAAGAATAAACTTCTTTGTTTACTCCCCGTAGACCATACCCACCAATTTGCACTAATTATGAACACATTAAACTACATTTAGCATGAAATTTTGTGTAAGCAACTGTTGAGAAGTTCATCTGTCTTAAAAACTAAGCAATGTGATTGTCTGTATTACTATAGTTTTTACTTAATAATCTACTTTAGTCCCTATTTTATGGACACAGTTATTATCCATTCAACTCACTCAGTTGTAAAACTGTTGAGTAAACTTTTCTCAGTAATTTATTACATTAATGACTGAACCCTCTTGTTTAAACTAACTTTAACTTTCAGTTACCACTGTGCATTGTGCTAATTCTGTGGTCTATAATACTTTTCACATTTCCACATATTGGCGGGATTTCATTACCAGCTCTTAAAGGTGTATACGCATTTTGGGTGTGGATGATGTTCTTGGTGTTAAGCGGAGTGTTTGTCATTATGCCAGGCGGTACAGGAAATATATTTGGTCCAAATTATTTCTCTATTAACTATGGTATAGTCTTTACTGGATTTGTAAGTTGATATATTAAAGAATGATCTTTGCAATATGTATACAAATGCTTAATATTAAAGTTTATATATTTATTAACAAAGGTGATGCATGGCTTAAGTGTGCGAAATTCTCACCAGTCAGATAGAGCTTCAATACTTACAGGCTTAAGTGTGAATTCATAATTTTAAGGCAGGCAGAAGTCGTAGCGTAAAATAGTCTAAAAATAGGCATACCGAATGTAATGAAAAGTCTCTCAAATGAACGATATAAGATAAAATTCACTTATTTCCATAAAAAATTAAACCAATAAAAAGTGGGCAGCACACGTACTGAACTTTTATATCTAAACCTTTTGACGATTACAGTTGTCATACACACACATACTTTCTAAACTTAGCTGATGTTTATTTGAGCAATGAGTGGGGACACTTTAAAAACAAAATTAACTGGCAAAAAGTTTTTATTAAGTAGTTTTTCCTCAAATAAAACATTTGGTTTATAATTAATAATATTGTTTTTTTCTTTAAGACTGTTGGAAGTATACTGTGCTCCGTCATAACAATGTTTATTAGCGTCCCAGATATATACTTAATGCAGTTTAGTGGTTGCGGTTGCGTATGCTTGCTTGGTAAGTTCATATATTTATTTACTATTAATTATTTAGTACCTCTAAATAATGTGAAACAATATTACGCATTCCATAGTTAACGATTACTGGTTTATTTTTTCCCTTGTATATTTTGGTTCATCATGCTGTGTAATGCTATGACAATCAAGAAATACCATTATAAGTTATGGGATTTTCAAAGCGAATTGCAGTAGAATAGTAACTGATGAAACCAAGCTATTTTTTGTGTTATTTGTACATTTTACAATAAAAGAACTGTTAATCTGGACTCACTTAAGAGTCAGTCAGTCAATCAATCAGTCAGTTACAACGTAGAACATCGTATGCGCGTACATTAGTTCAAGTTGCCATGTCATTAGCAAATAGAAATTGTCGGACCAAGTCCTAGGGTAGTGGAGGTAGTAACAGAGTTGGTATTAATTGAAAGGATTAGAGACCGAAGATAAAATTTAAGGAGATATAATTAAGTAACCAGAAAAAATAGTGATGAATACAGCGGCTTAGAATTTTGAGGAGGACAGGTAATAAATGCACCTACACCATTATGAACGATTTTGAGCAGTCCTTCCAAAGTCCCTAACCATTTGTTACGGTCATCATGCGGACCTTAACCAGATACTCTGCACCTATTAACATGGCTCAGTCCAACTGTCAATGATTTCATGGACTGGTGCCATGTTTTGGTTTGGCCGCCCTACCTTCTTACCAGCCTACACCTATACCAGACTGCATTGCTCATCTAGGTAGGTGGTAGTTGGGCATACGTAACACATGTCCTGACCACCTCAGGTGGTGAAGATTCACTACTTCATCAATCGATTTACCATATTTACCTAACACTATTATCTTAACCTACGTACTACTTACTCAGTGGTTCCATAAAACACGGGTAATGCTTCTAAAGCATCTGTGATTAAATACTAGAAGCCTACGAATATCCTCTATCTTTAATGGCCATGTTTCACATCCATAAAGTAGAACAGGTCGAACTACTTCTTAGTAAACACGTCCTTTGGTCGGTAAATGGATGTCTTACCTACACTACAAGTGTCACAAGTTGCCGACATCCAATCGAGCTTTCTGTATACGAGCCACGATTTGATCAGATACTAGACCATCAGGACTAACAAGACTTCCAAGATAAGTAAGGCGGTCAGCATACTCAACTTTTTCGCTCCGCATCACTAATTTCGGCTCAAATGCTAGCCAGTCTGGAAGCAACGTAGTTGAATTAGGATGGGAAGGATCGCATCTCAAACATGCTAACATTGTCATCTAAGGTAGTCAGAAGATTCTGCGTTTTGTCAGCATCTTCACCCAACAGAACTATGTGATCTGCATATTCTAAGTTAGAAAGTGTAACACCTGAAAGTAGGTTAACTCCTGAGAAGTCAGACAACATAAATGTTGACTCTAAAAGCATATCAATGATAAAATTAAATAAAAGTGGGAAAACTAGCAACCTTGGGGAACACCAGTTGAATTAGTCAATTCCTAGACCAGTTATCAGTAAACAAGTACATACTCAACGTGAACATTATAGATGCTGGGAAATGAAGTACAACTATATGTCAGAAATTCAGTTAAAAATCCTAATGATTTCTCTACATGAAGATATTACACTTCAAATATCTTAGTTTCGACACATGGCAGATAACTATGAGAAAGCCTTAGTCAGAATCGTATAGTTACCATCTAAGTTACTTGGTAGATTTTTCCAAAATGTTAGTAATAGTGTTAAAATCTGAGTGCTGACAGACAAGGAGCCTTTCACGAATACTGGATGCGTTTATATTAACACAGGACTGTTAAATGACTCCCAGCTGGTATGCATATAGGAGTAACTTTATTTTTTCAAAAACAGTGAACGTACTTATGACTGAGCGACAACAAATAAATGTCTTTTGTACTACAAACATTAATGTACGATGGCAAAGTGTCTCAAGTGTACTGACTAATAAAAGATTTTCACTTATGTCAGGAAGGCAAGACTTAATTAGTGGTTAATCAATTTAGACTACATCGTTCAACATCTTCTGGTCAACTAAAATGAAGTTAACTTGAGAAAACTATGGGATAGAACTTCAAATTATATATGCTAGTAGCACATGGCTATCATTTTTCTGTTAAATGTTTTCTTTCAATACTTCTTAAATATCAACACGTGTCAGTGGATCAGTCGCACAACGTTTAATACATTATTGTGCTATCAACGTTGGAAATTTAGGATTTTTTTAGACTTATTATTAACAGCTTTAGTCAAGTTTATTAATACCGGTAAACATTTCAATAGCCAAAATTCACTTCGTAAACACTATGAAATGGACTTAGAATTAATAATATTTCGTTCATAAGGGCTTCAGAGCTAGAGAGAGATGAAGAAATGATTTACCAAAACAAGACTTATATGTTTCAGACAGAACTCAAAAGTGATTTCACCTTCAACCTAATTATAATTATTAGTAACAATTAGTGATTTTAATTTTTGAATAATTTTGTAGATGATTCAAGTCATATACTTCCGTAAAACACAAAACTTTATCCGTTGATTATCTTTCCACCCTTATAATCCTGAGTAACAATTAATTATCAGGAGGTTAATAAGTCATAAATTCTGAAAAACGTTACATAAACTATATCAAATCAATAAATTAAAAACTGTTTTTTTTCTTATTTTGTTATCATTGTTTTGTGATACTGCGCTAGTTACCAATCAGGTATATTCTAGACAAATTCCTTCGGAACAAATATTATATCATAATACATTATATATGTAACAATAGTTAGCTCATTGTGTATCACAAAAGCGTTTCAATATAGTTATTCTAATCAATGACATTTAAAGCGAGACTAATAAAATAAAAGTTTAAAACAATGACAGTTAGTCCGGAAGCTTATTTCTAAGTTTTATGAGTGGTAATACTTTAGCAGTCCAACAGGAACTGACACTGGTTTAAAGTTCGGATGATCACGAATAATTTTGTATAATCGTAAAGACAACCAGTCTAAAACCGTTAGCATATATTATAAAAATTTCTTAAACAATACGACAAGTGATTATGTATCGTTACATCCAGTTAAAATAGGTTAATGAATGAAGATGAATAAAAGCTGTGTAGTTGTAAGGTGTGTTTTTAGATTGCTTACACTTCCCACATTTTTTAGTCATTATTTTTGAATACTGATATTAATCTGCTGACTATATTAGTATTGTATTTTATGCTAAAATGCTAGTTTATTTTCAATTATATTTGTTTTTCAGCATTCGTGTTTGCAATATGGGTTGATGATAAGAAAATAAGTCCGAAAGTTAACTGTGTCCCCTGTGCAATGATGTGTCCAAGCTTAAGAGTTCGTCAAAATAGCAGCGGTCAGGAAAATAAAGTATGAGTAGACTCTTACAATTGTAATTGGCAAAGACAAATCTAAGTAACAAATGCGTTTGTTGTATTGGTGATAGTTTAAATTGTGATCCCTTCTTTCCTTTGATTCTATAATACATCTATCTTTAGTCAATCTGAAGTTTCATAGATGTAATACCTAAGTTTATTTTGAAAGTATTCATTCCATAATTTGTGCTTCCATTTTCCTTCAATATAGCTTGTATGTAATTTGACGTAACCTGTAATGATCTATTCAGGAATTCAATGTGACATTTTTAATTAGACTGTTTTGCTACTTTTTTTTAGAATTATTATTGTTATTACTGATTCAACAGTAGTACTTTTATTTCAATTACTTGCAAACATGAAATGAAATGGACCTACATACAATGTGTAAAATCATTTCTGTCTGCGCACAAACAAGGAATTAGAACTTTGAAAATTAAATAATGATGATTGTTCCCGTTTTATCATACCACAGGATTGTAGTTTATTTTTTATTCTAATGGTAAAACTATTCTTAATTTCTGTAATAATTCTAACAAGTATCCTTGAATGTTATTTTCTCTGTGAGTGTACAATACAATTTAACCTAAACTCAAAATGTTTTTATGACTTCTAGTAGATTTGTATTAAATTAATTATTATAATAGTAAAACGATTCTATTTGAACATACAAATGAATAAACTAAATTAATTGAGTCAATTCAACTGAATCTTGAGAATATTAATAGTTAAGTGAATTTAAGTTCTGATGATTGAAATATGAGTTTAGGGGTAGTAGGGAGTAAATTATCTTATCAACGTTTGATGATTTTTATATATGATCAATTTTAACATGTTACAAGATATTTGACCGATATAAAATCGTCTACAATATGAAATTTGTGTATGCATAAGGTTAGTATACATAAAATGAATTTATTAACTCGATATATGCAATGTGGTGCCATATCCTCAATTGCATTTTCGTGTAATTTACATGTGACATAATATTTAATGAGCATTTTAGTTTTTGGACTTGTAAACCTATATAAAAACTATTTCTATCACAATAAAAGAATACTTCATAGACTCATGTTCAGTATACCGGTAGTGCATCAAAAGCCATATAAAAATAGTAGAATAAACCCTATATGATGCATGTTTTGTGAATTTCAGTAAGATAGGATACAAGATATTGGGTCGTTGTAGTGAAACGTAAGACACGAATATTATGTAACTAAAGTTACAAATATTACACCTCGGAATTTATGTGAATACAAACTAAAAAAGATCAAGAGAATTTATTTGTTCTATTTCACTGATATACCAAGTTATGCGTGAGCTACATGTAGTAAAAGATCTCAAACGGTTGGTGGATAAATTGGAGGGAGATTTGAATGTGCAACTTGTAGTGAACGAAAAGTAAATAAAATATCTTTATCCAAATTTTATTCTTATTACTCTGTTGTCTTATGAATAGGAGTGTTGACATAAGGCGGCATCACGAAAAATATGTTGCCTGTTTATTTAACGTGTGGAATCATCGTCATACTGTACTTCCTGTTTAGTTCGCTTTCTCTGCTACCGTTATGACGAAAGTTACAAATAGTTTAGTATTGCCGAAACATTCTAAGCTTCTAATATCTCTATAAATTAGACTTGAAAAATACCTTGATTATGGCAATTTTTACACCATTTCATGGTTCACTAAGTTCATCTGTACTAAAAGAATTAGCATTGCAATAAATTTGATTCTCTTAGTTTTAGCTTAAATTTTGTTTGTTACCGTTGTAGAAATGTACTATTTCAATACACCTTAGTAAAATATGATTTTTGTCCAACAAACGTAGTATATTTACAAGGATACTTTGGGTAGAGATCATGAAAGATTTAATAGTCAACATCTGAAACCAAAAAAATAAACAAATCAATTTCCATGAGTTTCGTGGCACTCATTACCTAAGATTTATAGGTGTTCCTTTACTTCAAGCAAAGAAAGAGTCGACTAATACCTACTTTAAATCCAGGTTTTTAAAATGATAAATCATCACAGACTAAATTGTAGGTAGTTTTCCTAAGTAGTGCTGAAGTGATCTGTTACACTATTAACACTTTAAATAAAATTATTGTGAAAGATTCCTTAGAAAGAAGACTTTTAGTTCTTTATGTTAAACATTCTGTATTATTACTGATTATAACCATAGTAACGACATCATTTATCAATTCGTTTTGAAAACTGAATGCATCATGGTATTGAAAATGTTATTGCACTTGTACATTATGTCAATTAGAGTACTTAAACTCATTAATTTATGATTGACTACTTAGTATTGGTGGTATTATTTGGGTATTTGAACTTTATTCTTTCATGCAAAATAGATTGGGAAAAAGACGCACTAAACCAGTTTATTAAAAAACATCAAAGGATAAATCTACAACGTTTGTAGATATCGAAGACACTGGTTTATATTGGTTGAAGTAATCCAGTTAACTAAAGCAAAAGATAGACATAATATAATAAAATGAACAAAAATAACTGCCACACCTCTTAACTGAACACAATTAAGAATACAAACTAATAATGAGCATCCTCTACAGTAACTTCCGTACCGGCCTCGGCATTCGGAAAGATACAGAGACAATTGTGTAGTGATTGACCATAAACTGCGACGGTGTTTTGCTAACATTCTACAGCTTTCCACATGTATATATAAAGTGTAACTTTCATGGTGTAGATATTGATTAGTTAAAAATCTACATCACTACAAAAACTAATTATATTACTACTGTACTAGTTTATAACTTCTGAAAATCACTGAATTTATTGCAGCACAAATAGATCGATCACGAAGCGCTAGACAAGTTTTATTTTTGCTTATTTCAAATGGTGAAAAATGTACTTCACTATTCTGGTTCATTAGCTTCAATCAGAAATTTACCAGAATGTAAAACCAGATATTTAAGTTATATATACATATATATATATATATATTCGGAGAAAGGTGTCAATGCAAGATTTTATTACTGGATTGTCCTTATATTATCGGTAATCCACTGACTCTGGAACCAATACAACAATAACACTGTTTGTATAGAGCGTATTAATTTGACCATAGAATATGAGAAATTCAGTCAATCACACCAGGTAAGACTTATGTTACAATCTTAGATACTGACAACACTGGTTAATCAGAAGTTCTGTTGCAATTCTGAAATTTCACCATTAGTTATATAATTAAGTGCAAAATAAATCTAGAATTTCAGAATATGTTTAGTAAATGGGAAACGAATTATTAAACTGCCATTAGGACACACTACATGCAGTGTATTTCGTTTAACAACTAAATAAAAGAAGAAAATTTTCTGAAATACGATAAATCTTTGTGTATATGCATAAAACTTGTAGATTAACTGCTACGTTAGTATCTCCGGGTACACCTGGTGATGTAAATTAACCGATATTGTTTGCGTACATTTAGAGTTGTGAACAGTTTATGTAGGTGTAAAATTTCCTAAAGACAAAAGACTGGAAAGCATAAAGTTATTTGTAAGAAAGCACTTAAACTTAAATTTACATGGCGAAAGGGAGAGGAGCTTATTTAAATGGGAATATGGAATGCCCGAGAAAGAAAAGTTTTACAACAGAAGCCCATTGTATTTTGCTCACTGTAAACTGTATGAGTGATTTGAATTTTCAATCATTAAAAATGTAATTACTTTAACAATTCACGTGTATTGGAATGCATTCTTTAATTGAAATAACATTAATTTATTGACCTTAGAATGGGTTTTCTGATCATAAATTAGAAATTGACTTTAACTTATAAAACTCACAGTCTATTCTTAAAAGCAAATATGAAGCAACCTGAGAACTAGTTATAAACATTTCATATCAAGAAAAATCACAGGATGTACATACAGAAATCATGATTACACAAATAATCTAATGAAGTATGCTTTTTATATCATGTACGAATAAGAGCGAATACAGTTTTACAATATATTTATTATCGGTACATTTATAATAAATTTATATTTCATCAATTTAACATATTGGTGATGCGGTATTCTTTCTTTACATACAAATAAAATCAAAATTCTAGCAACTAGGTTATTCACTGAGATTTCGATCTTATGTTTTTGCTTATAACAAGTTTTATCATAAACAAAATAATCTTCGTTATGAAGAACTTAAATGAAGGCACGCTTGCCAACTTTCTATCTTTTTTTTCTAGTGAAATAGTAGAAAACAATCTTAAGTCATTGTTATATATAACGTTGTAGTTCTCTAATAAGTTTTCATAATTGTACGTTAATGTATCATGTTAGGAACTGGGTGTCCTTTATAAATTCACTGATCTACTCTAAAGCGTTTTATGTGTCCAGTTATTTACTATCAATCCCAATAAGTCAATTCTTTGGATTTAACTTTGTTCAATTAACTTTTCCTAGTCATGTACACAGCTAGGTGTTGTATTCATCTGCAGAGATATTTTTCCTGATGTTAAAATGTTTCGTCGAAGTACATAGATTATATGTGCATATTTGGAAGTCCCATTATTATTGTTGGTTAAAAATGGGTCTGGTAAAGTATAACTCTTTATTTTTAAAGAAAGTTTATTGTAAAAAATGACGTGTCTTGTTATAATGATGGAATGAATCAACTTAGGATCTATTGGAAAATATAACTTCTTATCGAAGTGCTATGATCCCACTACTATTTTGTCACGAGTTCTTAGTTAACTTGGAATGTAGTTACCAATGGAACCCATGATGCATTTGTTGACATTGATCAGGTAGTTATGTCTTTAATATTATGATGGCATTCATGTTGAGATCCAAAGCCAGTAACTTATAATCCAATCGTTACTGTGTGATTCACAAAGCTACCTAGTACTCGTGGTTACTAACGCGTTCAAATTAAAGATATTTTATTCTTCTCGACGTTGAAATTTAGGACTGAGATTGATTATTCTCTGCTAGCATATACACTTACTGACTGGATTGAGCAGATGTTCTCTATCAGTAACGAGTTTTTAGTAAAATAGAAATGTGATTAATATTAGGAAGTAGATGAATGCATTTTAAGATGTCTTGCTATAACTGATTATGACACGTTTTGCTTACATTTTAAAGCAATAAGGTGATGCTGAGAGATGTTCATGTCAACCGTGGCTCCATATAAAGTTTTGAAAATAAAAACAAAAAATACTCAGAAACAAATGTTTTTGTACTTATTAATTTAATTGCTTAGATTATGCGAAAGCCACACCTACAACAAGGTTGAGATAATATCCCTAACTTTATGCTCACTTGGTTTGTGCTGAATAATTTTGTATTCAGGATCAAACTGACTAGCACTCTATTATTCTTGCTAATCAGTGGGGATAATTGAGATAATAGTCAACTAATGGTTTCAGACAACTGACTAATATGATGAATTATAAGCTTAAATATAAATTACTAATTTGATTTACAAAGTCATTTACAGTTGTTATATTTAAACTTAGTATCAGTCAGTATTTCATTCATGAATTCCCTGTGCATAAAGAGCACTAATGTTTAATGTGATTAGTTTACAGTGATTAAGACACAAACGAGTCTCAAGAAACACGTTATATCGACTGTAGACTATACTATACAAATGTAATCTTTTATAGCAAATAGATTTACTAATGATTATACTAATTTTGCAGTTGCTTTTAAAAGTAAGTTGGTTAACCCAATCATTTTAATTGGAATTTATAGATATTTTGTCACATTAGCGTCATACAGTAAGTAGAAAATTAAGACCCTGTTCAAATTTAAAGAGTATAGTGATGATTTAATGTTTCTTTCACAATTAAAAAATAATTAGCCTTACTTAAATCTTGCCATTGTTGGTTAGAAAACCCCAGGAAACATCATTTTTCCCTTAAGTTGCTAGTATGTCTTCTTAACAAATGTCAACCAGCACTTTATTCACGTCCGTGCTTTTCTGCCAACTTTACCAATCACTTAACGCTATGTAAGCATCTACTTGTTAGATTTTTGAATCCTAACTTATTGATAAACTGATGTCATCAAATGCATATTTTAAAATATTGAAAAGTAAAATCTGTTTTAACATATATGTACCTTCAGTAAATGCCAATGTTTCTTATTAGCAAATCCGTAGAAGGTGAGGAACGATAAGAAACAATGATATGCATGGCAGCTGCTTTGTTCTATATTAATGTATTTCAGAAAAGCTAAATAATCACTGTGCAACAGACTGGCGATATATTGAGATGCCATGATAAATACGACCCAGGCGCAACAAATGAGATTATCAAAAATGGCTTCAATTAGCTGGTAACATATGTCGATTTGTAGTTTTATTCAACAAAAATGTCATTACCCAGAGGTTTAATTAAGTCGGAAATATGGTGATTCCAATTAACAGTACCGGTTTCATTATGTATTGACCTTAATTTTTAAAAAAACATTACTAAATTGAGATAATAAGCAAATTTCTTTGTGGACTAGAAGTATACCTCTTATAGGGTGTGCGTAAACATTCTAGTAAAAGTATGCAAAAATGTCTATTAGCAGATAATTTTAGTATGCCTTCTCTGTATCTAATGAGTTTTGGCAATAATTGACATGAACAAAAAGTGAATGTATGTTTAGAGTAGAAGCGTTGATCAATTTGCACTGATTTACTTTATGATTTATCTCCAAAGATTTTATAGCTGTGAACATCGTGCACAACAGCTCACTATATATAAATGAGTACACGTTTTGTAATCGCTAGAAGATTCCACTACTAACTGCTTAAAATCATTTGAATCATGTAAATGATCCAATAATCTCAAATATGATCTTCATTTATTTCTTGTATTTCTTTATTTAAAGTAGAAGTTTAAGTAAATTGCTACTATTTAATAATACGAATTGTAAAAATCACCAAAGCAATAATAAAATGTTCACCGTCAAATACAGTAATTAGAACAAGTGATATTTCTTTTACGACAACACTTTTCTCTTTTTTATTTAGTGAACCTTGAAAAAATCATCTTAATACTAAAATCAAAGAAGAAAACATAACCTTTATTTGTTTGATTGTCAAATATGACACTGAATAATTTTGACAGTCAAGTGTATGGAGGATGACTTAATGTATGTCTTAGAAACAAGGGTTTTTATTTGAAAGAATGATTTTTTTCTATGAATAAGACAAGTTATTATTAGCGAGTCAACAAAAGAAACATACCAAGTAGCACTATATGTCACTTTATATTTTTATGCTTTATATCGAGATATTCAATTATCATTGAAATAGTATTCATTCATTTCGTTTACTTTCATTAGATTTTAAGAAAACAGCTCCTGAAAACCATGATATACTTGACTTTTAATATTTTTGCAGTTTTGAGTGATTTATGTTTTTATCAAGTTTTATTAAGTTTAGTGAATTTAGTTTAACATTAAGCATGACTGTAACTAGACAACTATTGAAAACAAAAAAGTACTGCTCAGTTGCTTCATCCTGATAATAGAACAACTCAGCATTTCACTGGCTTTATGATTAATTGACTAAATTTAGAGATGTAAACAGTCAGATAAAGACTGATCTGTTTAAAATTCAAACTCCATCAGCGGAATTCAGATGTTGTAGGTTTGACTCCTGAAGTCGTCAATACCAACGTCTACAAGTTAAATACTATTATAAAGAATTCTTGAATAGATCAGCTTTAATCAACCCACTAGTGATCGAAGCAGCATCTACTGATATTGCTAAATAAACTTTGATTCACAAACATTCTAAGCAATTACTAGGGTCATTCGAAAAATCAAGCGTAACGAAGCAGCAGGGCCAAACAGCATACAAGTTGAGGCACTGAAATCAATTATAGAAGTAACCAGAAAGTTGATTTACTTGCTCTTTCAAAGGATTTGGAAGGAAGAACAAGTACTAATAGACTGGAAGGAAACATACCTCAACAAGATTCCAAAGAAAGACCATAGTATGTATGAGATCAACAGAAGTATCACTCTACTTCTAATGTCAGGAAAAGTTTCCAACAGAGTTTTGTTGAACCGGACAAAGATTCAGTCGAAGCCAAATTCCGAGATCAACAGGCTGGATTCCATAAGGAATGGTCTTGTACCGACCAAATCGCAACACTACAGATCATTGTTGAGCTATCAGTTTAATCAAACTAACTACCTTACATCAGTTTCTTTGACTATAAGAAAGCATTTAGCAGCGTGGTCAGGAGAATATAATAGAATTTTTGACGATGATATGATGTATCTGAAAAGATAGTCAATGTCATAAAGAATTCTTACGACAGACTACACTGCAAAATCATTCATGGAGAGCAGCTCACAGATTTATTCCAAGTAAATACAGGTATCAGACAAGACTGCTTCCTATTATCCTTTCTTTTCTTAAGGTGGTTGGATGAATCATGAAAACTTCAACATCTCAGGGAAAGTACGAAATACAGTGGACAGCTTTAATGCAGCAAGACGTCTTGGATCTTGCAGATGGCTAACCTAGCTCTCCTGTCCCACACAGCAACAAATGTAGGTAAAGACGGGCGGTGTAGCAAAAAGCTCTGCAGCCTACAGTAGGCCTCAATATACACATGGAAAAAACAAAGATGCTTAGATAAAATACAATGAGCACTAACCAAATGACAATGGACGATGAATATCTGGAAGATACCTGGGCAGTATCATTGGTAAACAAGAATGATTTGATGCAGATGTGAAGGCACTCATTGGCATGGACGGCATTTCTACAATTCAAAAATATCTGAAACTCAAAAAGTTGTTAGCCAGCATTAAAGTCAGAATTTTTAGTGCTAACGTCAAAACTTTTCCATTGTATGGAGCTGAAATTTAGAGAACTATGAAAACTTCAATCAAAAGGATACAGGAATTTATGAACAATTATTAACGCAAGATACTCCCGATCCGTTGAGCAAGTACTGTAATCAAAAATCTTCTGTGGCAGAGAACAAACTAACTTCCAGCTGGGAAAAAAATTAAAAAGAAACGCTGGAAGTGGATAGGACTTAATGAAGAAACCATCAAACTATGTCACATGACAAGCCCTAACTTAGAATCCTTAAGGCCAAAGAAAAAGTGGAAGACATTACGCCGTGAATTGGAGGCAAACATCAAAAGGATGAATAGCACTTAGGAAGAGCTGGAAAGGAAAAACTAGGACAGAGTTTGTTCCAGAATTTCAGTCGGCGATCTATGCTGCATGAGAGGCAGTAGACATTGGCTGGCTGAATGAATGACAATAGACTATAATTAGAGATTTCAGTTATGTTTTATTTAAAATACTTATTACCAATCCTAATAAGTAATACTGTAAAATTGTCGTGAATTGATTAAATCTGGAAATCTGCGAAAAGCGGCACACGTTTATGCTGCACGCAATGAAAACTGAACGTTGCGGATCTATATATTTCATCATGAACCAGCGTAACGTTTATATGACAATGTATATCACTTGTGAGGGTATATAACATGGATTTTACATACACACTTATTCACATATTACAAACAGTAGGTAGACTCTTGAATGTTCCTGATTAACACTTAATATACAACTGCAAAATAATGTGTCAAGATGTACCACATAAATAAGTTCAAAAGTAACCTTCCACCCCTGAATATACTCTTTGACTCAATCAATCCGTACTAAGATGATACATCAACAACTAATAGTACGGATGTGCTTTGCTACCTTTTGGCTTTTACACCAACAATACTTGCATGATTGATGCTATTTATTATTTTGTAGGACAATGAATTTCAGAATAGAAAACGAGGATATTTACTTTTATTTAACATCTAGATTTTCAATAAAATCTAGTTCCAAGTATAAGGACCTATCGTAACGCATATTATTTTATCATTGTCAGTAGAATTTTGATGGCGTTAGTAACTATGAAAGAAATTGGAAAATATCCTCAAATGTCAGTACCAAATTATCACTGACTTATATCTAAATCGGTAGGTATCGTTTGAATGTGATCAGTAGAAATAATGTAATTTAAATTCTTAGGTAATGTATGGCATTAAAGAAATTCTCATGAAGACAGAGAGTTTCTAGACTAAACAGCTTTGTTCATTGTACGTTAAACATAATTAAAAATGGTTGTTGATATAATTTTACACAACCATCAATACATTATCAGGAATCCTGTTGTTTTGAACTTTGCCAAAATCTTACATTTATATCTACTGTATTACTCAATGTCACATCGAAAGTCATATCATCTATAGCTTTTCATTTTGTTAAAAATGGGTGCACAGTCTTGCTTAGTATAGCCTACATTAGGTCACAGTTATCAAAGTTGTTTGATGTACTGTCCAGTGACTGATGGTATATTAACATCTTGATCGAACATTTATGTTATTTTCATGAGCGTACCATATTATGATTTCAAGTAAACTGAAAGCTTGTAACCATTTTAAAGATAATCTGACACTTACCGACTAAAATTTTTGATGCATTTCTAATTACATTAGATAACTATATTCATTAGGCACGATAAAGTGGACGTATTTTCATACTGATTGTTGGTCACTGGAATCTTCATATCTTAAACGACAATAAGATTGATCGTTCCCATTTAACACTATGTTCTAATCTATAGCACTGCCATCTAACCATACTAAGCTTCCATTGAAGTGGTATGGTTGAACCTGTTAGATACAAACGTTATACATTTTATCATTTTTCGCTAAGGTTTGAAATACAGACATCATTATTGAGCTAGGTATTATAGTCTTACTATGTATCGATAGTGAATTCAACTAAGCAAAAGTATGCAACGTGTCAGAATAAATGGAAAGAAATAAATCAACTTTCTTTGGTTTCTGTTAGATAACGTATTCTTAGTTTATAATGAAAAAATTCAATCTTATTATCAATGATTGATTTCTTTTCTGCATATTGTCTAAAAATAACTATTCCATGTCAGCATACACACGTTGTTGTTTATTACAGTAAAAGTATTTTTATAATATTTTTCTTACATCTTATTTATTTTAAAGTATCTGAGGGTTTTAACCATGCTTTCTTCATTAGTCTTATCACTAATTTTCCATATGCTTTTATGTTAATTATTCTTATTGATAGTGTTAGCTTTTTAGTTAGGTGAACTGTACATTAAGTCATCTACATACATATTTATATACGTAAAACTTTCATTGTTCGCATTCATCAATAACTGGAAAATATGTAGAAAAATGGATGTAGTTGTGTTTTCTTAAAGTATCATTAATATGATTTCCTTCACGTAAACCATATTCATGGTTTCTCATTGAGCATAAGTAACAGTTTGGCATATCTTACTGTGAATTTATTGTATTTTACTCGGAAGTCATTGGTCGTTGAATTAATATCAATAAACAGCGTGAAACAAACTGAATGAAAAGAAACGTTTATTTATGAAATGAATAGTAAGCAGCTAAGTGAAGTGCCCTCTGTAAAATAACTAGGAGCAATTACTCTTTGGGTATTATCTGTTGTAACATAGCGACCGTAAAAAACATACAGTGGAATTAAGTACTAAAAATGAGAAATCGCTTAATTTGCGTGAAACTGATTAACCAAAGAAAGCGAAAGACAACACCACCAATTCAAAAATTCGTCCGGTGGATAGACAGATACGAAGGGATATAACATCTCATGTATGGATCATAAACAAAAGGTTAAAATGCAGTGTTTGTTAATTGTTCATCTACAATGCTACTTAGTTTGTACCTAACAGCAGTCTTGATTAAAGAGATGCTATCTCATCTCTATGTATCTAATCATTATTATTACCGTTTTTTTATTTGTCGTCATTAGCTAATGTTGCTATTACCACAGTTATTTATACTGTTAAAAAATCTTTACTAAGGAGGTTCAAACGTTTCGCCTTGCAAAATTCGCTCTAGTTTCTTCAGGAAAATGGTCACAAATCAAAATTAATTAAGTCTAAAGGTTATTTATTAAAAGACAATTCAACTTTGGCTGTTCAATCATATGTTGAGAATAGATAATTTCTGAAAGGCAAGCTATTAAACGAGTAACAGGTACTCAGAACGCAGTAGTCGGAAGGAAGTGTGTGTTTGTATGTAGTTAATATACTATGGGAACATGTGTATGCTGTTCTGCAAAACAAATTTCGAATGAAAGCAAACTACATATTTGAATGAGGATCTTCATCTTAATAAGATAATGACTTTAAGCATGAGAAAACTAAGATTTACAGAGGTTTATAAGTAGTGTGTGCAACAAATAATGAGCACAATTCTACGAATTGAAATGTGATTAAACAAGTGGAAAATGATAAAGGTGGAATGTTATACATTTTATAGTGATTTTGTTATAACTCGTACCTGATGGCTTGAGTAGCCGCAGACAACTTTATCACTCGAACGATTTGAGCCCTCCTAGTTGCAAATTCAGAAGACAAGTAGACAGGAACTTTATTCCAGTAAGATAAGGGGAGTCAGTTCCGCACAAAATAATCGTATATTTATAGTTTTCTGAAACAACAAAATCAGCATTACGATCCATCCAATTGAAACTAAGTGGTTTTAACTGTTACCAAATTAGAACACGCAACGTCGAGATTCTGGAAGGTTCTGTCGATCACTGATTGGACGGAATGTCCATGGCTCTTTTCAGGGTTCTGGAGGCTTCATTGAGGTTTCTGAGAGCAGTCCCAACAGATTTCTTAAGTGTCGATGATCTTGAATAGAGTAAAGTTCTTGTTATTATTTGTCGAAATATGAAAATATTGAGTGAATCACCTATGAAGCGCTTGAGGCTGGTTATGATAAACCACCTAATCTCAAATATGTAAACAATAAGGTAAGTAATGAGGGTAGCAGTAATACAGCAAATATAAAATAATTCTGTGTTTGTGAAATGAATCTGGACTGTACTTTAAAAAAGTGAATTGGAATATAAAGTTAAAAATTGTTTTTGTTTGTGTTACAAACAATTGCGTGAAAACATTCCTCATATACAATTTGTAAAGTTAGTAATTTAATAATAATAATAATAATAGGTTTATTCAATAGTATTTTTAGTACAATATGAATTTTCAGCATACAATGTCTCAGCAAGTTACTTTTTTACCGTGTCAACATCTGAAAATAAAAGATACACATTTTATATTGTTAACAATAGCAACAACAACAAAAATTACAGTAACATAAAGAACAGGAGTCTTTGTATTTCATAATAATCCGTATTTTTAAGAGCACAGATTTCTGATTAGATCGGTTCTTACAAACTGTTCATTACATAGAACATGTGCTAAATATGGAATAGTTGAGCATTTATACTTCTCTTAACGTGCTTGAATCCTGATATAGTAGCGTCTCGTTCTGCCAGATGATAAACAAGGAGAAAGTTTCGAATGAAGAGGGTGGTTTGTGTCAGATAGAATAATCTTAGATAGCTGTCTGCAGGACTTTAAATGTCTATCTACAACCATGTTTATAATAACGTCGTAGCTTTTACCACTTTGAATACTAACAATACACAAATAGCCACCACAACAAATCACGCATTTTATTCAACATATTTGAGTAAGCTGCCTTTTGTTTACCGATTGGAATTAGGCAACTTACTGTTAACAAAGTGTCTACATTTACGGACGAAGGGTTATTTAGTGCAATAGTCTACTACTTTGAATTGTCTAATTTTACAATTTTGGTTGGAATTATTTTGTATAAATATACAAGATCACTTTGTTTGGTTGCCAAAGTAATGCGTAACTTGAGATTTATCTTAAGTTGGCTGCTCAAAATCGACGAATCACTTACTTCGGAAATAAATAAAGTAACATTCATCATCACCTGAAGTTTGATAGAAAACACAGGCAAGCAATCCTCACTATATATATATATATACTAATGTAAAAAATTATGATGTAAATTAATAACGAAACCGGCTTGACAAAATCAATAAAGACCCTAAATTTTAATTGCTTAGGACAGGCCTTGTAGTAACTCAAGTATAATGCTGACAAGTGAAAATTTGTTCAGGCCAGAAAACTAACAAAAGCACTAGCAATCAATGAGTTGTTCTAAAAAAGGTAATTAAATTTAAGTTGTCGTAACCCAGTGAAATAACTACCATGTTAGTATTCTTTTCTTGCTCACTAGGTTTTGTGTTGAAGAATTGTCAATGATACAAGCAAAAGATGAATACTCTATAATTGATAACAAAAGATTACTACATTATTCCTGGGATTTATTTACGTATTATTTAGGTTATGCGAGTACAATTTTCACATGACTATACAACTAACTGGTAATAAACTATTTAATGCAGTATCTAACAATGAGCTACACTGATTTCAGCATTCACAATCCCATTTAATTTTATAAATTTTGTTGTTGAATTTTTGTAAAAAAATAAAGATGTATTCACTCCACAACAAATTATAATAACGTATTGCATTCTCATTGCATTTACATGTTACACTGTTTACCCTGAATATAGAACTTCACGAGTTCATTCACTGGAAACATGACGTACTGGCGGTTTTGGATGGATGAAGATTTTCTTGTACTGTTTTTTTATTAGTCGCAGAAACATACAAGCATATCAAAAGTATTTCTGTTAATAATTTGTATGATTAACTAAAATCATTTTCAGAATACAGATCAAAATGTCCTGTTCCCCCCAATTAGTTTGTGAAATTTTCTGATTTAACGATAGCTGTAGTTATCGACTGTTACCAACATGAATATTTAACCGTGTAGATAATTAATTACTTACTGATGAAGTAAAATACTGACTTTATTATATTAATGAGTGAATATGTGTGATAAATGAAAATTATGAAAATAGGGAGGTTATTGTGGAAATTAGTGTCATATGAGATATCGTGATCGCTTAAGAGTTCTCCACGTAACACAAACACATCACAAATATGCTAAAAGTCACGTGAGTACACTATCATTTAATCTAGTAACAAACTGATTTGTTTTCACGTCATTTGCAAAAAACACTATTTAGTGAATTCTTCTTGACAATACACTTCATCTACATATGTAGTCTTTTATAGAAGTACAAACATATGGTTTAGATTATCGTGTCTACATAAATTTAAATAATTCAATGAAACTTAACCTATTATAAGCTGACTTGATTCTAGCTAAATATTTGATTTATTACCAGTAAGTACAATATTTAAGATTATTTTCATTGTTTTCAAAATCTGATTACTTATTCAGGGTACTCTTATAACTGTTTAGTTAAGTGAAATTATAAAAAACACTCTAAATGTCAAACTGTTGAATTAATAATAATAATAGTAATAATAATAATAGGATCGCCGTTACCATGATTACCATCTACTCAGAAATTCATGTTGTCAAAAGTATTAAGCTGACAAGTGGAACAGTTTAGATAAACATATGTAACTTCAATCAGTAGAACATAAACCACTATTGTGTAATCTACTAAAATTTTTTTATATTCATTGAACTTTTAGTTTAAATTAGAATTTCTAATTCAGGCAAACTATTAATAAATAACCTTCACGTGTACACGATGTCCACAACTTGCACAAATGTTTATTACGTATAAAAAGATAAATGATAATATGGAGAAGTTCTTTTTTGACCTTAAACTAAATGAATCATTATTAGATTTGAACTACGTTGTCATAAATGAAATACCATTTAAATGAGTAAGTCATTTCATAATTAATTATTTTACTTTATTCTTCATTTGAAGTTGTAATTCGCATAACTAGTATATACGAACGGTTCCATTGACAAAGATACAAGTCTGTTTTACATTTGAAGTACAAAATTTGTTGTTCTAAGGTAGAACATATGATTCTGTAAATTTAATACAAATAAATAATGTCAGTTTGTTATCACAAATTGGTCTGAATTCCATATCAGATTAACATTCAATAATCACCAAAACACCGAATTAGAATAAACAGTCCTCATGGAAAGTAAATTTAAAAACTTATTCCACTTAACTGTCCAAATGTTTAACAAATTCCCTTTAAAATCCAACTCTTTGTTAACTGTTAATAATTTTCCTATACAGATTAAACTTTGTGTCAGTTTAAACACTAATGTTAATTTGACACCATGAATTGGTCTGAATTAGACAACCATTGATCACCAAGAAGCACTGAACAATTCGTAATATCAAATTGGCATTCACCAATCTCTACACTATCCAACTGAATACTGATCTTATGTCAAAAATGTAAATACTGTGATTGGATTTATGTAGGGATAATAGCCAGTAGTACTGTACTTTAATGTATTTTAATAATCCTTGCGATTGTATGTAATCGCATGAATGGTTGAATGATGAATTTTTTATAGTAATATACATATATTCAAGATTTTAATTGAAATATTGTCTACTCAAGCGTTTTTGATTAATGTAGAACTAATCTACGTAAACTGGATTAGTACTGTCATGTACCAAGGCTTTTGTTCAATTATAGGGTCTTTTTAGTATCCTAAAATAAATTCAAATTACACTTCCATGTATTTTCGATAATTTAAGACACTTCTGCTCCATTGATTGAAAACCAACTAGTTTTTTGCTATAATCGCAAATTTATTGCTTTCATTTGTTACCATCGTTATGTAGACCAGCTACATTTATTGTTTAACAATGTTTCGCTTAGATTAGCCATTTCTCAAAATGAAAATTTTGCATGAAATCAATGTTTTATAAGTATTTCATGCAGCAACAGTTAACTATGCCTTTAACATTTATTTGGTCGTTATCTCTTGACTACTACATATACTACTCTCAGTGTAAACACTATGTTCGAGTAGATATCACAATCTCATCATCAGTCTATATGGATGTGAAAACGCCTAATTTTATATAAAAGTTGAGACAGTTTACTAATAATTGGGTACTCAAGTATTACCCGACCGATAATAATGGAATGTTTAAAGAACTAACGAAGTTTGAGAAACAAAGAACCTAGAGAGGACGCAGAAATGAAATAATTTAAATAACTTTAAATTTTTTTGATTTTGTACAAAATCATTTTAATGTAAGGTACTTAGCCATAAGTGCTTCATATAAGTTATAATAATTAATTAATAATATTAGTATACAATATATTCTTATATACAATTCTACTTCCAAGTACTGTTATGATTTCAATTACCACAGTTGAACTTAAAACTAACTGTTCTCTTAAACAATTCATGTATTTGAAAAGAAATGTGAAATTCACCGAAAATGTATTCATTCAGTTAGTGAAACTTATAAAGGTAAATGAATAGTACTTTAAAGTAACTTAATAACAACGTTAATAGAATGTCCTCAGTTTTAAAAGGCATATATGATAAATAAAAATTTACTATTCCATTGTATGTATTTCTAACAATTAAGTAATTAATCAGTCATTGTTTACATAATTGCCAAGTTATGCACCATAATACTTTTATGTGTTTTCGATTCATTGTGGTCAATCGTCTTAAGCAGAAACATCAATGACTATTTAATTACTTACTATAAATAGAATACATTGATAAAAACCAGCGGTCAAAATGATTATTTATCAGTAATATGTTTTTTCTATAGGAGTAACTGCATTTATTGTTCTTCCGTTGAAAGACATCATTAGTAATTGGTATAATTCGCTTTATTTTAAGCGAATCATTATTGACATGTCAACGTGAATAGAATAATTCTTTAGTAGTTTAACATCTGATTTATAATAACAATTAATTCCTAAGTAAGTTAAAGTATGGGTTTTCCTAAGGTTCGAAACTTCAGTTGCAAATCTTAAAGGATGTTCATTACAGTAGACATTGATAAAGCACCAAAGACAGTTTGAAGGAAAATCAGTTACAGGCCTTCAAGTTTTATTGCTCTATCTTTGGTTTATAGTCAAGCTAGCACGGCCACCAATATGCTTTCTTTTTCAGAAAAATATGGACAGTGTTTGTTCATCAGATATTTGTACGACCTTAAGAAGGAGTGGTTTCATATTTAATAATATCCTAGGCTATTAATAATTATATTTTGCTTCACAAAACATTTACTATGTAAGATAGATTGGTTATAATCAGGAGGAAGAGCTATCTCAGGAGAATTTCTTCACCTTCCAAAGAAGTTCAAATGTCATCTAATAACAAACTAATTGATCAATGAGCTTAATACTTATTATATATTAAATGTATAAAATTATATTAGTTAACTTGAGGTGCCTATTTCAGGGTTGATATTTGATATTGAGGCTTGTTTTCACCGGTAATTGATTTCAGTTCGGTACCAGCGAAAACCAGGGAGTATTGTACAACCGTTTTATCTTCGTATGCAAATTCTCATCAATCTGCACGCTCAGTCCGGCCAAGGAATAGTTTTAGTAACATTCTTGTTAATTATAAAGTCCTAAATATAAAATGCTAGTGCAGCACTGCAATCTACTTATTGATAGTCTGTCTACAAAGCATTTAAAACCAACTTAGGACAACGCATGCTGATAATAAATTCATTTCAAATTTCTTAGTTGGCTGACACTAGCTTCATGTCTGTATTATAGTTCGATTGACACTTGGAACAGTATTGTTTTTATCATTTAGGTGTTGAGTTTACTATCTTTTGATAGGAACTAACTTTCATTGTGATGGGTATGTGGTCATTTATTCAGGTAGCGGTATTAGTACCAATGGAACTATCTACATAATAGACAACTTACATAGCTTTAATTAGCAGCACAACTAGTGTCACAGTTGAAACATAAAAATTTGACGTAATTTTATTTGTTTTGAGACACCTTAATAAATGCGAGCTTTAATGAATGCATTAAACATAAACTTGGAGTAAGTATTTCCCTTAAAGTAAAAACCATAGCTTTCAATGATTTTCGAATCTAAAGTAAAAGTAAATTAATCGGCTTTATCAGGTGAGATTAATAAGTCGGTAAATTGTTTTACAAATGGATTGACTATTTATTCAAATACTTATCAAATACATTTTGTGTTTACATAGTGTTCATGGCACCATTTACGATGGTACTATTGTATTAATTATATAATCAACATATAAAGTAAAGATCAGTTAAAAATGAACAAGAAGAAGTAACGTCATCTCATTGAAACATAAACGGATTCTTTATTAACAACAAAATAGGCAAGTAAAAACCAATCATCCCAAGTGGTCAGAACTATGCATAGAGTCAGACAACTTCGAGAGGAGATACAAGTGCTGGCAGTTAAAAGACTAGTAATTCTAAAGTTTTATTAAAACTTTGCACACATCATCAGACTAAATAGATACATATGCAAAATAGACATTTTCAAATAACCCGGATTACACAAACTGGAGCATCATCAACTTAGTGTATACCAATCAATAATCTCTTTCTGAAATCAAGGAAGAATATGTATGAGGAATTAGATGGATCTATGCCACTTATTGAGGCTGCTGATAATTACATAGAGTTATATATTATTGTATGACAGATCCTTTACGGATGTTGGGATATTATCGGTTGTTATATAAATGCGTAATGCGAGCTAGTTTACTTTAATCCTTGCCACGTATATTTAAGCTAGAAAAGACGAGGTAAACATCCAGAAAATTGAATCATAAATAGATATATATTGACAAATAAATAAATAGGTGAACCAAATTGTAGTCATTGAAGTTAATGAAATTATTTACTTAAGAATAAATAGGAATTAAACCCGACATTCACTTCAGTTTTAAAAAGATATGACTGGATGCCAAATAAAAGCATGGTTCTTTGTTAAATACGGCTGAAAGTATGGTTTCAGTTATAATAATTCGTTACATTATCAGAGTCAAATTTTATATGAAGACAAATAAAATAGTATCTATCAGATGGTATCTCTTATCCTGTGTACCACATACAGTTCGCTTCCATCTGCTTTCACTAAAAAACCACTAGACAAAGTTGTTATTTCGGTGATTTAAAACGTTTAATCCCTTTAATCAAAATAAGCCGTGTGAAACAATTTTTAATGAAAAAAGAGTATATATGATATGACTACTTGTGAGTAGTTAATTAGTACTTCAATAATTTTCACTTATCATTAAAGTTTATTTACTGGATTTTCTGTAATATAATATATTCCAGATGTTATTCTTTAATAAAGCAAAATTAGGATTTATGATGTCCACCTGAATCAATACGAAACTAGGCCCCATGCTGTTCCGGACACTATAGATATACACACCATGATTTCTGCACAAAATCCAACGAACTATTAATTTGATGTGTTATGATCATCATGAATCTAGGTACAATATTAATCTATTAAAATGAATAGTCTTTACAAGCTGTCAGAAAGGAGAACCTGAGTAAAAACACTCTTATAGTGGCATGACTTCATGATTGGTAATGACTAAAAATCAGTTATTTCTTATGAAACACTATATTCTTACTGGATATTTACTAAGCAATGGTAACGTGTTCTAACAGGTTTTTAATTATATGATAATTAGTTTGTCATATTTTGTCAGGAAAACAGTTTGATGCAATCCTATGAGTTTATGTTGTAAATTACTGTTTTCATTTACATATGGTGTGGTAATACAGTATTTTTTTAGGGCTAGTGAACATGTATAATTTGTTTTTCCTCTTAACAGAAAAACATTTATCCACACTTTGTAGTGTAATAGATATATGATTTAGCGAGTGTTGTAGATTTTACAACCAGTACTATTTTCACTTAGCTTACTAGGAATCTTATGTGTTACGGTGAGTCAGTAATCACTCTAACTTATTTAAAACTGCTGTTAATAATGAGGTACTCATTAAATTTCAAAATATTCATCTTTCAAAGCATTATTTGCATTAACGTCAGTCGAACAGTATTTTCAACATTCTTCAGGATTACTCCTCTATCTTATAATAAACGTCTCATTTAATATAGTCAATTGATAACATACGATTTGGAACCAGGGATATATGGAATCGGTATGAATGCAGACCATGGTATTAAATAATAAGTGATCATTAAGTGTTACCAAATCAATTGAACATGAGTGATAATGCTAATATGTTAGTTTCATTCCAATACAATTCACCAACATGTAATGAAGTATTTATAAATCGTTTAATGGGACCAGGAAAGGTTCCATAATAAGATTAAATATGGCAGCATTAGTTGTGGTGCCTTGAAAATGTCCTACTCATAACTTCGTGAATTAGTGTAAAATTAAATATTAAGATAGATTGGCGGTTAATTTTATGTTAATCAATAAAATCAAAGATCAAGATAAACGGCAATAATACATATGATTAAGTTAGTATCCTTAAAGAATATTTTACTTATTTCTTGAAGATCAGGTGATATTGAATGCTGCTTGACAACGAAAACACGATTTGCGCGATTCTTCAAAGATGATTGATTTTTGATTCAATACTACATATCCAAATTATAGTCCTAATAAAATTTTTTGATTTCATCCTTATACTAAACTAAGGAAATGATTATTCATTAGTGACTATTATTATTCTTATTATACATAAATATAACTAATAAATATTTATAGACAACTTGATTAAAATAGTTGAGAGAGCTGAAGTAAAAAGAGAATGAGTGAAATTAGCCGAAGTAAACAAATTAAACTGAAAAGTTTTCATCCACACACGAACAAGCAGTTTATTGGATTTCTTACAAGCGACATTATTCTTTCGTTTATCATGGTGTTTGGAAATACTCTATATATGTCTATACTTGTATATGCCTATGTCTTTTAATGAACAAACAAAAACGAAGTGTATTTATCACGAAATTTAGTAGAGTATTCACAAAGGTAAACAGTTTCACACTTCCTTGAACAAAATATTTCATAGTTTATTTATCTATGAACACAAGTTGGCTTATACTAACTTGTTTACGCATTGGAAGTAAATTTCCACATCAATAATTAATCAGGTTATTTAAATGCAGTAGTTCAGAAGCAAAAGTAAGTTTACTCATTCAAGAAAAACATGTATGTATTTATTTGTACGTACTTAGTACAATCGTGAGGTTGATAACTACTTGAATTTCGATGACTGAGTCTGTGTTCGTAACTAAGAACTCGGTATATTTTCAAGTTATTTACACCGTTATTCGCATAATATGACAATGGATAAAATTAGTGAAAAGTACCTTCTTAGTAATGGTCTTCATCTAACTAGATAGACTCACTTTTACAAAGCTATCAGTATTGTTTACACTAAAGGTGACATTATGAGTAAAACGTGGAACACCATCTATAATAATTCAGCGATTGTCTAACATGCGTTTATATATAGCCATTATGGCAATCATCGATTTTATAATCTTCCAAATATAATAAGATTATGAATCTTTCATAAATGGGGCTGACTATTTGTTTAAAGTACTAAGTTGGTCCCGAATCTTTACAACAATATCTTTTGCTAAAGCATTCAGCTGTTCCATGGTGAGTGTTTTAAAGAAGTGTATTCGCCCTATTGTTTATTAAATATTTAGAGTCAAGTAATTGAAATAAGTTAGTTACTGGTATATCCTAAGTAAGTATACTGGACTTTGGCGATTGTATAATATTTTTCATCGAAAACTATCAAGAACTCATTAAATATATTTCAATCAATATAAATTTCGGCTGATATTGTTTATCCAGTCAACTGTTCAACGCATTTTCCCAATGAAAGCACGTTAACGTATGCTCTCATAAATGTGAATTGAAACCAGTATAAACTACTTACCATAATCACATTATTCAATTAGATAAAAGCAAAATAATGGCTATTTGTGTATATATGCACCATTCTTTCTACGATAAATGACCTTAAACTTTCATTTCGGTAAAAAAATATATATAATTAGTGTATTCATTGACCGTCATAAATCATATTTAACTTGATTTTGCTACAGATATTTTTTCCGTTAAGTAGCTGGGTTATTGTTCCATTTAAAAGCAAAGAATGTAAACTATATGTATAGGAAAATAGTGTTTGCTACTTACGAAGACCGTTTAAACAATTAAAAACACTGGGATTATAACTGCACTTTTACATAACGGAATCAGTGAGCGTTTTTGAATATACTGAACGTTTCGTTTCTTGGTTTATCGTTGTCATTTTTTTATTTATACGAATCAAGAAAGGAAAATTTACAGTTTGCTTGAAGACAACTTTAGAGATATGATGCGAACATCGATGTAAAGTGTATGCTAACAATTTAAGATTGATGTATTACTACTTCCATGATATATTTACTGTTAGATAGAAATGTGATCTAAAGTATTATTCAATGAACCAGTCAAGATACTGAGTTATGATTAAAATGACATTAGTAATCGGAACGGACTTAACTAATCAATATGAAACTAAGGGACAATAGCAATAGTCAGTGATGCTTATTTCAATTATCAAAGAAAACGTTATAGGTGGGGATGATAAACTCCACTTTATTTCTTCCAAGCTTTAAACACAGAAAAGGTATTTGGTAAATCACTATCATTGTAGCAAAATAATTATAGTTGCTGAGTGAACTTACCACATAAATACGTTATTTTATTCCGTTGGTAACTATTCATAACCTCAATCTTGATTGTATATCATCTACGTAAGGTATTTAGGAAATTGCCCATTTGTTAATTTTACTGTAACTCGATTAGTGATCTAAACTGCTTAGCGGTATTATTCTGACTTCGTAGTTTCTTGTTCATTTACTAACTAGGTGACGATTAGTGTCCTCGAAATTTGTGTATAATAAAATTATTTATCTTAACTTTAGACTGTTTGTGGCTAATTAAAAACCGTGAAGTATGATTCATTCATTGTATTCTGCATTATTCCCAATTATAAAGAAATCAGCCTGATGGAGGCTGATTTCCTCATTAATATCTATCAAAACTTCCAATACTCTAAAAATAATTCGATCTTCAAAAACTGTCTCCATCTTAGTAGAAATTCAAAACCCAATCTGCAACAATGTCGAAATCATAATTGGATTCAATAAAATAAGTGAGTTTGTTTTTAAATGACTTTTGTTTACGAAAACAAAATTCACCTTGATACGATAGTCAATCGAATCTCACATGTTACCGTTAGAATCCAGTAAGTAGCTGTACGTAGAAAAACTATGTAACATCAAAATCAAATCAAATACTTTCCACTTAGTTACAGTTGTCTGCATTTTTACAGTGAATCAATGATATTTCGATGGCTAACAGCAATCCCATCCTAATAAAATTAAGCTTAATTTCAGAAAATAAGTAAAATAATGATTATTGACAGAATAAATAAAAATTAATATTTAAATCGTTTTGGAGTATACATAAAAACGGACAGACAAATGAAAGTGTAGAACAAATTCATCTGTAGATGAAAGTAAATTGTACGGAAATCAATAAAAAAAATCTCAGTAAAGCAAAACTATGAACTGCATTTTAATGTCATAAAGAAACTTTTGAAATGCGACTCCTATCAAAAGATATCGTTCATTTATTTTTCAGAAGTGATTTAACGCGTATCTTTATTACCGGTCTCATGAATAAGATTAGATACTGCATGAATGCACATATCCTTTGTTCATAAATACCAGCTACCACAAATTCATAAGCTTTCTACTGGTAGCATTCGAATCATCTAACATCAATCCAAGCTCGCTGCTATCTGAAGTCACTGAAGTAAGCAAACACATTACAACATTTATAATAAGATTTTATTGTTGCAATGACAAGATGACATGATATTGAATACTAACCAGTGCAGATTTGACACGTAAAAGCATAAAAACTGTACTAACAGGTTAGGTTATGTTTATTGTGTTGCTTTCCGTATTGCAGAATCTTCTCATGAAGTCTGAACTTGTGTCAAAGAATATGAAAGCTGCATAAAACAACCCCCCCCCCAAGAATCCTGATGAAATTGATGAATTTCAAATCAAATCAGCAACAGCATTACATGCTACTTACCACAGCTATAAAATCGATATTCAGATATCCAAATTATTCAAAAAGGCTTTTCCATTTATAAGGAAAGATTAATGGCTGAAGCATTTCCCACTTTATTGAATCCTGTTGCTTCTTATAAAAAGGAAGACCGTAATGTTCATTCAAAATGGACTATTTATCCAGAAGAATATAATGAAACGACATCATATTTCACTCATTGTTGACATACATACAATTTTATCTTCATTTCACACATTTCATATCCATTCACAGTAAGCTAATATGTACAAACCTGTTTCACATTAAATTACTTTGACTAAAATGACGTGACGTCATCACGATTAGGCTTGCATTTTAATTTTGATCAGTTCATTTGTATTATTTAATCTTGTGTTGATTCAATCCAGTTATTTATTTATTCTATGAAGAAGCAACTTGAACTAAGCAGAGAAACATCAGAAGTTTCAATTTCTGCTCACTGGAAGATCAAAAATATATATCACTTTTTTTTGTATACATTATGTTATTATATATGAATTGATAGATTTACATAAAACTAATTCATGTTAGTGTAGGAATTCGTTATCCAACTGTCACTATATACATGAGCTCAATCATTCAAATAGCCATTTGTTAGCGCTTCACAAGAATAAATTGTTCATGAATTGACATTTTCTTTATATGGTTAAGATAGTAAGCAGAAACTGTTGGGGTTTTAAAAAGGTTCGTCAGATTCAACATTGGCATTTCAATATTCAGTTAGACGTATATTACACTCATTTCAAAATATTAACTGTGATCACTTCGATTACATAGTGTAAACAGAGTGTGTAGAATTTTTAGTGTACATTTAAAGAATATCAGTTGTATTCATATTGTTTTACCACGACAATAAAAAAATGTATCGCACTTACTTGAATTTCCTGAGAAATATTAATTGTTTATCTTACACTTCTTATGAACACTATTTATGAACATGAAACTTAAACTTCCTATCTGAAAATAAACAAAATTTGAAAATCAAAGTGTATAATCTTTTCTATTTTGATATTACTAAGTGGTGTGAATTAGATAACCATTGACAACCAAATAGCTTTAGACGTCTGTTTCATCTTACTATGAGACTATCCGTCAGTGCTCATTCACCACCCCACTGAGCTGGCGCCCAACAGTTGATATATTTAGCTGACTCATTTTGCGACAAGTGAAGTCATACCATGTCAGATGTGAAGCAGTTACCCACTTATATCAGTGGATGTGGTCTCGCAAATGAATCACTAATTGAGTGAGTTTGAGATATCAACTGTTGGGAACCAATTCGGTAGTCTAATATTAGAGCGTACACCCCAGAATCAAAAGGTCCTGAGTTCGATCTCTAGTGAGGTCGTGATTGAGCTTTGCTGAAAAGTCAGTCTAATGTTTCCTGGATGCCAATGGATGTCTGTTTCAAACCAATTCTTTTTATCAAATTAACATTCAGCAATATCCACAACATCCAATTATAATCTCTAGAACTGCCATTTAGGTCTTCTAAATTCCACATGAATTTGCAAAACCAAGCAATAACAGAATTCGATACAAATTCCAACTGATAATAATTCAAAAAAAATGATTTTACTGACATCGTGCGAAGTTTAAATCTTACTGTAATATTTTGAATTCATCACTTCACTGTTTTACTCCGCAAACAGTGTTTTCAAGATGTCAGTCATCTCTACGTAGGAAAATCCAACTCGAAAGTTATCAGCTTTATCACATTATCTTAACGAAGCCATATCTCTTCAAATCCTGTTTTGATAATACTTCGTGTGAATGAAAGAAGTACAATAGAAAAATCCTTATGAATCGAAGGCTTAATTATATTTCTAATACACATTCAAATTTATTACAGTAGCGACAACGTAACGTACATAGCAATTTTATGTATTTATTTATGACAGGTAATTAAACGGACACAGACTAACCTGTTTTGTACATTTGAAAACACTGTAATCACCATTAGTGCACATATTATTATTCATACTAATTTGTGCTATTTAATATCTCATAATGAACAACTGTTAACACATAGTTCTTATAGGTTATAGCTACAAGCATCCAGCCAATAAGTCCTGGATAAGGCACAGCCTACATTCTGTATTGCACTATGATCCCGTCAAAAATAGGTGATAAACTACTTCCATTAGTTTAGAATGGTATTTTTATTACGTCATCTACCGTGGGACCTAGTATGAAATCTCTGAAATTTAAATATAGAACTGGTAAGAATACCACATTTTGATTAGTTATTGGAAACAAATAATAATAATGATAATTGATTGTAATGCTTAGGTAAACTGCGTAATAACACATCACAAATGAGTTCCTAAAATTGCTGTACCTTTTGTGGTAAAGGAATTAAGTCTTGTGTACTTAAAGTGGAGATTTCGATGAGATATATCCCTTACACACAGACTGATGAATATGAAATAGTACTATATATTGAAGTGATGTACCAGTAAAGCTATGAATTCATCAACAATTGACAGTAGTCTCCTCAAGAAAACATACATGATAATGATAAAATCTGATCTGACTATTATGACTAAAGTGTCGGATGGCTAATCAGAATAAAATATGCAATAAACTTGAGCTAAATGACATAGAATAATCTGCTAGTTTAAACCGCTGAATGCCTTGCTGACCAAATCCATTTAAAGTAAATGAAACTCATTTTCCAGACATTTTCCTTTTTGTTACACAACTTAACTTACAAAAATGAATTTATAAATGTAACTAAGTGGTTCTGTTTCAGTTTGTTAGTGTAAAATATTTAGCGTAACACAATGTTGACTTGCTTAAAATCTTTTATCACCTATTTAGTAACTGAATAGGTATTGGGGTAGATTTTTATATTTCAGGTTTGTTTTAGCGAAGTACTTAAATGTTTTAAAGCTGCGAAATGTACACATGCGCCTTTTAAAATTCACTTAACAGAGGGATAGAAAATAGTGCAAGAACCGAGAGGAGATACGATGCATTTTCTCCCTTGTCCATTATATGAAGAAACAAGTTGAACATTGATCGGAATGCATGCATATAACATGTTATGCATTTAGGAAGATGAGTTTCACAAATGAGGAGTGGATTTAAAAGTAAGAACATACACACTCTGTCAATAATTTTTCACTGCATAAATTATTACGATATTATGTGTACACTGTAATACGTTATAATACACTGTCTACACATAAAATGCATTGCTTCGATTAAAAGCAATTAACATTACTTAACCCATGGATGCTTTGTATGTATTTAAATTATCCTCAGAAGAGCTTAAAGTTCAAACTCATGAAATATATATATATATATATACTATATTTTACACATGTGCTATCCATCAGAAAATGGTGCATTTCAAAATCTAATTGAAAGAAGCTCATCAGCTTGAATATCGTGTTAGAGAATTCCTAGATGCTCCTTAATCGTCTTTACGAGATTTATCCTTACATAGATCATTTCACTTTATCTATTCATTATGTATTACACGCTGTGATATGATAAGTCATCATTGTTCTAACGTGTCACTTTCATCTAACTTTGTTCTAAATACTTTGTGAATAAAATTTCTGTGGTGTTTTATTTTCATTAAATGTAAACTGATTACTTATTAACGCATCACAAAGCAAACATTTCGACTTATTTCTTTATATATGTAATTCACTAACCAGGTATATTTGTGCAGTCTACATTTTACTCTATAATTATTAAATTAAGATAACAATGAGTCGAAATTAGTTGTACGAAAAATCTAAAAAAAGATATGATTGGTCACTCTATTGAAATAAACCAATCAGCTTGGGAGCTTGTGAAAATTTATAAAATCAAGGAAAAATGAAGACAAAAGAACCAAAGTGAAGGGTAGAGAGAGTGAGATAATTGTTCCACTGAATAGTGTTGAATTTCGAACATAAACATACAGACATAAATATGATACACAAGTAACTGATTAAAGTATGAATGATTCAATGAAAAACTAATGTTCATTGACACACATTTATATGTATATAACTGTGTACACGAAATGTAGCCTAAACAAAAACAATGTTAATAAACTGTTGTATTCATTAGTGGAAATTATTGTAACAATTTAAAATGAACGAATCTCAAGTCACACAATTCATAATCAAGTTGATAATATTTTCAGGTGTCTTATTAGATGCAAGTTATTTTCTCTAAACAACCTCGAGAGGGACTGAAGAAGGTAATTCAGAGTTTCGTCAAGTCAAATATTCGCCACTGTAAAGCAGTAAGTTCAAAAGTGATTTAAAGTTAATAGTAAATCGGTTAATAGTTTAGATAAAATGCATTTTTATTTACTAATTAATGATTCTGTGCACAAATATTCTCCTCTGCTAGACTTTTATTCTCACATTAGTATGAATAAACTAGGTAACCACTGAAAAAGCTTAATCCTAATTTAAGATGATATAAGTGAAGAAGTAATGGAAACAGATGCATGCAAATTTTTAGTTGAATCTACTTCTATAAAATGGTGTATAGAAAGTAACTTTATGAAACTATTTTTCATTGTATACGGAGAAATCGAATGGGGATCAGTCCATGTAGTTGTAACTTCTACCAATAGGTACTAAATTGTGTAACAACTATGTTATTGTTTACAAACCAGTGTTAGCATTAAAGAGGAAGACATAGTTACACAGACTATAGATGTGTGATTGAAATTATTAAACATTTTTCTAATGACTGAATCGATCCGCGGAAACACAGTATACGATGTGTAACTTCACATACTTATACGGTTACTTTGAAAAATCTTAATAAGTGTTATAACCATATGTACTTGGTAGCCTCAGAGCTAACTAGGCATACTTCAGCAGTCACCTGTGGACCATAGTACAGAAGAATTAGAAGACTTTGAACACAATCTAAAGAAGCTTGAATTCAAATTACCAATCACTTTCAGTAATATAGTACAAAACAATTATTATTATAGACGAACATTCTAGAAAACTAGTTTACATACGTTTTGATAGTGAATTCGAATCTAAAAATGGACCCGAGTAGCAATAATAATCGTCATAATCATAAACGTAAATTCATCATGATCATACATCATATTACTAGACTTTTCCGTCTCTACATAAACAGTTATGGTATATAATTATGATTGTGGTTGGCAACTGGAACTCGTATTCCGTCTCACTTGGGACTCGTCCGTTGGATGTACCTAGGTCCCAGTCTTGAGGTCTATACTTGGACTCAAACTCAGCTTGTTTCATGCCAAACGTCACCGAGCCCATCATAAGGCTACTGAGTTCGTACAACCAATCTTGTCGAGTGACTATACAAAAATAATCTGAATGTGTTTGAATCTTCCTGTTAGTTTGATATTTAAATTAAAAATCATACTTATAAGCCTCAGCTGTATCGAGGTGGTCCACTCAGGATGCACATATGGAAATTGATACTGATCAGTTACAGTCCATATTAAACGAACAGGATGATTCAAACATATTCAATTACACATATGCAATGTTGTAATTTTAAATGATAATAATGATAGCTTTATTCAATATTATGCTTGGTACAGTATGAATTTTTGGCATACAGTGTCTCAACAAGTTGCTTTTCCATGTAAACATCTGAAAAAATATATATATATATATATATATAATGTCAACAAAAATAAGAGCTTGGTAATACCGAAACTACGTAATCGCTTCACACTATATTAAGATAAAAAAACTCTTTGATGTTAGCAAAACTTGCGTAGACCAAGATAGATCAGAAGTAAAAGTCACACCAAGGTATGCAACATTCGACGTAGTCTTAGTTTCAGAATTTCAAATTCTACAAAAATCGTGAGAATTCATAGAAGCATTTAGGTCTTTTTATATGTTTGAAACTGAAATTGATTGCTTGACATTTAGAAGGATTTAGTTGAAGATCATTAAAACTAGACCATGGTTTAACATTCGTTAAGAAACAGTTCATTTCACTACAATTTAAGGAATAAGAAACTGACATACAAATAATAAGGTCGTCTGAGCATTTAACATAGGTATTTTCACAGAAGAGAGCAAGTCATTCAAGAAAAATACAAAATGAACGGGGAAGAACAGCGCTTTGAGGCAAACCAACTTTCATTAATAGATGAGTGGAAGACATTCCTTTGCACAAAGTATATTGTTTACTTACGGAGAAATAGGAATGCTTAGGAATGATTATCCAGCTATCTATGTCCATATACCCGAGATTATTCAGCAACGCATGTTACCAGCCAACATAATGTCTTCGCTTAGACATGACTGGATTGCTAATGATAGGTCGTACACTCTTATAAAGGTGCATAAGTACTCAATTCGATTATGGGACATGATTGAGCAATTAAAACAAAATAACAGACGAGAAAGTAACTTCTTGAGATATTTGGTAAGAAGTGGTAGCCCAAGAATTCAAACAGGCCGCCAATGTAAACTTTGTGGATGTTGAACTGTTTGTTATGAATACAGACAAATATTAGGTTATGCATACATAAGGATTCTATATCACAATTAGTATTTAAAACTTGTCGCACACTATTTTCCATTAAAGTGATTTCTAGTAATTACTTAAGTTGGATTGTGACTGGTAAGTGGAATCCAGGACTCGCGTTTCGTCCTATTTGGGACTCATTGGCTGGATGTACCTGCAACCCAATGTTGATGTTCATAGTGGAATTCAAATTCAGTCGGTTTCGTGTCAAACGCCACCGCGTTCACCATTAAACTACTGAGTCCAGACAGTCACACTTGTGCAACGGGTGCATTGGTATTAGGATGAACTTGTGAATAACTGCTATATCGAGATTATCCGCTCAGGATGCACATATAGCAACGGAGACTGATCACCTTCAGTCTATAACAAATCAACGGAAATACACAAGTTCATCCTAATGATTTCTACTAAGAAAACATATGCCACTGAACTACTGATGACATACAAAGAACTATTCTGCTAATTTTTTATATTAATACCAATCTAGTAGAAAAATAAATCAACCCTATTTTGAAAAAACAATTAGTAAAACAAAACAGTGTTTCAAATAGCCAGAATGTAAATTGTTCGAGTTGGATTATGACTGCCAAGCGGAATCCAGGACGCGCGTTCCTGCTTATTTGGGACTCCTCAGCTGGATGCATCTCCATCCGAACATATTCTAATTATGTAAATTTACTTGGAGGCAAATTGCACAATCTCAACTTAATTAAATGTTAACATGTGATTAAACCAGGTATAAAAATATCAATAATATAAACGACGAAAGTGTTGCACTAAAATCTGTACTGGATTGTTTACACAGTAATTAGGAAAATATAAACATATTGTAGTATATAATCCTCTTGACTGTTAAAACGATTTGCTTACATGTAATATGCATATCTATGGATATATGGGTATATGATCAATAACGTGGTCAGGTGTAGGAAAAATAATTTACAAGTTGATGAACAATGAAGACATCTGTTAAACAACAACCTTTAATATAGGAAACGTCAGGTGAATATTCTACTTTAGTCACAAAATCTGTAAGCTTTAACTGTTATTAGCAAGTGAAAACAGAATCTGTTGTAACCTAACAAAGCTTATGTGACCTGGCACGAAAAAGAAGACGAAGATGACAGTGAGGGTTAATTGTATACACAAAGTATAACAATACTGTACATAAGTTGGTTTTTGTGGAATGTTTTCAGTGATTAATAGTTAATTCAAGGAGCTGAGATACGTTAAAACTTAACGCCATTTAATGTAAAAGTATCATGAAAACATTTGTTCGACTATTTGTCAATAGAATAAAGCTGAAAAATTTGGTTGAAATATTAAACGTTTATAAAAGTTAAATGTAAGTCATCAAATAAACTAGAAACTATAGGACAGGTGTAGGGAAGCTGAAGGAAAAAGTGCAACAAACTAAGAGAGTGTGTAATATTAGGCAAGTATGTAGGTGGAGATCAATATAAATTAGAATTAGGGAACATGGTTATTCTCCATAGTATAATAAACTATACTAGAGATCATTTGAAACTAGCGAATGTGAAGGGAAAGAATAAATAAATTATCATAGGATTTAAAGATGACGCAGTGAATAAACTTCTTAAGACTAATTTAGTCAAATCATTGCAGCGCACTTTAATATAGCTCACTGCTAGCGCCTTATAATAACCACACACTGGCTTATACCTGTTGAAAGGAAAATTTATTTGATTTTACAAATTTACTTAATAACCTACCCCTGTCAGTCCAGATTCACAAGTTGTTATTTGATGTGAACTACCTTTAGACTTGAGGCACTCAATGAACAAATGAGAAGTACACTTAAGCCTACTAGGATTATTCAACAGCATTAACAAGTAGTGTAGTTGTAAGCAATGTGTTTAGAATGTTTGTAGTTGTTATATAATAACCAATTCATGTAAGTCTGGCAGCTTGGATGCAATTGAGAAATGACTGCTTAATTGCAAACAGTAGAATTTAGAGAAAAGTAACAAATAACCATTCACTCTGAAGATGAATAATGCCATTCCTCAAGCAGATAAACGTGCACTACTGAAGACATATTAATTCATTTATACATCCTGACCAAAATCAACATACTCTAGATTTTTGCCTTGAACTTATGATACTACTGTATCTTCAGTAATGTTTCGTAATAATTTTAAAAAGTTGAATAAGCATTATGAATAGGCTCGTTGACTATTCAGTCTTCAAATGTAAACATTTCATCTGATAGTTCTGCGTCTGTTTCGCTTTCTGTACATATTTCAGTTAAACTGCTTTAATCATCACGTTTTCATGCATAACATTTGATTCTGTTATGACGTAAAATACAAACTGCTATTGAAAGATGCATGAAATCAAATTGATCGATATGACCCTGTGTGCATATGGGTGTAATAACAAGGCCTATGAGTGCCTAGTCAGTCCCTGCACGCCTGCCCGATATCCACTGGGTCCCAGGTAAAAAGAGGAAGAACACAAGTCTATGAATCAGCTAGTCACATTTGTATTATATTCCAGTCATCCCTTTATACATACATAAAATCAGACCACACAGTGAACCAATTAGGAATTTAACACTAATGCAAAAACAAAAGGAGATAGTGACAGTGAATAGAAGTAACTTGTATGCAACCAATTATTTGCAGTTCATAATAAGAGGCAATATACTAACAGTAAATATACTAAAAAGTAGGATAACATAAGAAGGACGAAGCAATGATAGAAATGAAATGCTTATATTGCCCTCCCCCCCCAACAAAAATAAGTAGAATAGTTTTACAGAACACAGTTCTGAAAAATCGTTACTCTTCTTTAGTCGTTCAACATAACAGATTCACTAAATGAATATTATTTAAGAACTCCTACCGATATTTTTCTGCAACTAATCCCGAGTCAATTATACCGATTACCACAAGCACATTTTAGATGGCTTGTAAGTAAAATACAAAGTCCCATGGTAAACTCACTGACAGTGGATAGAGTATGTCATTAGAAGTATGAAATGTTATCAGATTACCTCATCTAATATGCAAGATAGGGATAAATTAATTATTGTTCCGTTTTAATCACTTAACTTATCGCTAACCATTTCATTTAACTATCCAAAAACCTAACTCTCAGTCTAAACTATTATGTGATACTTTACTGTAAACAACTGAAAGTTTGTGTGAAATAAATAACCGAATAACTCAACAAAAGTGATCGGCTGTTAATTAATGTAAATGAAAATTATTATTTCATTGTAACCAAAATGACACTGATATTTCGGATACTGGACCAAAATGGATATTTAATTGCGGATTGCCACTTTTTACACTTAAATACCAAACTATGGCTTAAACAAAAACATGGACACTATTTACCTCCTCATCATTTCTAACAATCTTGACTGTCGAAAATCTCCAATATCTCTGGATAGAAATACATAGATACTTTACAATGAAGGCGCACTGCTTTTATATGGAGATTTCCAGCTACAACAAGTCGATTTAATGGAAATATCTAGTTCCTAGAGACCTCATTCCAAGGAACTAGTCAAAACATTGCTAAAATTGTAGCTAAGTTACATGTAATTGGAGGCCGCCACTATTTTGTTGTTCCTAAGAAATAGCAGTTGCTGCTACATTTTATATGACATTTAAAATTCAATCTCATTATCATATACAGAAGTCACTTGTTAATATCACTATTCTTCACATATGTCAGTCTTGGATAGAAGTTTTTGTGTTGGCAATAGATAGGATATTTGAAGACTTTAATTTTCAGGTGTGGATAAATAAATGATATTACTGCCTTGACTTTTCCTACCAATAATTGAAGAATTTCCACATTAAAAATACTCGGCTTGCTACACCAGTAAACATTTTTGATAACTTTTCAGTTTGTAAAGCCCCTTCATTTACTGGTTAATTTCAACGCAATTGTTGCAAAAATGCTTTGCTTATTGACAAAGACAGGAGACGGTGTTGCTCTGATTGGCTTTGACTAAAAGCGATCGAAGTGAAATTAATGGTGTTTAAAAATAACAATGCTCATTGAATCTCATAAGCAACTATTATAGAACATTGAATAAGTCTATACACTAAATTTGTAATTAACCATTATTTTATTTTTAAAGATAATAATAATTCGAGTAAAGTAAAGCCATCTTAAATAGATGGATTAATCCGACATATCTGTACCCTCAAAGTGGTAGATAATGCAACCTTGGCATTAGGTAAGACAAGACAACTGTCCAAGAGTTGTTGCAATTGATCGCAAAGATTATGTGCATAAAATGCCACACATTTTAAACAAAGTATCCAGATGTAATATAAACAGATAGAAGCAGGATTTCACTGTGATTATTGCATTTAAAATTAACAAAAATCCGAAAAGATTCCCAAAGAAAAGCTTTACTGCTAATCTAACTTACAGTAGTCTTAAAGTATAAGAATAACATCTACTTTTTACGTAAGGCCTTCATATAGTCTGTAGATCAAATATCTCCTAATTACCAGTTACATCAACTGCAAATTCACCAAACTATTATTTAGTCCAACCAAAAGCAATAGGCAAGAAAATTGTATTGCATATCTTTAAAGACCGATTTCAAATCTCAGATGAAGTGAACTACTTAAATATATTACATATATTCATGATATCATGCAATTTCTGTTTATTATTGACGAATGTACGAGTTGAGGAAACCATAAAGATAGTCTGTTAAGATTCTAACGTAGTCCCAATCTGAATTGAGAAAGTTAATATTACTCTGTACAAAAGGACTACAATTTTAATCCCATAACCAGTTATGTAGATAAATTGATGATGTGTCTATGGGATGACTACTAGTGTCTATTTTGACTGAAAAACTTATCAGCTACCTCGAACAAACGAAAGTGGGTCGAGGAAAGGAAATCTAACATACTACAGAATGAACGTTGATAAAACATTAATTGTTTTTTAACAATGTGAACCATACTTTTCAACAGCTTGGCTATCTTATATCAAATTCATGGTAGATTATAAACAACGTAATCTATTCATCTTAAATCGGAACATAAATAATCGAAGAGACTATGTAATAGCTGAAAAAAATTCATTCACAAAACGGACATGAAAAAAACAATGCTTAATTTATAATATCTTTGTCCGAATAGCTACTTACAATTTTTAGTTTAAACTTTATTTACTGGATGGTGACAGTTATGTTCAACTGATAAAATAAAAGATGATTTAGGACTCGTCGACAATTGTATTCTAAAAACTGCTACCTAAGAAAATTCCTATTGAAGTAAGAAAAAAAGTTTACAGAATATCCTAAAGGCCAAATTGTTGAGAAAACCTTACATTAAAGTGAGATGAGAGATCTGGTAGTATTGACAAACGGATTGAAGCTTTACAGTAAGGAAACTTCTCTACGGCTCGTTTATTCACTATATATATTATCAAGTGTTCTTTAACCTAATCAAAAACGGACCATTACCTAAATCAAATTAGTCTCAAATTTATATATAAATTTTCGCGCGTTAGCGCATTTGAGTGGCTGAAAGGTAGGTATCTTCTTAGGTTCACTGAAAATAGTTTTCGAAAATAATCTCTGAAGGAAAGACTATTTAAATCCCTAATTCACACTGAGTTGGTTATTACTAAGAAGCGGGAAGCACTAATCAGGTTTTTCATCTTCATATGAAACTTCTCATAAGTGCTGTAACAACCGCCTCCATACCCAAGATAATTAGGCAGATGATACCCAGTGTATGTTTCAGACACAGTAACTTCCTATAATAACTAAATGGTCAGTGAGGATTCGATATTTTTTGAATAAAATACTTCAGTGGAAATAAATAACAGTTGAGTAATTGATGATTTTGGGAAATGTATTGCTTTTTAAAACAAGTTACATTTTTAATCCAGTTTTACGTCAAGAAATCACTTATTGATATCTGCCTCCAATTTCCGGTACAATATGTTCTTTGATCTTCCTCTTTTTCTTTGGCATTGAGAATTACAGGCTAGGGTTTGCTTGTGACATGTTTGCTAGTTACCTCAATGTGTACCCAATGCACCACCAACGTTTGTTCCAAATTTCTTCTTCAGTTTGAACTTAGTTCATCCTATGTTACAGTAGATTGCTACTGATGGTGCCTGGCCATTGGATCCCGATTATTTTGTCTAGAATTCTAAATAATTCGGCATAGAATGAGGAAACGGATCACTACTAATACGAACATATCGTTCTTCTTGCTTGGAAAGGGATAGTAATTTATTTTAATGAAGTAATTGAAACTTCTCATTTGACCTGTGATAAGAATAATGAAGTAACCTTTAAAATTTGAATTTTTTTGAAATATTCAGGCTTGCAATTAAAAGCATTCACCTAGTTTGTATTTTAACGAGGTCATATTCACTTAAATACGTTACTTACATTCTTATTTTACGGAGTCTGCATAGATATACTAGTTAGTCGGTCGTGCTTGTTTTATCTACTGACTTGGTGAACAGCCGATTTAATTTTTTAATACTTTTAACTGCATTGACTCATGAACCGCAAAATGCTCACAACTTAGACTACTTGTTATTACTCTTTCACGAGTTTGCTTATAACTAGCTATTCATTAAATTATCTGACTACATATAAATACTAAATGAAAATTGCTTAAAGCCAAAGATATTACATACAATTACTATTGAATTCAACGTAGGAATGTCTTCACGTTTTTTCAAATGATTGTTTTGACCAGATTAGATTATTCTATAAGTTTTCTAGTTTAAAATCTAAGCTATTTCACGTAATACAGTATTCAGTAGAAATTGACACCAACTGAAAATTAATAAGTACCACAAAACTACGTTATAAGACTTCATCAAAAATTCTCACCCACAACTCCGTAATTTCTCAAATTTCAGATATTTAGATACAGTAGACATAATGAATCTATTAAATTTATGAGTGGTTTTGATTGGAATTACTAGAATAGCTTGAACTTTTAAAACTTTACTGTGAAGGTGTACATTTGGTCTACAGTAATAATCAGTACTTTATGTTTAATTATGAATACGAAAGTATTTGCATTTTATCAGCTACTGTCCAATCTCATGTAGTCTGCTCAAAACATTGTTCTCAAAAGCAGTCAGGCTATGGCTCTGATGGCATTAAAATGGAAACACTGGGCTGAACTTTAGTCGACAATGGTTAGCCTACAAAATTCATATTAAATCATTTCAAGTCTTCAATTGTGCTTTCTCACAACAAATCACGTACTTCCCCATCACTACCACTAAAAATGTTCTCGTCAATATTTCATTTAAAGAGGATGATTTTAGAGGGAATGCGGACCAGTACAACAGTGATTTATCCTACTGCAAATCTGATTGTATGCGGGGGAAAAATTTGTTCAGAGTCAAACTTAGATAATAAACCTTTTCTAGTTACATCCAGTTGTATTCACAATTTTATAAATATATACTATGACACATAGATTGAAAGGGCAGAGACAATGCTTCTCAAATGAATCTCAGGAAATGAGCTAAACTACTTGACACTAAGTAGCTCAAATCTCCAAGTAGTGATACCGGAAGACTCAGTGAACTCCTATGTCGCCTTTCAAATATTAGATATGCATGATAATTGTATAATTAGTAGCTATACAGAAACCTCGATTATTTGTTGAATTAACTCGAATTTCTCCTCAACTAAACAAAATTTGTGGTTAACTTGGCAAGCCTATGATAATTAATTTCTCGATGTCCTTCTTTTTCCATCTTCTCTCCTATTTTCCTCATCCTTACTTCTCTCCTTTAACAATATCTTAATGATATTTGTTGCATTTTGTTTTTACTGCCTTTTACCTTTGTAAATATTTTTCTCCTTCAACCATAGCTGTCAATTATCCATAATTGAGCCTTCATTGTGTAACATAGTCTTATTATTTTCCCAAATTAAAACATCTGACCTCTTAACAATTTAACATTCTATGCGTTTAAGTTTTCCCAGCCCCTTAAACTATTATCATCACCATGTGAACATTTTTTTAAGTTTGAAAGAACAGTGTAAAAAATTGGGTGCCAAGTCCTTAAAAGACATTATATGCTAATTATACTTATAAAGTCTATGTAACAGATCTTCCATATTTGTGATTTTGATTAAATCACTGAAGAAATTCAGTTAGATTGTTGCTTTAAACTTTGTAATGTATTTACTTTTAGAAGCTAAGGCTCTTTAACTATAATTTGCCTTTAATTTATTACTATCATCTTCTTTATCATGATTTGCAAATTTACCAATTTTATATGATTTTGGTCACCTCGTGCACAGTTAACATAACAATTTGTACATTTTTCGCACATACGATTACGTCATCAGCTAAGTGTCCACCTATCCTCTCCACGTGTAAATTTAACATGCCATTAACATTATCATTTGTCTAATCACAATATACATGTTACATTCAACACCTGTTTAGCTACACGGCCTTGTGTTTATGTAGAAAAATTTGAGGTAATTAATCTACTTCATTACGCTTTGTTTATTGTTCTTGAGATGTCATTAAATAAACAATGCTGTTTTATCACAGAAATAAACCATTACCTCAAAGTTGACCAACTAAAACATGAAGCAATTTCAGTGGTATGTCTGAATTATTTGTTCTTTTAATCATTGATAGGTCGATATTCAGTACAAGGTCAAGATTATTAGTTATCTAGCCTGTTATATTTATACAGCATCATGTAGTAAATTCTTCGCTCTATTTTGTTTATATTAGTCGGTTTGATAGTAAGGCTAACCCGGCTCATAAAGCTACTGAAGAGAATACGAAGGCACCCATAAGCTAGAAACCTATTTAATGAACTGGTTTTTGATAGAGATGTGTTTCGTATAGCTGGATCTTAACATTACACTGTATAGTCAATCGAAGATCGTCCAATTTATGGCATAAACGCTATTTACAAATATTATTCAAAACGATATAAGAAATCCTAAATCATGATCGGGCCGAAGTAATTAGCATGTATAATGCTGATATGTTCAGTTTGGGAAACTACTATACTTAACATAACCATTGCGTATAGCAAAATAATTTTCGTACAGGCTACCTAAATAATAATTTGTCTTACATCAACACCTAGCATAACTAATTCGACGCTCTACTAATTTAATAAGAGAAATAGCTTTCTCGTCAGTCTGTAATAAATATGTATATGCTGACTGACAAATTATTAGTATCCGCACCAACTCATATGATTATAGGTACGTATGTATAATGTATCTGTCCCTTAGTAGATAATAGTCAAACGTCATCAACTAACAGTCACGCAAAATAATATAGACAAGTGAGTTTAAGTGACAAAGTGATCATTTTTTCGGCATATATATATATTATAGTGTGTACCATAGGGTCGTAAAATTATAACACCGATTAATAGATAAAACTATTTTCGTGAATTTTCGTTTGATACTTAAATATTTCCCGAAATGACACGTGACAATATGTGAAGATATTTAGCAATACATTTGCAGTTAAAAAGAAATTGTAAGATTGGATGCTATGGGAATTGTTTAATTTTATTAATGTGATATCATGAATTGGTTTTGGTTAGAGGACCATTGATCTAACGGTTAAACGTTTATCAAAAGCCTAGCAGTCCCGGATTTGACATCCTGGTGAATTGTGTTTGTTTACTCCTGAAAAGTCCCATACTGCAACGAAACAGCTGTCCAGTAATTCCTGTTTACAACGATTGTTTATTTCAGACTAATTAATGATATCAAACTAAAGAAATTGAAAGAATATTTTGCATATATTGTGGATATGATAATTTCTCTTAAGTAATATAGAAATTCTGAAAACGGTGGGTGAAATACTATGTTTTACAAACATAACTCCTAGCCAAGTGAATAATATGGCGTATAGTTTGAGAAATTGCCATGTTTCTGTTCAAATTTCCATGAGCTTTGTTTCGCATAACTTCCAGAAAAGATCATCGTTTATCGATGTGCGCTTGCAATTTTGCTATTGAAGCTGAGTTATATGCTCCAATTACACTCTTAGTATCTTAATTTCGGAAAAAAACAACCATATCTCTCTTTTTCGTTTCTTTCAATAGCATAGTGAGGTCTAAGTACTGTTGCGTTGTTTAGTCGACAGGAGGATATGTATACTGTTAGTTGTATATTCAAGTAACTTATCTACGTACATTAATGTTTAAAGTATTGCAAAGCCATAATAAATGAAACTTCACAAAAGCAATGTGTGTAGGGAACATGTTTTATATCTGGGCTTGGAATGAACAAGTCATTAATTCATAAATGGTAGTAATGATTTTGAAAAATCTTAACGTTTTAGATTTAAATACCCTGTATTGTATCAATTCTCGCCAATTCATATCTCCTCCGAATTACCTGTGATTCCTTAATGGTGAACTTTTTCCATGTGATTTGACCTAATATGTTTCAAATAAGTTTTCCATAATACTGAATCATTGTCGCTATAAGGAAATTTAATTAAAAATCTGGTCAGATTTAGTAATCATAATATTAAATGTTGTTTAACTAAGTGATACTCACAAAAGGTTTTTCAATTGATTTTATTCAGTTCAGTAGACACGCTACCACGGTGATTTTCCTCCTGAAAGGTTAAATATGTTTGCCTGTATTTAGTACTCGTTAATTAGTACATAAAACCCGTCCCAATTAAATTTAATACTAAATTTCTCTGTTTATTTTCAGCACAAAAGTACTAAAATATGAATTTAAAGTTGTTAATGACATGCCATGAAGTCGGATATATGTGGAGATGCTGAACAAATACATTCAAAATACGCACAGTGAACCTAACCTACCTTGGTTGCCGGTATCTAGTTTGTTAACTAATGGCGAGGAATTCTCACTTTACTGTCAAGTATGTTAAAATTCAACCAAACTTTTTTGGTAAAAATATGATTATATGTGGTTAACTATAAAATCCAGGCTGAATATTTCTAGTGAATGTCATCATCTGGCCAACAAATTTTTTGAAATATCTTGTGAAACATTAGGAGTCATTACTCAATGCTCTTTTACTACAGCATTTAAAATAGTGAAAATTAAATTGCAGTATCCTGGATGTTACATTACTAAGTTTTTTGAATTTAATATCAATAACGCTGATAGTGATAAAATCACTAGTTGCATGATGTCTGTGATAAATATAAATCGGCTGAATGTTATTTATTCATTGATGCATAGATGTCTGAGGTTGTTCATAGAGATTTCAGTATTTACTGAGACTTTCGTATCAGGTATTTTGGCATGCATTTTGGTTTATTTAGCCAGAGAGTGTTGGATATTAATGCATGGTTGCTTTGAATATTTCATTTCAAGCATCTACAGTTGTGTACAACTCCTCAATCCCGACATGCCAGATAAAAGTGAAAATTTGATGAAAACTTTAACACAAATTCATTCTTATACGCAATATTTATTCAAATAATAAAAAGAAATGACAGAAAATACTGAACCTGGTTAAGACTGGAAACGTTAAAAATAATCTTTGGCTCCTATGTTGTAAAGCTTTCATGATTCATAGCTTTTAGTTTATCATTAAATGCCTAAATAGTAAAGTATATCACTAGTTTTTCTAATCCCTTTTTTAATCAAATTCCACTGATTAATATCAAGAGATTTAGGGATTTTTCCTCTAGTCTATATACTAAGGCAAAAACAAATGCTGAAGAGTCCCATACTGGGATAAGACAGCTGTGAAGTGATTTTTGGTGATCAGTGATTATCTAATTCAGACCAATTCGTGATATCGAATTAACAGAAGATAAATGATTATACGCTGGGTTCTTGTTTTGCTTACAAATTGTGCAATATTATTAGTTTTAAGTCACCAAGTATACGCCTACAATTTGGAAGTGAGTTATACATTTAGTTTACAATTCATCTAACTGAAAAATTATACAGTAAATGTTTTTTCCATACTATAATTAGAAAACATGAACAAATTCAAAGGGTACCGATTTTTATTTTTTGTCGATAAAACTACTTTCATAAATTAATAATGGTATACAGAATTTAAACAGGAGTATTCGTTGCGTAATGTTCCTCTCCCCCCCCTTAATTCTGATGTTTGTATTTGGAAAATCATCCACGTTCAATTGTTTTTAATTCAATCACGTGAAAATGATGTATTTCTCAGTTGAATAAGAAAAATATTTTTTGAAGAAAAGCAACAAAATTTATTGAAATCACGTAACATATGTGTGTTCAAGCAAATTTATTTTCAAGTATTTTTCTAAAAAATGTTAACTACACGGAAGAAGAGATGAAGAAGGCTAAATAAGAAACAAAACAATTCGAACACCGATGCGGAAATTCTATTCTTGTAATTTTTACTCTTTCTAAAATTGAATTAAATTACCGGTAACTTTTGTTTCCATGTAATAGAAACATCGATATCACTTTAAGTAGTTTATTATTGGTTATCAACCCTGAATATTAAGAAATACATTCCGTAACCATGAAAGTTGTCCACTAAAAAGGAAGGACGAAAGTTGTTTTGGAAATAACGAGCACATTGAACAATGATTTTTCTGTTACAACTATTCAATTAGTGAATTACTGAGCCACTAAATTCATCCTGTTTGTTATTAAATATGGATAAGTTAGACTGAAATGTTTTATATTTCGTCGGTATTGTGAGAAGAGCATTTCACAAGGAAAAACATAGTTGAGTTATTTAGTATTTTAAATGAATATTGTGCAAACTACAAAAATCTATTGTGAATAGCATTTGAGAGGTACCTAGTTAATCAATTTTAGGAATATGTTGTTCATTTCGAATTGTTGGAATGGTGTGAATTGGCTTGAGGTCATAGATACTAACACCAGTTTAAGTGATGTCAATTGTTAATTCATAATACTACCTAGTTAGACGTTTTTAACAAACAATATGATTATTCTCGACTCTCACTCTCTTACTTACTTACTTACGCCCGTTACCCCTCACAGTGGGGAATAGGCCACTCACCAGTATTCTCCACTGAACTCTGTCCTAAATAATCCTTTCCAGCTGTTTCCAGTTGCTGTTCGTCCTCTTAATATCTGCTTCCAATTCTCGACGCAGTGTGTTCTTTGGCCTTCCTCTTTTCCGTTTCCCAACAGGATTCCTTGGGTTAGGGTTGTCTCGTGATGTAGTCTGATGATTTCCGCAATGTATGTCCTATCCATTTCCAACGTCTTTTTCTAAGTTTCCCTTCGGCTGGAAGTTGGTTTGTTCTCTCCCATAGTAGGCTGTTGCTGATGGTTCCCGGCCAACGGACATTTAGTATCTTGCGTAGACAGTTGTTTATAAATACTTGTACCCTTCTGAGGATGTTTCTAGTAGTTCTTCACGTTTCAGCTTCATACTGCAGAACTGCCTTGATTTAAAGAGCTTGACATTGAGGTTGGTTGACAGTTATTTTTAGTCCCATATATTCTTCAACTGTAGGAATGCTGCCCTTGCCTTGCCAATCCTTGCCTTTATATCTAAGTTGGATACTCCTAGTTCATCTATGATGCTTCACAGATACATGAAAGTATCCACTTCTTTCAGAGTTTCTCCATCAAATTGAATTGGGTTGGTGCTCCTTGTGTTGCACTTGAGGATCTTAATCTTTCCCTTATGTATGTTCAGGCCTACTGATGCTTAGGCTGCTGCTAGGCTGATTGTCTTTGCTTGCATTTGTTGGTGTGTATGTGATAGAAGAGCTAGATCATCCGCGAAGTCCAAATCATCGAGTCGCATCCTACTAGTCCATGGAATTATGTGCATCACCTCAGATGTGGAGGTCTTCATGATCCAGTCAACCACTAGAAGGAAGAGGAAAGGCGAGAGTAGGCAGCCTTGTCTGACTCCGGTTCTCAATGGGAAGGCACTTGTCAGCTGTCCTTCATGTACGGTTTTACACTGTGTTCCATCTTAAGAGTTCCGGATGATGTTGAAGAGTTTCTCTGGTACACCGTAGTGTCGAAGAAGTTTCTATAGTGTTCTCCTGTCTATATTGTCAACCACCTTCTCATAGCAATTTTTTCGCAAGCTTGTATTTTACAGGATGGTAATGCCAGCCCCGTGTCAAAACCTCCTCCTTTACCCGAGCTTGGGACCGGCAGTAACCCTAGAAGAACTGCAGGCGGAGTTATCACTCTCTTACCATACAATTACAAAATACACCGCATTGCAAACATTAGTAACAACGAGATATTTAGAATGGATTACCAGTAATTATAAGCTTATTGCCAAAGAAAGATCCCTGCTTTATTAAAATAAACATATGAAATTTAATACATCATCAGCATAGCAAGTAATCTCGAAACGATTTCCTTTCCTCTCTGTATTATTAAAGCTAATCAACATTCTTTCCATTACAGTTTCCTGTACTTTCCTTTTAAATATATGCATTATATATATATATATATATATATATATATATATATATATTAAACCCCTACCACACTGCTAACCGTCAGTAAATTTTGTTGTCATTTTCAATTACATAGACCGCTTCATCTAAAAAAGTAGATAAATCTGATAAGAAGTATTTAATGGTTCATAGAAGGCTTTTATGGTTTGCAAAGCATGGCGTCTTCATTTTACAGAAAACCAGTCTATGTTAGGATCACTTTTGAAGTTGCAAACAGTATAGAGACGTATACTCTCAATTCTTCCTATGTTTGTAGCCGGACATAGGGAGGTATACAAGACACGTTTATAAAAGAAATCTGGAAGTAATCAGCATGAAACTTCTAAAAATTTTAAGTATTTAAAAGAGTGCTTATTGTTTACTCCATTGGGATTGACATACTTTAGTCGAAACATAATTTCCAATGAATGACATATAAACAAATTATTATTGATTTTGTGTATGTCGGAAGATGCATGTGGTTAGTCTGTTTCTAATTACACGTAGCATTCTTTTCCCTTAAATGAAAATACGTTCTGAAATTATTTATCGTTTTCTACAAAATGTGTGCTCTCTGATATAACATTTTAAAGTTTTGATAAGAAATACCTCCCCGTCTAAATTCTGATCCAATCAGAATTTATTATCTCTATTCATTAAACAAAGGATTCAATAATAATAATAATAATAATAACTAATAAAGTGACTTGCAAAAATTGAATTATCCTGTCATAGTGAGTGGCTTTTTGGTTACATTTTTATTACGTCACGTGAGGATACTTATTGAATGAAATAACTTACCTAGGAACCCTTTTACATTTATTTTTTTAATTATTTCCCTTACTGTTCTACGTTAGTCAATGAATCTGTTATTCATATACCATAAAACGTCCCGTCAATCAACTTTAAACTTAAACTATGTTTTGTTAGTCTAAATAAACCACTAAATGATGTTCATTTATCTAAAAGCTATTAAATCACTCGAAACTATACTGAATTGTAGTAGTTGTTCAGGTGTTTCGTGAAGTTTCTATGGTATATTGTTCATTTGAGGAGCATTTATTGTCTTAGTGAACAAACGTACTTGGATAAACTTCTGAATAAAGTGATCTGTTAGTATTTTTCTACCAGTGACCAGAGTTTTTATGCCTAAAGACTCTGAATTTGATCGGTTGTTGCTAACGTTTCCTCGCCCAGGTTTTTAACATATGTTTTAATTCCATACCTCCCCCCCTCACTGACTTGTTTCATAGTCCTGTTGATACTTATATTTTTCTAGCTAGTTGGCATATGAGGTCTGTTTTAATGCTTATTGACCTGAGCACCATCCTTCCAGAATCCCCGTGCCTTTGCCTAAATTCCCAATTTTTTAAAAGTTCACTGATAAAATTGGATATATAAGTATGTAGTGCTGATCTCTAATAGCTAGTTCAGGTGATCTTAGACAATCACATGACCTACGAGTACTTTATTCGTCATGCTTTTATGACTGTGTTATTGTGTATATAGTTCATGTATCCGTTCCTATGTGTGGTACTTATGTGTCTACCTAGTAGTCTTCACTGTTATATTATTTTGGTGTAGTATGTTACGTTAACCACCAATTCGCTACTTGTGATTGGTTGCTTATTCTTGCCCCCTCCTTTGTATTACCTATATTTAAGACATTGGTATTCCAATATACATAGATATACTCCTAGTCAGATTATTTATTTCCTTGACTGCTGAAGTGCTGGTTACATGATTTTTGAGTACTGATTTCTGACTGCTTGCGATCGTATTACTGGTGAGTAAAATACAACCACTACTACTGATACGTTCTTACTGTGTTATTTCGTGACTAATTAGAAATACTACATATGGAGTTCTAAGTTAGGAGTACTACTAATAAAAACAGTACAGATATACACACAGTGTTTACTACTGACTTTTGAAGATATTTTTTGATGAAAATGATTGAAAAGCCAGTTTTCTGAAAAACATCAGTTAGATATTTCTTATCATTCCTCTAGTGTGTTTGGTGCAGTGTGTTTTTGGTCTGTGAACAAAGTTTTGTACACTTGATTTTATTGTTGTAGGTTTTTTGATATAGTTGAATTTTCACTTGCCTCGTGTTTGTTTAGGTGCTCTGAATACATAAAAATAGTAGCCTAGTGTGAACCTCACGTTGCCAGTGAGATTCTTAATCATACCGCAGGTGCTCCCTATTATGTCCGTTTTGATAATTATGTATTGTCGGGTTTGGAAATTGGTAATATTTAAATTTCCACTTTCCTAATTACCGTTTCTGCAATTAGTTCGGATACTGATGATTTCATTGGTGTACACTAAGTCTGTGGGTATATTTCATAATTGTAGTGGAAGTATATTATTAGACAAGCATCGATGACTGCAGCCTTGAAGTTTACTTTGTTATGGAAGAACTGCATCCTTACTGAAGTTTTGGGATATAGTGTCTTAACTCGAGTAGTACCTATCTACCACCGAAACCACGGTGAACTATCTAGTTTTCTCTCAGTCACTGCCTAACTTGTTTCTGATACTTATCCCTATTTAAAGAGGCTTTTAAAAGTTCTAGAGATTAGGTTGTCCACCTTCCTGATTGAATTTGTGTTAACTGGATGTTAGGCGATTTCATCTTTAAGTAGCGCATTAACGTTTTTTAAGTGTAGTCTGGTTTTTCACCAAATAAATTAGTGTATTCATTATCAGCTGGAACCATGGCAATATCCTCCCTGTTTCCATATTAACTGAACGTTATGTTTTACTTGAGGAAACGGTTGATTATGTTTTTACTTTTATTGAGTCAGTGGTACTATTGTTTTTCCAACATCTTGTTGAGTTTCTTCATTCGTTAATGGTTTTTCAAGCGATGACTCGGATGTTGAGATAAAGTTTTAAAGCATCATCTGTGTTGTAGTTGAATACATATTTTAAGCAGAAGCCATCCATCTTTGTGAGAATCTTCCACTTTGATTACTTACTCTACATTACTTTATTCATGGTTGGTTGGTTCGTCAGAGCTTTAGAATGTAACTATAAGAAGGGGAAACACTAATGAGTATTTCGGAATTTTACAAGTAGACTTATGTTGAATATGAAGAGTTAGATCATTCGATATTTTTTCTTTATGATCTAGTTAGTTTGGCATCTTAAGATGAAACAGAATGAAATGGAACTTTATTTCCGTCGTAGTCTCATGTTTATTATTGTTCTTAGACATACTGGCTCTAAACGTTTTTTGGTTCAAACAGATATGCTAACAATAATTCATTATATATATATGATCATTACAGGAAACAGAAAACTCACTTAGTCAAATGGCATGGCAAAACGTTTTCGTACAAATTGATTTGTGGGGATTTTTCATGTATTGGAATTCTACAGAACAACAAGTAGGTGGTCGTTTTTCTCTTCCATTCTTTTTTGTTTTGTCAAATCCATCAAAAAATGTTATTAATTATCAAATTAATAGATTTCCATTTATGTATATTGTTGTGATTGTACTCATATGTGTACATGTATTCATAACACACTACTGTATCGCCCTGTACCAACTACCAAAATGATCTATTAATTAGTACTCACTATAATCAATAAGTACATAAATGAGGTAACTAAGACTCTGTTATCAAAAAATGATGAACACAGCCTACGTGGTTTTTTAAATTCTTACATGTCTTTTAATCAGTTTTTTCCATTTTGATAAGTACGTTAATAAGTATAATTATTCGTTCTGTCGATAGGTTTTAATATGCTTACGTTTCAGTCAGCGATTGCTATAACAACTACATTGTATAACGTTGATTGGAATCACACTTAATTCTAGTATTTATATGTGTGGCATCAGTTAGTTTTATTCCGTGATCATATTCAAATATTCCCATGCCCTTGAATTATCAACATTTCTGAAATAGGACGTTTGTTCGCAGGTTGTACATTCGTAGTAACAATCAGGAAATCAATATGAAAACAGTTTCAATATTCAGCGATTGACAAAGCTGAGATTTAGTTTTAGAAACTGAGGTCGTGGAGATTACCTAGATTCTTTTAAGGCAAGCTTTTTTAATGATTAACACTACTTTGAGAATAGCTAAGAATCTGAGGTTACCGAATACATGTTTTGTCAAAAACAGTACATGGTCACGACCCAATGTAGGTTAGAAAACAAAAATTCCACGGTTTGTAATTAATTAACACCTGAAATGATAAATTCCTTCTGCATATGATTAAAGTTTCTACCTAAGATATTTACATGAAAACACCAGTTTATAAATCTAGATTATCCTGAGAGTATGTTCTTCAAAATTTATTGCCTATTTTGGGTTTAATAAACAACTGAGTGCTAGTGGATCCGATCGACAACCAATAACCTTGAAGTGTCATTTGACCAATCAGAACAAAGTTAGAGATTAAACTATAATTTATTATGAAAAATGATAAAATAGGCTAGAAAAGTATCACTGAGGATATAAAACTTTTACATGATTTGTGAGCTTTTGAAAGCTGGAAATGAGTTCATTGATTTTGAAGCCCTAATATGAACGATATAGAAACTCACTAGTGCGACTCCAAATCATGCTGATCTTAAAACCATTATTAGGCCATAGAAACTCTTTTAGACTTGATCGATAACCTTCGATACCTTGCGTGTAAACAGTGGTGCTGCGGTCCACAAAATTCTTTTCATGAACTATGACACGGTGAGTAGATCCATGTATTCTAAGTAGCTGTTAAACGCGTCAATCGTTTGGACAACTTGTACCTGGGAAAACATATTACTGATATTAACTGTCCTTGCAATCTGATCTGGAATATACTGGAAATGTTCTTTCACTAATACCAAATATCAAATAGTGAAAGTTACGTAATTTGTACTTACCTATCCAGTTCGTAGACATTTACCCCTATTATCTTTTGTCTATCTAATAACTGCTTTACCTATATCAACAATTTTTCCAAAGCCTCTCATTGACATATGTAAACGTGACATCATTTCTGAACATACGTTTACACAATATCAACACAACTGAACCGCTGAGGCTTCGCTTGCATTTATGAGTGACGCGGCAGCGAAATAGGCAACTGCATCACTCACAAAACAACCAACACAGATGTTTGCTTGAGTGTTAATCTAGATTCGCAAAAGAAACTGCCTGTAATTATTGACTAATTTTGCCAGCAACTATTGCAACAGAAGATGACTCAAGTTTATGTCTCTGTGGATGGTGCTAAAGCCATAATCAGTCCACAAACACAAGTAAACTCTATACGAGGTAATCCAACAGCTTGCAGACTAGTAATAATAACGTCCCCTTAAAAGATCCCAATCAACTGATCCAATGTGAGCATTTTGAACCAGATTAAGCGCACAACCTTGCAACAATCACTTTGGTTCTCATTGGTTCATACAAGTTCTTCAGCAAAGTTTAATTTCACCGGCCTTTCAAAACAGATCTCTAAACCATTCAACTTAAGATAACTGATATATTATTTTAATTTTGGACGTATTTAAACTTTTTCATTTAGGTTATTACCACGTTGGATCTAATGTATGTTGAAGATATTGAAATGTGTACAGATAATTATAATGTAAGTAATATAATAACTGCTTGCTTTTCGTTTCTAGTAAGGTGACTGTTTAGAATATTTTGTGGATTAATTTGATAAAAATCCAGATTTTAACTTGAAGGACTGTTAAAACAAGGTGTTTGATAGCGACCTATATGAAAACAATACAACAACTACAAATACCTTCTATGATGTTACTGCAGAGTGTAATGATATTCCTAAAACATATGTGCACATAGAAGAATACATTCGGGTATTCATAATCAATTTATATTGTTGCCGAAGTGATTGGATAAGTTTAAAGTCTGGCTATTAATAGTCAATCAACGTGACATAACATAGACAACATAATGAGTGAATTTTTACTCATTACATGATGGCATTTTCTAGTGTAGCAGGTACGACAATTGATATTGTGAACAACATTACATACGACATTAAAAAAATTTGCTTCTTACTTATAAACGGTAAACACTTGGTATACGGGCTTTAGTTAGACCCGCCACCGTACAACAGGCTGTTTTTACGTAGTGGTATTAGCTTTATACTAGAATAATGAGTCATGTGTCGAATACAGTGTAACTAGGCATTCTACAATTTGACTAAACTTTCAACCAATTATTCACTTTGTAAACAAATAAGAATCATTAAATACACAGTTGGGTAACCGTCTTCATGAAATATACAAATATTCAGTTTATGGCTATAATTATTAGCAAGCTCTGATGTAAATTCAAAAGATTAGCTACTGTGAAATAATTCAAGTTGTAATCAATATCTATTTTATCAAACAACTCTATTTAAATCTCTCTTTGATTTTAAAACACTTGAATAGTTGTTCCAATCCATGGAAACTAGTTTCATACGTCTTCAAATTTCCTCTGATGGGTTATTCGAGTCTGGAAAAAGTATAGCTTATGACCAGTTACAAAAAAGAAAACACAACCAGTCCAGCATTATATTGCTATTAGTCAAAAATGATACTGCTACACTAAAAGTAAGTGAATGCGATTATAATTGTTTTTATTAGTGAATGATACATATGTTTGAATTATTGAATACAGTTTTCAGTTTATATTAAAAGTATGATAAACGTTCATTTTTTCAACATATAAAAAATTATGGTAATGACTAAGGCAATGTATCTACCAACTAAACTCATCTGAATAGTAAAACGAATACCTTTTATCACTCATATACTTCTTCCTTGGAATAAAACTAAAAAAGCGGGACAATCACTAACATTTAAAGAATATGATCACCTCATGTCAAATGACCGATATAAATGTTATTGATTAAATAAACAGTAAAACGTGAGTAGTTGATTGTCTTTAAATGTGTACATATACGTACAACTATCTTCATGAAACAAAACAAATTTAAGTTTTCTCTGTCTAGTTTTGTCAGTAAGTTAGTGAATAAAACTATTCATTTGTCATGATGATGACGACGGTATAATAGTCGACCTTATAAATTTATGTGGGTAGGCTGGAATTTGATTCATATGAATCATATAACTGGTATAAGCTAAACAACATACAACTTCTAAGGAGAGAAGATAAAATTTCATTAGTGATTTTGATAATCTGTCCAAATTAAATGATTTGTAATAGTGTTACGACAAGTTAGAAAAAATTCAGTTGCATTTAATGTCAGTTAGAGCATCTTTTCTACATTTAACACTACAATTGGTAAGTCGTTGTGATAGCAATAACCATACAAAAATGGATGGTTTCAAGTGACTTAAAATATGAACAATATCAATAATTATTCCGTCTCTAAAACTTTCTCTATCAAGATGATTTGACAAATGACAGGAAACAAAAACTTTAATTTTGATTATTTACAAAATACTTTGGATTGATTTAGTAGATTGTTTTTGAGATATATATCATTTTGAAGAGAACTAACTTTTTAAGTATAGTATCAAAGATTTTCAGTCCCGAATGCGATGTTTGGGATCATTACGTGTTCTGGAAACTTGAATAAATGAAACCTGGTATTTAGACTTGGTGAATTTTAGTAAATATTCTCTAACAGTGTTACAACATGATCATCCGATCAATTACTGAATTTAACCTTGTACTCGCCAACACAATGTGCATTGCCAACAAAAGTGTCTAGTCGATGCCTTATGTCTGCTCTATGCCTACTCATTGTCTGCCTGTAAGTAAAGAACAACACAAGATTAACGAAATAACCAGACAAAATTGAATTATGTTTCAAACAATTATTTAGATATACAAAAAACCCTATCACCCAGTCAACCATATAGTAAATTAATATTAGTACTAAATATGAGTGACAGTGACTGTGAAGTGAAGTAGTGTATACACAGTTGATTAGCCATAGTTCTTAAATGAAATATAATATGATAACAGATAATGTTTTAAACGGGAAAATAGGGCAAAGGGAAAGTGATAATAGTAGGAATAAGATGTCCACTTAGCTTGCGACCAGGATAAATGAAATAGTCTACGGAGAAATGGTACTAAAATATAATCAATCTTATTCAGGTGTCCGACACATTAAATATATCTTAACAGATTAATTGTAGGCACTACCATTTGCTACAACCACCCTGAAATCCTGACAGGAAATAAAAACAAACTTCCAGAGCTGGCTTCACCTGCGTAAATTTATCAATCCGTATGCTTCTGTGGAGCTAGTTACACTGGTGAAACGACCAGTCAAATCTGCCATACAATTTATCAACATTATCATGTTTGACCCATCAAAGTATATGTAAGGCCCGTCAAAGATTCAATTCCTGGCCCTTTATTCATTACAAAACATGAGGCAAACACAAATGAAATCTTTCGAGCAATCCACTGTATTTAACCAAACCAACCGCTTAGTTTAAATATACTTCGTTTACTACAACAGAAGGCATTGCTAATTATCTTGACAAATCGAGCCTATACATAAACAGAAGATATGTACAAAACTGTGCCTATCTTCGACATTTCTTGATTTATGGAATGTTTTGTTTTAACAGAGTTAATCCTGTTATCTATATTATATAAATAATACAAAGCATTCGGGAATTAACTAAATATAACTGAACGGTATAGCTCATTACTGCATGCTAGTTACAGAAACTGCGAAGTGTCATAATGAACTCACTGCTTTACAATGAATGGAAACCTTGTAAGACATCATTTGTTACACTTCAGAAAATGTGAATAGAATTGGTGAATTTAAGCATTTTCTTAGAGAGTAGTCTGATGTTTGAAATGGTTTACTTTAAAGACTGATATCATCTAGGCGACTAATGGAAACCAGAAGGCGTACGCTACTTGTGTAAGGATAGAAACCAGGACATTCAGAACATACTACAAACGTATTACTGTTAGAAAACTCAAGTGATTTCTAGTCGGCAACATTTCTAGTTTTAGTCGCTCACTGATGGAGTGATAAACACTCGTTAATAACTTCCTCCATGTAACGTAACTCTATTATTTGCTTGGAAAATGAATATATGACGTGCACACCCCTTTGACTTCAGCAATTCGCTAATTCAACATTAATCTCTGCTCAATAAAACATACCTATTCTTTTAGTATTCGTATTGATTTAATGGACATTTATTTCCAAATATTTTCCTATTTTTCGTCATTACGTTCACCACGTAGGCAATTATGTTTTTCACTTCTCATCTACTCGTTATTTCCAATGCACAGCCTAGCATTATCTTTTAAGTTATTAGGAATTTTATATAAATTGCCTGAAGAACTCCGATAACTTTGTTAAAAAATTAACATTCTGTTGTGAACTAATGCATGTAAATCAATAATAAATGCAGATTTACCAAATGGTATCGTACTGAAACAGAGCATCTTCATTGGTATGCTATCATTTTAATTATTAATATAACTGACTCTTTATTTTATATTTTTTACTAATATGTGTTTCCAGTAAATCCACCAGTTCGTTATATTCACACAGGATTAATTATTGTAACTGGATAAGCAGCAAACACTAACAAATCGTGAATATTGACAAAAAATTAATGTCGGTTCTTAAAATAGGAAGTGACTCTTCGTTGTATTAGGCAAACAGAGCCCTCCACAGAAACCTGTTTATATACTGTACTATTACCAGAGAATATATGATAATACTTTTCATCTTAAGCTGACAAAAACAAATCATTTCTCCATGTAAGTTAAGCAGTCGAGTTGAGTGGAGGGGGGTAAGAGAGGAAATCTCAGACCTTCATAAATATTAAATTCATCAATGCAGCGAAAGATAATCAGTGTTGCATTTTTAATTTACAAACTTGACTTTCCGATGTACAGTTCTACTAATTAACACATCACATTGTATACGATATGAAATTTTAACTGTAAAAGTTATATTTCTTTTTTTACTGATCAATACTATCAAAACTAAGTAGTTTTATGCTTCTTTTCGATTGAAAGTAAGTAATGACAATGAATTAACGAAGTAGCTGAACGAAACAACAAGATTAGGGAATGGAAAACAACAGGATAGAAAAAATTACCCTGTTTACATATCTTAATTGTTTTTTTTTAATTAAGTGCAATTTACTTGATTTGTTTTTCTTTAACTTGGAAATTCATCAGATTTACATTTCAGTTAGGCATAGATTAATCAAAATAAAATGAATCAAGTTGGTAACTACAATTGATTGTTTAATTGTTTTTTTTAAAGAAGAGATTAATCATTTGCAAATTATTGGTTAATTGATTAAACTATGCAAAGATTTCTGATTGGTTGTTAATACAATCATTAAGAAAATAGTCAAAGAAGAATGTACCACAATTTTCTTCAATCTGAAATATTTCGATGGAATCAGATTCACATCTAATTTAATTAATTGAATGTGTCCTAATCGATAAAAAGCAATCTGCTGTTCATACACCGTTTCCATTTCTTGCTGCGTGAACATTCATAAAAAGTGCCTTTTTTTTAAAAAATTTCCAGTTTCATAAATGAAGTTGATACCAGTTAACACAACAACTGAGACTTCTCATAATCTTTAACTATGAATTCAACAGCACGAAGTCAGAGTCATATACTTATTAAAAATGATCATCATGAACTGACAAGCCTATTGATGCATATACTACCTAGGAAAAGTTTAAGGAAACCAGTATATAAGTGCTTTCACATTTAAAATTAAAATTATGTATGTCATTACCCATAACATCCACTCAAGACATACATATGACAACACAGACTGGTCAATTTCAGTCCATGATAAATCAACGGGAAGATTCAAATACATTCTAATTACTACTAGGATAGATTTTACAAACAGTTTACGGAGTAGTTAATAAACGAATTCCTTTTTATCTATATAATTTGGATAAAAAAGAAAAATTGACGATATGATAAAAACGGAGGGTGATATTTGTTTATTTATATTTGAGTCTGAAGAAACCAGTCGTTAAGCAAATTTGGCTTATTATTACAGTCTAATTACTTCACTTGTTGAGTCTAGTTAGCCAATCGACAGTATAACGACTGCATGAATGACAATTCCGTAACCATTTAGTCAAGCCTAAAACATAATTCTTGGTTACTGAAGAAACCAGTCGTTAAGCAAATTTGGCTTATTATTACAGTCTAATTACTACTAGGATAGATTTTACAAACAGTTTACGGAGTAGTTAATAAACGAATTCCTTTTTATCTATATAATTTGGATAAAAAAGAAAAATTGACGATATGATAAAAACGGAGGGTGATATTTGTTTATTTATATTTGAGTCTGAAGAAACCAGTCGTTAAGCAAATTTGGCTTATTATTACAGTCTAATTACTACTAGGATAGATTTTACAAACAGTTTACGGAGTAGTTAATAAACGAATTCCTTTTTATCTATATAATTTGGATAAAAAAGAAAAATTGACGATATGATAAAAACGGAGGGTGATATTTGTTTATTTATATTTGAGTCTGAAGAAACCAGTCGTTAAGCAAATTTGGCTTATTATTACAGTCTAATTACTACTAGGATAGATTTTACAAACAGTTTACGGAGTAGTTAATAAACGAATTCCTTTTTATCTATATAATTTGGATAAAAAAGAAAAATTGACGATATGATAAAAACGGAGGGTGATATTTGTTTATTTATATTTGAGTCTGAAGAAACCAGTCGTTAAGCAAATTTGGCTTATTATTACAGTCTAATTACTACTAGGATAGATTTTACAAACAGTTTACGGAGTAGTTAATAAACGAATTCCTTTTTATCTATATAATTTGGATAAAAAAGAAAAATTGACGATATGATAAAAACGGAGGGTGATATTTGTTTATTTATATTTGAGTCTGAAGAAACCAGTCGTTAAGCAAATTTGGCTTATTATTACAGTCTAATTACTACTAGGATAGATTTTACAAACAGTTTACGGAGTAGTTAATAAACGAATTCCTTTTTATCTATATAATTTGGATAAAAAAGAAAAATTGACGATATGATAAAAACGGAGGGTGATATTTGTTTATTTATATTTGAGTCTGAAGAAACCAGTCGTTAAGCAAATTTGGCTTATTATTACAGTCTAATTACTACTGTAAGCTGTTTTTCGTTTTCTACAAAGCCAATTCCAAAGCTTATCATCATGTTGTGCGGTTTATGAAAATTAATATCATGCGACGATATTATAATATCAACTGCAAAATTATTGGAAACCATAAAAAGTTGAAAGGCTTTTTCGTCATGTTTCGAGACTATTCACCAACGAGTACCTATGACTTCCTGCAGCATATATGATATATATTTAATAATAGATAATCAATTTGCTTTATTTTGCGATTTTCCAACACTATTAGAAACTACAGTTAAGTTCACTAGGTCTCTATGTAATCAGCATAAATTTATGCAATAAAATCAAAGTTGACGCTAAAATGGATCAACCACATATCACTCATTAGTTTAAGTAGTTCGTTTATAAACTAGGTTTTCTTGATCACACTACAAAGTTAACAAAAATTTGTTTAATTTTAGCTGGTTAGAACTCGATACATACCTTTTAAGTAGTTAGCTTATGATAAGTGTCTTCAATAAATAACCCATATTCTGCTAAATGATATCTGAACAAATCATATGCTGACTAGTGACTCACTTTGATATAGACCTGTGATTATTCAATGAAACGTCATGAAGTTAATATTATTTATTAATGCCTGTTACTCCAAGTGGAGCATAGACTGCCCACCAGCATTCTCCAACCAACTCTGTCCTGGGCATTCCCTTCTAGCTCTTCCCAAGTGCTGTTCATTCTCTTCATGTCTGTTTCCAATTCCCGACGCAATGTGTTCTTGGGTCTTCCTCTGTTTCTGTGGCCTTTAGGATTCCAAGTCAGTGCTTGTCTTGTGACACAGTTTGATGGTTTCCTCAGTGTGTGTCCAATCCATCTTCAGCGTCTTTTCCTAATTTCTTCCTCAACTGGAAGTTGATTAGTTCTCTGCCACAACAGGTTGTTGTTGATGGTATCTGGCCAACAGATCCGAAGAATCCTACGCAGACAGTTGTTTATAAATACTTGTATCTTCTGAAGGATACTTTTCGTAGTTCTCCAAGTTTCAGCTCCATACAACAGAACTGTCTTCACATTTGTGTTGAAAATTTTGACTTTTATATTGACTGACAGTTAGTTTCAGTTCCAGATGTTTTTCAGTTGTAGAAATGCTGCTCTTGCCTTACCAATCCGCGTCTTCACATCCGAATCAGACCCTCCTTGTTTGTCGATGATGCTGCCCAAATATGTAAAGGTTTCAATATCTTCCGGAATTTCTCCGTCAAGTGTAATTGGGTTAGTGTTTGCTGTTTTGTATCGAAGGATCTTGCTTTTCCCTTTGTGTATGTTGAGGCCTACTGCTGCTGAGGCTGCTGCTATATTGTTGGTCTGCTTCTGCATTTGATGATGTGTGTGAGAAAGAAGAGCTAGGTCATCTGCAAAGTCCAAGTCATCTAGTTTCGTCGATGTTGTCCATTGTATTCCGAGAGTGCCTTCAGATGTTGCAGTCTTCATGATCCAATCGATGACCAGTAGGAAGAGGAAGGGAGAGAGTAAGCAGCCTTGTCTGACACCGGTCTACACTTCTAATGAATCTGTGAGCTGACCTCCATGCACGATTTTACAATGTAGTCCGTCGTAAGAATTTCGTATGATGTTGACTATCTTCTCGGGTACGCCGTAATGTCGTAGAAGGCTCCATAATATTCTCCTATCCACGCTGTCGAATGCTTTTTCATAGTCGATGAAGTTGATGTAAAGTGGTGAATTCCATTCAATTGATTGTTCAACAATGAACCGTAGAGTAGCAATTTGATCGGTACATGATCGATCTTTACGGAATCCGGCCTGTTGATCTCGGAGTTGGCCGTCGATTGGGTCCTTTAGTCTGTTCAATAACACTCTGTTGAAGACCTTTCCTGGTACTGAAAGTAGGGTAATGCCTCTGTAGTTCTCACAACTGCTGAGATCGCCTTTCTTTGGTATCTTGATGAGGTGCCCTTCTTTCCAGTCTGCTGGAACTTGTTCATCCTCCCAAATCTTCCTGAAGAGAATGTGGAGTATCTTTGAAGTTGTTTCTATATCTGTCTTCAGTGCCTCCGCTGGTATGTTGTCTGGTCCTGCTGACTTGCCACTCTTGAGCTGTCTGATGGCCATTTTGATTTCTTCGACTGTTGGTGGGTCTGTGCTTATAGGGAGATCCGTGGCTGCTGCTTCGATGACTGGTGGGTTCAGTGGGGCTGGTCTATTCAAGAGTTCTTGGAAGTGCTCTACCCACCTGTTCCGTTGTTCATGCACTTCAGTGATTGGTTTGCCAGCCTTGTTCTTGATTGGCCGTTCTGGCTTGTTGAATTTCCCAGCTAACTTCTTCGTTGTATCGTATAAGAGCCTCATATTTCCTTCTCTTGCAGCTTTTTCCGCTGTCATTGCTAGGTCCTCAACAAATTTTCGTTTATCCAACCTGATGCTCCTCTTCACTTGCTTGTTGACTTCGGTGTATTCGGCCGCTGCCTTGGCTTTCTCTGCTCTTGTCCGACTGTTATTGACCGCTGTCTTTCTGTTCCTCCTTTCGTGGATCTTGTCCAGAGTACTAACAGAAATCCACTCTTTTTGGTGTTGTTCCTTGAGACCCAAAACCTCCTAACATGTTGAAGTTATTGTTTCCTTAATCTCTTTCCAGTTGTCTTCCATATTAGTTCCACCTTTTTCTAGTAGATCATGAAATGCCTGGAACTTGTTGCTGAAAATTAATTTGAATTCGTTGCGTTTGTTAGTATCCCGGAGAAGGACTGTATTAAACTTGTGTAATACTGCTGCTCCAGTTGTCCAGTACTTCCTCAGCTTCAGTTCATTTAGTACACCAATTGGTGATCTGAAGGTCTTGCCTTTCGTCTTCCATGGTCCTTCTAAACTTCTTACTGATGCAGATGTGGTCGATTTGGTTCTCCGTAATGTGGTCCGGTGAAACCCATGTAGTTTTGTGTATACGTTTGTGGGAGAAAATGGTGCCACCTATAATCATTTTGTTGAAGGCACATAAGTTCACAAACCTCTCACCGTTATCATTCCTTTCTCCCAGTTCATGTTGTCCCATGATGTCTTCATACCCGGTGTTATCCACTCCGACCTTGGCGTTGAAGTCGCCCATTAGAATGGTCAGGTCCTTGGCTGAACATTTCTCGATGATTGACCGCAGCCTCGCATAGAACTGGTCTTTGTCGTCTTCGTGGCTGTCATTGGTGGGTGAGTAGCACTGGATGACATTCATTGTAATTCCTTCCTTCTTCGTCTTGAAGGATGCTGTGATGATCCTAGGTCCATGAGGCTCCCATCCTATAAGAGCCTTCCATGCATCTTGGGATAACACCAATGCTACTCCTTGTGTGTGGGGGGCGTTTTCTTCTTCGTGGCCGGAGTATAAAAGCACATTTCCCGAGGATAACCGTTGCTGTCCAGCTTGCACCCAATGCGTTTCACTTATTCCAAGTATCTTCAGGTTGCATCTTTTCAGTTCTTCAGCTATTTGCATGGTCCTCCCTGTTTCCCGCAGCGTGCGGACATTCCATGTACCTATATTAATTGTTGCTCTGGTTGTCAGAAGAGACATCGGCCTAGTGGCTTCCGAAGAAACTCGGCTTTCACCATGAGGCGTCATAACACACCTTCCAACTCCCAGGGCAGAGTAAAAATGGTTATAAAGGTTTTTACTGGTTAGCGTTTTTTAGCACGTTTGTTGTTTTACGGGATGGGGTTGCTAGCCCCATGCCCAACCCTCCTCCTTTATCCGGGCTCGGGGCCGGCAGCAACCCTAGGGGCTACAGGCGGAGTTATGAAGTTAATATTGCTGGATAATAAATGTGTAGTATTATTGAATGACAAAATTCTGAGTCACTACATTCTTTTCCACATTTTTAAAGAGCTCTGTAATGAACCAATATCCCAAATTGCACCTATTTTCTTTTCACTTTATCTAAGAGTCCTAAACTATGATGAGATGTTTGTCTACTCCTGCTCAGATTGCATTGACTTTCTGGCTGAGATTACTCAGTGATAAAAACTACAAATATATAAAAGTTGTGTAACCCTTACAGCTGAATTTTATCGTACTATACTTAGTCATTGTCTGTTTAACAAACTATTACGAGTAGTTTAGATGAAGTGTAGTGAGTGTGGAAAGGTTTAACAGTCTAATCTTTCAAAAAAATAATATAGCAACTCTATGGAAACTCTATACCTACAGAACAATTATTCTATCCAGTGGAATCGAATCTTTTCTTTTATCAAATAGATGTAATCCGCACCCCAGTAACCGGTAAATTCGATTAAAGTATTTTACGGTATCGTACAAGTATCAATTATCTTAAAGCATATTTCAGTTTCTACACATTTTATTTTCATTTGTATGTCAATTAATGGTGTGGGTTAAACAAAGTATTTTTTATGTGTTTCCAATTGCAGCTTATAAATAAAAAGAAATTATTTTTATTTGAAAATATTTTCTACAGATGGACACATTTGATTATTGCTTATTCGAGTTTATCAACGTGGAGTAAAGAAAAACAGTTAACTTTTGATAGGTGTTCTACTATACCCAACTGTTGCATCCTAGCAGGATTTGGATTAGAAGGAAACACATTGCCCGTAAATAAAACTTATCTGTCTGAATTTTCATCCATTAATACAGATATAGACTATTGTAGTGACAGTGATAAAGTAAGTTGTTTATGAAAAGGGTTACTGATCTTTTACATTTTCTAGTTTATAAATCAGTTCACAAAAAAACATGAGATAATTTTTATTAGACTTTCAATTATTGGTGCTTTCCGTCAATCTGGTAACAATAAATGAATAGATCATCTAAATAAATTCAGATTCGCTTACCGTTACACACTAAAAATCAGCCTTCATTTCTAGTTACAGTTTTGTATTTATCTGTCTTCAGAAATCTTTCTTCGCTAGTTGTCTGCCATCATTATTAGTCTTGTTGACTTCGCATTCCATAAAAATATCGGGTTTGCATGTTGTAAATAAAGAAGGTAGTTAAAAAACATTTACACATTAGAATTTTAAGATATATTTATGATTTCGATGAATTTGTAGCCAAATAGTATGGATTCACTTAATTTATGGGTTACCTTCCAGTTGCTTATAAGGTGACATATTTTTTAAAAGTTGTTCAAGGGAAAGAAGGAAGTGCCAAAATTGCAGTGAAAGTATTTAAAATTCACAATCCGAAGAAACCCATCCATGGATTATATACAGTAACTGCTATTTACTCTCCATAGTTCTGCAGGAAAGAAATTTTTCTTGATGAGTGTTATTTACTCTACAGTTACAATCGTGTTTATAGACACCTAAACATGCTGTTATATAACCAAACAATGTGTTTCCTCATTGACACACCAGAAATTAATCTAAGATATCATGTGTCGAATTTAAGTTACCTAATAGTTGTAAACTGATCATAAATAATAAAATCAAAATAGCGTACAGAAGACAAATGTGATAACTAATTTTCCATCTTGGGAAATTTAAAGAACATCAAGATGAGATGAACGCTTGTTAAAAATATCTTACAACATTAGGAGAGGTGCCACTATCTATGTTAATCTACGGGATTACGTAATCGCTTGTTTCGATATCTTGAGTAATCCGATTCTTACTGTTCGGAAAATGTATTAAGTATAGGTATCTTGAAATGTAGTACTTGTAATTTATTTTCTAAGTAGTTAAAGCAGATTCACAGAGTAAATAAATTCATATAACTCTGCCAGATCGTTATCCTGAATTTGTAAAAATAATAAACATGAATGATCACAGGAGAGGATTTTAAAACAGTAATAACTCTAAGATACTTACCGTTGTTGTATGCAAACAGCAGAATGAGCTTTCAGATAGATTCGTGTTTCACTTTGCTATATCCTACTGTCACCTACAATATAGTGGCTAAATCTCCAATGGAGAAGAGTCAAAAAACAGTTATCAGTAGTGTTAAGTAAAAATGTATACTATTCAAACTAGCAAAATATAATAACATCATACAACTGTTTAAGACGCATACATTTTGTATACAATATTTTATGGTCTCGAAAGGTAATATTTCATTAACCACTTCCGAATAAAACGATTATTTTTTAATCTTAAGACACCATTCACAAATAACCTCCCTTCCAATTCGAAAAATCTTAATCAAAAGTTAGTGCATTTTCTCAAATAGTCATCAAGCAAACTCAGGATGAAGCAGCCTAAAAAAAACTGATTCAACTGTTCTTAACATTTAATTCACTATAAATGTAAATTTCATATACGTTGGATCATTAATGCATAGAGACGAAAATAATAATGATCTCGTCATGTTTTAGATGGCAGAAATAGGTGATACTATTAATTCGGTTGAATATAGTTTACGTACACAAGATACAAAGTACACAGTAGTGACAGATTCGTTGTGACAAATAACGTTAGCACCAAGTGTTTAATGTCTATTGAAATATTTGCTTCCGTTCCTTTTTTCGTTACAAACTGTTACAATTACTGTAAAATTTCTCTCTATACTGTTCTTTATTCATTTCTATTTCAGATTGAAGCAATATCACTTGAAAATTTTACATTTGATGCCTTTTTTAATTTATTCACTCATATTTGGCTGCGAGACGATATTGCAGATTTGTTTTCTGCTTAGTAAGTCACTACTAATAGAGTATTTTCGATTTACCAGTGTAACTTTAACAGTAGACAAATATGTCACATTAAGTCACTTACCAGATATTCTGTTATCACCCTTTTAAGCAGTAATAATAACAACAGAAATGAAAAGTAGGTTTTTTTATAAGTTATGGTTTATCCTTTTGATTGTCATACTGCGTTTCACTAGACATTTTAAAGTATGCAGTTTTTTTCAAGGTGTTTTTTTAACTGATATCATAATAACTTTTGGCTGTTTCACGTCAAAGCATACTAATCAATAAAAAAGAAAACTAGGTGTAAGATTTCTGTTGTTATTGACTACCTTTTTGGGAAGATGAGTTTTTAATCGCCCTTAGTAGCCAGTAATTTACCATATAGGACTATTTATAGTAAAATTTGTCTATAAATTTATTAGTTTGTATATGAATTATTCAGTTGATAATCAAGTGACATTTACTTAAGTTATGGAGTCATACTAAGTATGAGATAAAATTGCATAACTAAGTTAACTAGCACTATGAATATCAACACCGAACGTGCAACATCAATTTTCACATGATGATCAACTCATTTTACTTAGGGTTCGGAATTCTTCTTAACAAAATGAGCAATAAAATTCGAAGATTAACTGAAAATGTGATTAGGTATTCCAAGTATAATTGTATTTTGATATTATTAAACAAGTAGGTTGATTAAAATCTTTTCTGTCTAACATATTTTAGCACTAAATCTAAAGGATATATGAACTGTAACGAGTTGAATTCATTTTTGCAGAATGTAAGTTGACCAATATGTTGTTCTGCTAATCCATATGTTTTGAATTTATTTTTTAGAAAGTCAGCTTGCATGAGGTGAATGTTCTTCATGTTATTAATTCGGCTTACAGATCATAGTATGCTTGTTTTGAACCTTATTCTATGCAGAAGCAAACAGTGATATAATTCTAAATGTCGATGCAATGGCCTAGTGTAAATTACACTTCCATTTTGGCAGTAATTATTAGCATACATTTCTACTTTAAGCAACCACTCAGGTTACCTTGAAACCGTAGTTGTTTTTTCTATGAATACTGTTTTCCCTAACCATTTAAATATAATCTTTCCATTCGGATTTTCTATCATTCAAACAAAACATAAAACTGATATAGGAAATGGCAAACTTGTAACAGTGAAATATAAGACCTAAATGTCAGGCGTTTGTGTTTAATTCATTTAGGATAAGTAATAGTATTCTGTTCCCAACTAAATGGGAAACCAGAATTGTACAAAAGTATTCTAGTAGCTATTTATAAACCAGCACTTTAAACATATCAAGAACAGTGAACACACGTGAGTATACTGTACTACAATATATGAACACAGCTTGTGACCGTTTTCAAAATACATATTCCTTAATGCAGACATTAGCTCTCCAATGAATGTAAGTTCAACTGGTAGTTGTAATGAGTTGGAACAATTCTGTGATACTACTAATATAAATGTGAATATATCAATGTTTCTGACTATGATATACTGAATTTGCATTTGTTAAGTTATAAAATATAACATTCGATGGAAAAGTATGACTCTCCTCACCATTTACTCAGTGTCCTTTTCTGAATGGTACCAATGTAAATTTTTAGTGTTGTCATTAAAGCAATACATCAGGTTTTAACTATCATATTTTCCATTAGAGTGAATTACAATCTAAATGGAGAGGATAGGTGAAATACTCTTAGTTTTAATGGGTTCAACCGCGTGTGTGATCATATCTAATCATGTAGCTAAAACAGCTTTTCAGTGCTTCATGTTTACGGCTATTCTCTAGCTGCTGGCAGTTCATTTCAAAATGTCATTCGAATAATCACAATATAATTTCAAAATAAGTTGTGTTAGTTAGATGTTAAACAAAATAATGATTGATTCAACATTATGTAGTCATAAACATTTTAATTAATAAGTTGACTATGTTGTTTGTCGTAGATTGATCTTAACTGGGTATCATTGTAAATAGAAAAGCACCGGACTTCTAATTCCCTTCACTACTAGACTCATCAACGTTGTACACTTTTGATCTCTCAACGAGATCAAACCAGAACCTTCGGGTCTCTCTGAAATGTACGATAATAGAACGAAGCAGCTGTCCAATGTTCTGTAGTTTTTAGCTGCACCTAACTGCGATCAATATGTGACAAACAACAGAATTAAATACTAATATCTAATAAGAAACCATTTCAACTAAACATGAAATTCCCGTACTGTTATTTTCATAACAGAGCATTTCATCTTTCACAAATCCAAACGTTACTACGGAAAATACAAGAAATAATAAAACAACAGAGAGGCATAAAACAATCAGGCACATAAAGTACTTACATATTGAACAATCACAAAACAGCTCGATACCAGTGAAAGTAAAATCATTCCACAGGATTCACTTATCAAAATCTCAAAATGACTCATGTATTAAACGATCAAAAAGTTGCTATACAACGAATGAGACTTATTTACTTCACAGTCAGGACTTAGATGATAACAAGTTGGGCAAAGAGGATATAACCAATGCAACTGGTGATTACTTTTCTGCCACTTCAAGTCCATTACATCAAGCTGGCAGTAAAATTACAGATGAAAAGGGCATTTTTCCATCTGCAATTATCAATTACGAAGAATTTTGTAATATTGTCCGGCGATATGAAACTAATCAGTATGCAGCTAATAAATGTAAGTAATTTTATCCTTAGTGAATTAAATTTGATGCTACTGGTTCATCTGATATATGCTACATAATGCATTCACACATGCTCGACTCATACTATGAAATTGAAATAGTTAAGATTTCCATTTGAGTCACTAATTATTAACAAATATTAAGGAGACTTATGTGTAAAAATATATAGCTTTTCTAAATTTTAATAATCAAAAGGGAACTATTCTTCATTAACATACTGGATTTTCAACACTACCCTGAATACCAGTGGGTCATTATATGTCATAGATAATAGTTGAATATCAGGAAAACATCTAATAAATGTAAGAGATTATTGTACATATATGTATATTTAAATTCTTGTGAGATACGCCATAATAAACACTTATATCTATGAAACATGATTAAGATGTTATGGTGCTTCTGTGAAAAGACTACAGAGTATGATACATGATTCCTAAGTGTAATAATAATAAAATGCATCAAGGTGTGACCGCTTGTTAGTCTGTTCATCAGAAAAAACGCCGAAACTATAGGAAATGGTATTAAGGATAAGCTGTATTTAGGACGTTTTGTAAATTTTGGTGTAACTGCTCAATACAGAATCTTTTGTACCATTTCATTAATCAGCGTGCTGTCTGGTAACGGTTACAAAAATGTCGGCATTTACCGAGGCATGATTTCCTTTTAACTGTTAATTGTATAACATGTAACTAAGCTATCTTCAAAAATTTTAAAAGCTTAGTCTTCACCAAAAAGACTTTTTATGTGTTCTACATAAATGAAATTCAGTTAAATTTCCATATCTTCTCCAGTTAGGTTAATTCATATAAGTAAACAAACTGACTTAACAATATTTCTGCATAGCTAGTGCTTCGCTTGCATTATCTATTCGTAAAACATGAAAGAAACTGTATATTATTCTATAAAATTGATTTAGTACCGAATATCTGAAGCGTCAACTTGAAATAAAGATAAGACTGTTTTAAAATAGATCTACTATAACTCGTATAACAAATAACAGCGTCATTGATTGAGGTTAGATTTAAGTTAAGAAATACATTCAAAGGTGTGTTTTAGTTTATAGTCACCTAGTAATAAAAGATTCCGCATAGCTTTTATGAAGCACCTTCATCTTCTCTGGTTAAAATGTATGACAATTAATTCTAGGATACCTTATCTATCGCAAAAATTATCGTACAGTTTCATGTGCGTCGCCAGTTTCCGTATTCTGTGATTCACAAACGTTTCTAATTAATTGATGAGATGAATAACCGAGAGGATAGATAGTGCGAATTGCTGAAACTTTAACACCAAGATTGAATTTTGGAACTAGATTTAAATTTCATTATGGTTAAGTACTTTCTGATGATGTTTGCTAACAAGTGATAAACTAAAACTATTTGCAATAATTAAACTTGGTAGTTACTCGTCTAATATATTAAGATCAATCAAAATATGAAGCCAATATATTTCTCGTTATTAAAGGAACTAGAATTTTCAATTCTTCTTTTACTACTATTTACGAAAATAAAGATATGAATATTTTGTTAGTTTTTTACTTTTGCCACCTGCCCATATCATTTTACAGTTGGTGCTGTTCAGCTTGTCGTGCTAACTAATGTGACAGATGTAACAAAATCAGACAAATTATGAAATACATGAATACCGTTCCAATCAAAGTTGCTAAATTATGCTACACCCACTAAACAAACAGTGCGAATCAATCTTTCCTATTTTCTAAGAATCACATACCACTATAAAAGGGTGTACGAATTATTAATATTTTCATCTTTATTTAAAAACTAGGACTTTAATAAAACCTGAACACTTGACATAGTAACTTATATGGTTGGTATGTAATATTTAATGGAACTAAATCTATAACTTAAATATAGACATAGACTTGCAGACAGAAGCATCTATGACAATCAAATGTAATAGGATTAATTAAGAAATTCAAGTATGCGGAAATTTCCGAAGCTAACTGAAATATAATCAAGTTATTGGTACTTAACTCTAAAGAAATGGTTTCTGTAAGATCAATTACCACAAAACATATGAAAACTATTATATGTTGTGTCTTTTAGATTTACTGACAAACGAAGGATTTTATCGGTTACTTTTATCCTCCACATATCGAGAATTGTGTGTTAACTGCAAGGCACCATTCACTACTCCTAACCAAAACAATGGATCATCCCCAACGGTTGTTGAACTCAACAACACTAGCCTGGGAGCAACACAACACCCATTAGCCCACTACTATATCAAAAGTGCTTATTTGACCCATAAAATTTGTAAAGAGGATCCTAACAATCATATTGCTCAAGTTAACCAGGAGATGTATATAGATACAGCGGCGCCCACACAATTATGCTCGCAAACCGTTTGCAGTGTTCAGTCAAATAAGATCTTAAGAACAATCCGCCAAGCTTTATTTCTTGGAATTAGGTAAGTAATATTTAACAACAAAGTACTCTTTCACACTAATAGCAATAAATGAATAAAATTAGTCTCGACTTAAGATATCTGGTTATTCATTGAACATTATTCTATCATACTGGAAAACATAATTTACTAATCAACAACTATATGATAAACAATACTAGGCTTAATCATAAATTAAATGAATATAACGCATATGACTCATTTATTCCGCATTTAAGACGATTCTTATCTTCTTCCTTTCTCTTTTTTAAAAGGGCACTAATTGTAGATTGTCATCATTTATCCAGATTAGTGGGGACCGAAACCAGTATTTCGAATGAATTAATCATTGTGCCCTCAAAAGCAAATAATGTACCAACTTGTTTTACAGAAATAACTTCTCAGGACTCATTTAATTTAATGCGGTCTATTTTGCACAAAAATTATCCTTACGCCTCACTAAAGGTATGTTCTTGGTTCTATATAACCTAAAATCCACTAAGAAATTTTTTAATAGACAACAAGGCAACGTACGTCACTTGAAAATAACGAAACTTGGATTGTTATATTGTGATTCATTAGTACACTTCGTACCAGATATAATATGAAACCATGTTATCCAGAACTGAAATCACGAATCCTAGGAAGGCAAATATCGGCTGCTAGCTTATTCATAAAACTGTTCTAATTGATGGTCTAATTAAAGTTTAATGCTACTTCATACAATTTCGTGAGTATAAAAGTGTATACTTAGTTTAGTTGACTATAGTACTGTTATTAGTATACAGGATCTGTTGAGATGGTTCATTTCTCAGTTTACTTCGCAGATAGTCTGCAGATAAACAGCTATCAAAAACTAGGGAGTTTTAAGTATATATTTTGTTCTAGCATAAATCGCCTCAGAAACGTACATACACAACCTCGCTTATAACTGAACAAATAACATCCTAGCTCTACTGATAGTACACATCCAGTAAACCACTAAGTTAGAGAAAACATATGCCCAGTGTATCATTGTTTTCAACTGTTACCTGACTGGGATTAGTTTGTAATTTTATTTGCTAAATACCGATTTCACTGAAAACTTGAATCATTTAGCTTTGTTTCAAGGAACTATGAGTAAACATAAACAATTTCTAGTAATTAATTTATGTAAAAATTCTAGTCTTCATTGCTTTATTGACGCTGCCTTTATAGTTTTCACATTATTTCGACCACTAAAACTTGTTATAACTATATGTTTTTAATTAAAGTCTTAGTTATTCAAGGAGATAAGCATACAACTTGCATAAATAGTCTTCCTTTAATAAAAAAAATTCATTTTTGGGATATTATCAACAATACACTTTAATCCCTCTCTGCTAAATGTAACAAATAGTAGACCATCATTAACATTAATAACTGGTTACTGTTTTGTGCCGTTATAGTACTCTACTAGACAAAGCTAAGCCAAGTACCGTTCAGCGATTAATTTTTATCTCCCAATGAAGCTTTCAATAAAGCTTATATGGGCACGATATATATGCCAACATAGTTATGTGTAACTACTTATTTTTCGAGCTTAAGACTTGATTTTCATTATTAACCCGATGACCTGAAATTTATTTCCCAATCTCAGTATAATTATCACAAGTAACCTTCACTCTAAATTCTGACAGTTTATTGCTACATAGATGTGCTTCTGTATACTTATCGATACTAAGAGCTAGCTACTCATTTTACGAAGTTAATGTCATCTTGTATTTATGTTTATTTTACACATAGGATAATGTAACTCTTAAGTGCTCACATGATCAAAACCTTTTAAAAACAATTATACATTCAGTTAGCAGTAAATTTAAAAATATATCCCCTATTGTCATTTGTACTAGTACCAATTAAACTAGAAAGCGAAATCGGAACTAGATTATGAAGCACTTTTTTCTAAGAAAGAACATTTTTTCTCACAAAGCTTCTTAAATAGCCCAATTACCATGAAAAGACTGGTTATATTATTTTACTTTTTCACTCTATTTCAAATGAATTTATGTAGTCCTATATAGTGACTACTAAATCAAAGCTAAATGAAAGTATTTTGTTTAAGGCTGTCCTAGAAATTTGATTAGATGACTTTTTTTATCATCGAGATGTTATAGAGGTTTAACGATTTTCTGAGAATTGGTTTACATTACAGGAATTAAAATAAAAATAACTTATAGTTTTCGATATTTAATCTAGTGACCTATCCTGAAATGACTTGTCTCTTCGTTAGTTATCATTTAATTCCTTTTTATTTTAGTCAGTTTTACAAGTACTGAAAGAAAATATATTTCTTATTTCTGAATATCCATTCATACTAATCATCAATTTGTATGGCTTAAGGTAAGTGTACACAACGATGGATTGTCGTCTGTTAATTCACCTACTGTATACAAAGTGTACTTAACACTAGACATGATTATATTTGTATTCATTGTGCATTAAAATTACTTGAATAGGCAGTTTAAGACTCCTCATTTACTAAAAAATTATACACATTCAGAGTTGAAATAAAAAATTCATTTCAGTGTCTTAACTATATTTCGTAGACGCATTTTTTAAAACATATGCTTCGTTTAAAAAGTCATTCACTAAACTCCATATAGAGCATCTCTTATAAAATTAGTAAAAAAATGATTCAAGATTATCATATTTCAAAGTAAAGTCAAAAAGATTAGACCATAACAGCACAACTGTTTTACTGTTTAATAGTTCATATGGATTACTGTTAATTCCTTTAGGTATAAGACGTTTACTCACTGTTTTGGTGGTGTATAATTACTATTCTCTACTCACAATAGAAGTAACCAGTTAGTAAATAAATAGCTATTATTGTTTACAGTTTAGTTTGACTAATGACTTATAGATGTATTGGAGCAATGCTGTCTGGTGTAGGAGTAGGCTGGAAGAAAGCTAGGGGCGGCCAAACCAAAACATGGCACCAGTCCATGAAGTCATTGGCAATTGGGCTGAGCCATGTTAATAGGTGCAGACTACCTGGTTGGGGTCCGCGTGACGCTCGTAATAAATGGTTAGAGACTTTGGGTGATATGGCTAAAAATCGTTGGCAATGGCGCAGGTGCATCCATTCCTTGTCTTCCTCCAAATCCTAAGTTTCTGAACTTATCATAATTTTCTCTTTACTGAATCATATTTTCTTAAATCTTATCACCGATCTCTATTCCCTTCCATTAATACTAACTCTGTTACTACCTTCCCCACTCTGGGATTTGATTCGACAATTTAATCTCTACCTGCTAATTGAGGCATGGCAACTTGAACTGACGTACGCATGTACCAAGTTCTACGTTGCATCTGTCTGTCTGTCTGTCTGTATAGATGTATTGTTGTTTAGAGGTGATTATACTGGGATTAGTAGTTAATTTTGTTCTTTCCCACCGTTTTGCAATTGGTTAATATACCAGTGAAAACCACGGACAGCTGATTAGTTTTAGTATAGGATTCTTCAGCGATTCGCATCCACAGTTTATCCACATAATCGAATTCACAGCAAACGCTTAACTATCTTCACCATCTTTTCAGCATCCAGTGGTAGAACTCCCACCTCATTCAATGTATGATATAGCCCAGTAATCAGTAGTGATAACTGTCTCATCTCTGATATGCCTAGATTTCATAATTTTCACCAGAACTTTAGGAAAAACTTGAGGTGTCTTATACTAGGTTAAAACAACTGTACACTGTAGTAGTATCTGTATTTATTTGCGACAAAATTTTAATGTTTCTTCTAGTTAGTGTATTGTGTACATGTTCCATATAAGATAAATGCTACTCAAGTTTGAAGCCGTATTTAAGTAATACAAATCAACAAATGTATGTATTCGAAACATATCTTAAAATAAACGCAACTATATCATTTATCTGCTAAGTAATGTCAACATTTCAAAGCACATTATGACGATACCTTTGGGTTTATTCTCATTAGAATTTATTACATTTGCTGTTTCAGGACTTAGGTCATAAAACATCAATGGCTATTGATTCCTGTCATCATGTCAAATTAATTAATTAACTCTATGCATAGTTGCTAGCTATCATAGTACACAGAATATAGTTTGCTAAGGCTAATGAAACCAAACGTATAAATTTGATTTCATGTTTAACTTTGTGAACTAAATTTGAACACCTGTAAACAATAAGAACTCAATTATTTTCATTTTTATTTTCAGTGAAGTAATTGTTGCCTCATTTTTGCATAAGTTATACCAAATACATATTTTTTCAATTTAAGCCAAGAACAACAATGTCGACTAGCAAATTTACTACAAGAATATCTTGGACAATGGATGATGGCATCACCCTTACCCAAATATACCAATAATCTAAGCAGTAATAATAATACTGTAAGCAAAAACAACCGCAAGAATTTCAAACCAGTTAACACAGTAAGTATTCAGGTAGATTAGCTCAATATTTAGTCAACAACAGGTATTCATCACTAACCGACTTTGGGCTTTTCAATCAATTATTTGCAGATTCAAATACAACTCCTTATCAATGAGCTTATATTTTTTATAATGATGATTACTGTATACCAAACTTAAAACCTAAGTAACTTTAGATAGTAAGTCACGAAAATGACATTTATCAAAACTATATGATGTATTTGCGCACTACATTTTTATCTACATAGAAAGTTGTCAGGACGTTGATTCACCAACTTGTCTGTTTTCAAACTGTCTAAGCATAATTCTTACAGATTATAAAATGAAGTCCTATGATTTCACAAATATTAGAAACAAAACCTAACATTGATTTGCATATTTTAAACAACTTTACTGAATGCTTTGTCGTCACTGACAAAAATGATTCTACAATAAAACCCAAGGATATAGAACATTACTGTTAAATAAATTACTTTTAACTTATTAGGTCCAATTTAAAACTGATACTTGATTTGTTGTTTAGATCCAAGTATCAAGGTCTAAAGCTTCCTCTTTATAGCACTATTCACTTTAACTTCCGCGTAATATTCCGAATGGTGTACAAGTGTAGTATCTCGATTCTCGTAGATTCAGTAGAGGTGTTATGTCGCCAAATTGTTATGACGGGAGTGCATGACCAGTTGCTTAATATGACCTTACGCACGCGAAATTACAGCGACCAGTAGCAAATACAACAGTCCACTCAATCCGTAACATCTGCTTGTTGCATACCAAGTCCTAGGGCGTAACTGAGGAAGGACAAAATCCGATGAGCCAAACATACAAATCAAGTTGCATTTTAAGTACTCCTTTATATATACATATAACCTGACCACACAGTCAACAAATCAGCTAATTAACATCATTACGAGATAAGTGAGACAGTGGTGGTGGACTGGAATGACAAACATACAATTGAATAACTGTAGTTCACAAATGGAAAATCACATTCTAACAGTCAATAGGTCAAACGGGAAGATAGGGCGAGAGAGACATAATAAAAATAGAAACAGAATGTTTACTTTGCACACAACTAAAGTAACTGAAATAATCTTTTAAAACACAGTTTCGAAAGTTCGTTGTTCTTTTTGAATTGCCCAATATAACAACAGAAAATGAAATCCAAGAAATACCTCATTACAAGCAGTTGAAATACATTAAGACAAACAGAAATAAACGCGTTATTTCTATTGTTTGGTATCAAGACTTAATAAGGTTAATCTGAATATTGCGATGCCTTATTTGAAAGTCGAAAATTGGAAGGAAACCAAAATGCGAATAACATTCATGTGGAGTGTTATAAATATTTTCCACAAAGAGGACAAAAACTGAAATGCATAGAAAATGTTTATTCCCTTAAATATTTTATATTTGTATAGTATTTAGAAATAACACTTTCCCAAATGCTAATTAAACTTAAATCCGAGGGTTTTTTATAGCTTGTTTGTTTTCATTAAATATGTTTGAAAGCATGTGTAGATTATCGTTGTAATACTACCCTTAAGAACTAGATGCACCAACAGTCTCGCAACAGTCGTCTTAAATACTAGGCATTTGTCACTTCTACTTGATAGAAACGTTTCCAGAACCAAGTTAAAATTGTACTAACTGCTTTACGGAGTTGAGGTGATTTAATGCCACTTTAGATACATTCATACCAAAGGTTATTTTTAAGGGAAATTCATTTAAACTGTTGTTATGTATTGTAGGTACTGTGTAGTTTAAGATTCGGCGATTGGTTTTATGTCAGCAATGGCTTAATCAAATCACACATTAACTTTTATTCAGGCATTAATACTTTTTTTTAAATTGGTACTTTTAGCGTCACTTACCATCACCGGAAATGTTAAAAAACAAAATACTTCTAAGCATTCGCTTAGTTCAAAGAAGTAGATCGTTATCAGGTAAGTAGGATGATGTACAAACTTGATCTTATTGTAAGAAATGTTAAAATTCAGAATAGGATAAGTCTATCAGACTACATATGACAGGTTAATAAGTAAAGAAATGAACGCGTTCATGTCTGATAGCAGTCAACTTGTGCATAATTTTAGAATTATGTGTAGTACTAACGTAGATAATCATATATTACTTCTATGGAAACAAAAACCTTACATTCCAAGAACTGTAATTTTTTGCTTTTATAAAACAACATACATCATATAGGCGGCTTGGTTATATGAATTTCGAATTCCTAAAGTAACTCTTCTGAGTATTTATTAAGCAACCCAAAACAAACTTTCCTATTTTCATCAACAACTGATATTACATAGGTAATTAGGTAACTTACTTAGGTAAGCGAAACAACTGATTTTTTTTATTCTGTATACATAATGCATAAATATTTTCTGAAAGCAATATTTGTCATTCTAGTCAACTGAAGCTCAAGCTGTGAGAAAATAAAACGTCTGTAATGACATTTGTGACAGATTTCTACAGTTGATTAGGATTTTTTTTATACGAAATCGTATATACTTTGTTATAATAAGTTACGTATTCCTTGCTTTTTCTAAAACCACGATTCATAATCATCGCTATGAGTAATAAATAATGATGACAATCTTAGAAAGCATATTTTATATTACCTCTTAGGTTGTTTGACAAGGTCTCTCATAAGAAAGATGAAGAATACACTTCTATAATTTTACTAAATGATTTACTTTAGTTCCCTATTTTCCAAGGATATAATGTTATCGAATAAAAGAGATAGTTCTAAACGATTTTAACTATATGACAAAGTATGATTTGAATGCATTTGGACTTGCTTTTATTGAATTCATAAGTTAAACAGGTCTTATTTAACAGTCATTATATATCTTGGATTATAAGTAGACATCTGTAGAAGAACACGGGTTCATGTTATAATAAGATTGTAGGAATTTAGTTTTGTGGGGAATCATCAGGAAATTCAGAAGACAGAGCATAATTAAGATGTTTAGTAAGGAAATAAAATTAAATTAAGTCACTGAGAATAGAAAATCATAAGCGGTAGAACCAGATGTTTTGAATGATGGAAATGTTTATTGCCGACAGCTTATTTATTTGTTGGCTAACTGATCGATTCAATTTCTAGGCCTTCATTAGCCTCTATGGTAGCATGATAAGCATTGTATTCGAACAGGCCTTTACTTAAAATAAACACTAATGATTTCATCCTGAAGGATAATTAATACATTACTATTAAACTATCCTGCTTAATAAATTCAGTACTATGTAGACAACTGGATTTTTTAAAGTTAGTGTATACAAACACGTTTTCTCGCTTACATTATTGCATCTGAAATAAGCCTTTCTCTTTTATTGACCTTACGCTATTCACTAAAGTAAATAACACATTATACGCCTTTTTTTATCTAATAGCAAGTGATAAAAATATTACTCGTCACTATTAGTTGACAATAATCATTTTGAACTCCAGTCCATGAGACACTGTTTTAGAAAACAGATTACATTAAGAGGCCACTTTATAAATTATCATAAATGATGTCGTCAGCATATTAAACACTCTTTCAACTGTTAAGATGATGATATATAGTTTCACTTAATACTTCTGTTAATTGTGCTTTACCTGTTTTAGACGATCAGTCACAAGAGCTGATGACGCATTCGGTAAGCTTTTGTAAATAATATCACTTTTGTTATAGCTGAAAGTAATTTAACCAAGTCATAAAAAACTAATCTTTATTAAGTAACTTATACTCCCTGTAAAACAGTTGCAGAATTTTTGTTTCAGTGAACCGAGTATGATTATATTCACCAACATGCATTATCATTAGTTGATCATTATTAAAAAAAGAATGAAAAGTCTTTTATTTTATTTCATAAAATCTAAGCTCTTTTTATGTGCGGGGGATAGAACAAAGTGTTTTAGGTTTCCATAACAAATCACGGACATGTCGGCACTGGTACAGTAAATTTACTGAGACTCATAAGATTAAAAATCATTATGTATAATCATAAAAACAAAATAAACATTACATATTACTACAAAAATACAGACAGCTAAATTGTGTTTCCGTCAATGTATGGTTCTATTCATGCAACAAAGCTTTGGTGATCCTGTAATTGGGATAAGCTTGTATTTCCCCGTAGCCTAGTGGTGAACGCGGTGGCGTTTGCCATGAAATGGACTGAGTTCGAATCCCAGGTACATCCAGCCAGTGAGTCCCAAATGGGACGAAACGCGAGTCCTGGATTTTACTTGCCAGTCACATTCCAACTTAAATATATAATTCGGTGATCGTGTATTTAATCTTGACAATATTCTAAAATTCCTAATCCTTAGAATTGACAGGAATGAACAATTTAACGATATTACCTAGTTTTTAGTGATTTGGAGTATTCTGTGGAACAAAATAGCACAAACTATGAAATTTAGGTTTTATCAGGAACTAATATCACTGTGCTATGAATAATGCTGGATAACTAGGTTACGACTCTTTTAAAAATGTCGTTCTTTTTTATCTGCAGAAGTTACCTGCATCTAATTGGTAGCATAGAATCAAAACAAATGATTGTAAAGATTCAACTAAAATGAAAATTAACCCCAGTTTGTCATTTACCGAAGGTTGAGACAACTAGTAGTTTGTTTCGCATATGATGTATAATCAGTTAGCATCATTTATAATTGAATACAAAGAAAATTTGTCCAGCAACTAACTGTTCTACACTTGTTTTCAATTCAAGAAAGTTAATCCTGCATATAACCGACTAAGATTATGCAAACAGCATAGTCTTTTTCAGGTTCAATTAGTCATCAACACAATATCACTACAATAAAAACTGTACTTAAATTCAACAAGATGAGCATTTATCAGAACATCAGTATCAGTAGGTGTATAGGTCTTTAAGCTTATTTCTTCTTCTACAATGAGACCAATTTTAACCGAGAATGACAGGTAATCTAAAATAAAAATAAATTGTCATACAATAAACGAACACTGAGTATTAAGTTAGTTTTTAATACTATTCAATTATTTACAATAACAATAAATATTGTCATAAATTTAATGCCTAATTTTTTTCCACTAAACTTACTTATGCACAAAACAAACTGCTTGTACATCAATTTTATCTCCGACTAGTATTATCGTTAGAACAAACTGTTGTGACTAGACTAGTTTACGATCGCCACAGAAACAGTTACATATGCACACAAAAATAAGCTAAAAATTTGATGCTGTTGAGATAAAATTGTCAAACTTTTATTGAATTACAGTTTTTCATTTGCATTATTTATTTTACTTTATGCATTGTATAGTTGCCCATTTTCCCATAGAAGTAAATCTTCTATTTTAAAGCAAAAGTGTATACTGAAATACTTTGATGTAAGTAACATCTAGTCAACGAGGTGTTTGGAAAGATTTGTAGTTCGGGGAGGGGGGTGATTTTGCCAAAGTTGCTTTCTTAATTAAACCACCCAACTCAGAGAATACAAATTCACCATGCAATTAAATAATAATAGCCATTGAGTAAACGTTAGATTTAAATCACTATTAGTGTCTGAATTACTAATTCACTAATCCACTTGTTCAGTCATTCATAAGACGACCATATTAATCATGTATTCATCTATCATTATGTAAATACCGATTTTGTTAAAGAAGCTTGTGACTGGTGTATACAGTAGTCATCGTTCTTAGGTTTTTACTTAGCTTTAAAGAAATCCTGGCTTTTCTTTATATACATTCAGATTTAAAGATGCAGTCCAACACCAAATAATCTCTAATACATTTTAGTAAATGAAATCGAAAGTATTTAGTACCTGAAAAATATATTCAATATATTTAATTAGCTATGTTTACCAGTTCATTGAATTAATCGGAATTGAAATAAAGATTATAACTATAACAAACAGTCTTCTACTACTGTATTACTTATATTTTACCCACTCATATCACTCTCATTTTTAAAAGTGAATACCTCATGAAATGAGTTCAGCTTTATAAATAATAATATTTAAAATAGTTTAAACAGTTGAACAATGAATCTTTAAATCCATACATATCGTTTGTGATCTTGGTTTTAAGTATACTAAAAGATATTGGCTCACAAGGAGTATTCATCAAAATTTCATCATGAACCGGAGTTTTAATTAGTATGAAATAATTTCAGATTTAAGCAGTCGCAGCTGCAATCAACTTTTAATTAATAGCCTTCATGAAACTTCCACGTTAAAGTAATGAGTTGGCTGAAACAAATAACATTACTTAACATACTTCGATTAGACATACTATCCTTTATATTAAATTTATGGATTATTGAAAGAATAAAATCCAGTTTTTCTAAGCTGTTTGATCCCTTTAGCTGCAGACTCCAGCAGTGTAAGTAGTATGCATACATAACTGATAATATGAGATTCATCACAGATGAGAAGAATATTCTATAAATGCACATAACAAAAGTTTAAAGCAGTTACATCATCTGTCTTTAAAGGTAACAGTAGTATGAACAGAACCGTTTATTTAACTTAAGACTTGACAAAGCCAACAGTAGCAGTAAATATAGCTAAGTTATTTGTTATATTATCAAATCAGTAATCAAGCATTAAATCTTTTCTGACTAATAATAATTTTTTTAATGATAAATAAAATATTTTAATCTTTATTAATCAATTCACAGTCACAGAATTATTTTTCTCCAAAGACGCTTTTGAAAAATGCTAATGTGACCGCACCACTAACTGTGTTCGTTACAAATCCTGAAGGAGAACAGAAAGTAAGATCAGAGTATTTCTTCAATTTGTAAATTACAGAGCATTTAACTACAAATACAATTCTTTTAATCTAGACTGTGTGATTTATACGACTGTCAGTAGCAATTTGAACATTATTAAAATGTGTGTATTATTGTGAATAACTAATTATACTGAATAGTAAATATGTTTGTTTGGGTTCACAAATAAGGTCGTTAAACTAACGAATGAAAATCTATCCAAATGATACCATAGTCTGGTCATATCATTTACAACATAGACTTTCTTCAGTTTATCCTACTACATGAGAAATATGTTACGCATTCTCCGGTGACTTGTTTCAAAATTGTGACAATTTTTAACTTCCTTAAATATTATTAACACCTGATTATTAAATAAATTGCCATTAAGGGAAGCAGAAAAAAACAACCCATTTCTAGTTGTAGAACATTTTAACAACAGCCGTGGTGAATTCTTTAAAGAAACGTTAATAAAGATTCATAAGAGAATTATACTTCCTTGAACTGTTCTTAGAAAGTTGACTTAATCATTATTTTTTCAACATCACCTATTGTTCAAATTGTGTCTTAAAGTTGTATTAAGTTATTTAGTTTGTTAAATGTTTAGTGCAGTTATTCAACTAATATCAATACTCCACAGTTTTATAAGTTGGTAATAATCTAAAGTTTTCTTGTACTAACTTTAGCTTATCTAACTAACTGTTGTTATGTAACATCGTCTGTAGTTAAAAGACAACCTTAGTATTACTATGTATTCAAAAAACAGTCAACGTATATTGGAAACCAAACACCATTGGAAGTCTACTAGCAAATTTTTATTGATCGTCGCATATATATTATTTTTTTCGTAAGAAATCAACTTAAATTTCACTTTCATTTAGTCGTAAATTACTCACTTTTTTAACAAATATGTATGGTAGATACTCAGATTTGTTACATCAGTCAACTTTCAGTGGACTTAAATAAATAAATTATCATCCGTTTGACTACATAGAACACCTTCATCGTTGTAAGGAGAACAAAAAAGAAGAAAGATTATGAGTGAAATGAGATGTTTGAGTAAATAATAAATATGAAGGTAGCAGAAGTAGTACGGGTGTTCAAATAAAGGATAGGACATAATGAAGAAGAATCGAGAAGGCAGGATTAATTAGCAGCAAGAAGAGAACAAAATAACTCTTACCTCAGAGTCTGGGAGACAATAAATATTTGGTGCACTTACGTCAGTGCCACCGATCCTGAGCTGTATCACCCAACCTCTCTATCCACTATATTTAAAAGTCGTGTGGACCTCAGCCAGGTAGTTTGCACTTACCAACAAGGCTTAAAGCAACATTTAACTACTTTATGAACTTATTATGAAAGTAGAATGTAAGGCTTCGTGATTCAGGCAGATTAACAACTCATTTACTAATTTAGTTTCTTAATTTTTTAGACTGAGTGTAAACAAAGTTACTGAACCTTACGTGTACATAAATACAGATATAGAAACATACGTTACATTCCAGTAAAACAATAGACTTATCATATAGTTAATGAAGTGTCTGGAGGACAAAATGGTAATTCATATGAAAAACCAAATGTTGGTCATATTTTCATTCTTTGTCATAATTTATTAGACTGATTTTACTGTTTCATAGGTTTAGGATTACTGTCGCTATTAGAATTGTGTTCTCATTATAATCCTGATTTCATTTGACAAATATTAATATATGTCTCACTACCCAACAGATTTACATAAAACTTTGATCGCTTAAGAATTTAAAGCTCTCTACATCCTATAGTATGGATATTTAGTAATCTACAGTAAGTTAACGTCTATTACGTGTGCACAGTAAAATGCGTTTTGTTCGGATTGTACAAAATCACTGTGTACATTCAACTCACGTAGTACCTTGTTCAATACGTTATCATCAATACGCATTTGGCAAATTTAGAATATCATATATGCTAATGACTAGAATTAGAGTCCTGATTGAGGTTACACAAAACTATGTCAGGCTTTTTATAAATGGCCGAAGGTTATCTTATTTCCCACATGAGATTAAAGTTGTAGCTCTGGTTTTATGAGTAGTGGTAGGTGATCAATTCTAAGCAGTTTCATGCAAACCCGGAATATCTGTTCCTTAGTATATGCGGTGATGACAATTCTCAATTAAAATTACCATCAATACGGAGTATTTTTCATAGTAGAAACATACTACTAATAAATTGTATGAGTAACATTTGGTTTCCCAGATAATTTCATACATCCATTCACCAATTCATTTATCCTTAGAGTGCAAGTCAAGATATAGCATCTACAAACAGTAGTAATCAGATCAGTCCTCCGACAGGGCATAAAGTAATTATTAAATCAAGAATTCCTGAGGATCGGAATATGAATGGATACTTTCCAAAGAGTTGCGAAATTTATGATAACAAAATTGCCGATCGAAATGCTACATTTATTAACCAAAACGAAGTGACCTATCTACACCCTCGTCTGGCGAGACTTGTAGTATTGCCGACACCAGATTTCCCACCTGATGCATGTGTAGCACTGCATTATCAATATTTACTTCTAAACTTTACGTCAAATGCTAAACACGACTCGGAATCCATCATATTACGAAAACCACAGCTCAGAACAAGATCTGAAGGATTAAAAAATGATATAAGCAGTCTCAGAAATGTCCCTCTTATGGATTCTGGGAATATTCTTGAAACTAATCAGAAGTCAAATAGACAGCTGGAAGAAGGTGAACTTCTTACCTCTTTATTCAACTTGATTACCACTCGCAAGTCTCAATTAAAACATGAAGATAGGAAAAAAAGATTACTTAAACGTTTAACCAGTGAGGTTTATGGAAATAGGATTATCCAGAAGAAATGGTTGTCACATGGAAAAAATATCCAACCAACAGACAAAATATGTAGAAGTAAGTTTGAAAGGGTAAGAAAATACTGACATGCCGCTTATGGATATTTTAGTTTTTTGAAAACAAATATAATCTATTATTCACAATGTACGACAACTATTCACATCTGAAGTGTGTAATATAACGGTGTGACATAAATCAGTAGAGATTTCCATATTCTAGTTATGCGTCTACTAGCAGTCACTGATAATCTAGACACGCAATCTACCTAAACACTGTGATATATGTTGATATGTTACTTAAAATAACTGTTGGTTACTAAGATTATTGTATTTTTCACATTACATCAACCCGAGTTAATGTGTGTTTTCACTATGAATATTCGTTATGAATACTCATCACGATAATATCTACAGAAAGATTATTTGATAGAAGTTAATGTTTTGATGTTTTGTTGATTTGCTGAGCTCATTAAAAGAAATAGATCGTCAGTTTTATTTGTCACCTACTAGGTTTTATTCTAATCTCAGAATTCCAACTTAAAAACCTGAGTCCAATTGAATTGTATTTTGTGAATTATGAAATAAATTAGCAAAATTGTTTTATGGTCAAAGTGTGTATTTAGAGTGGGTTGATTGTAAGAACTTAATGCTAGTTTATAGACATCATTACTGAATAATCTAAACATTAATCTAAGACGTTAACTCTTTTATCTGTACTTTTAAGACAATAACTTCGATGGTAATAAATAAAACATTTTATGGATTTCTTAACTCTCGTTGTGATAGTCTAAAACTGTTCCAACAATATGTCCAAGGAAAACAAATATAATGACACCTAAAATAACTAAATCCATATCATTGTTAAAACTGATATGTTATCATATGGAATTGAATGTAATCCAACTCATTTTTTATCAACTTCACCGAACCGAGGAAAATCATTAGAATGAAAAATCCAATTAAATTTCAAGGATCTTATTTTTAGTCACCAAGAAATTGGAAAGTTGGGAAAATATGCAAACGCACCTACTTGGTTATAACAACAGGTGTAAAATTGGCATAAGCGGTGACAATGGAGTATGGTCACAAAATATCACTATTTAGCTGAAGTTAGAAATGCAAACCACGGAGTATCAACCCATTAGTTTAGAAACCTGAAGATCTTTAATTTTAAATCTGACATGTTTGCTGATGTTCTAAGTTGAAGAATTTCGCATCAGGATGAAAAATTACCCAGTGATTCCTGGTTGTTAAAATCTGTGGTGTAATGTAGAATGATGAAAATTTTCGCTAACTATATTATTGACTTTTGATTAGTATAAGTATTTAATAATAGTATATTTCATACATTCATATTATGAAAACATAACAGTTATGTATGTTAATCAAATTATTTTAATAAATAGGCTAAATGTAGCCTTATTCTAATCAATGTAGAATAAAAACTGAACATGCTTCATATGAACGCCGAACTACGGTTCTAAAATGCAGTGCTACTGCTGTTTTAAAGAATTTGTATGTAACTGCTTTTAGCAGTCTACTACAAGCACTATAGAATGTTGAAAATAGTTAGTTTGTGCTGGTTTTATGAACCATTTGAACTAAGCCAGTTTGAACATTTAATATGATTATTTAATAAAAGTAATTTATAATGTTACATTCTTAAAGGTTAGGAGCTTAATTCAGTTGAAGTAGTTGATTGTACTTTTACACACAACTTGGGTTGTCTCACTGTGAAACTGTGTTAATTTTTCTTTCCTATTACATTTAATAAACTGGGACCAAAATTATCAGAAGTTCAACTAAATAAACTGAACCAACAGGGTGATAAAATTGAAACAAAACAAGTTAAAGGATGGTTTAAAAATAGAAAGTCTGCTTCACCGACAAATCCAGTGGAACATAATGTTCATTCAAAAGATACTTTACTGTCTGCAACAGTAAGATGCGCTCGCCGTTTATCAAATGCATCAGAATCAAAATTTAATCTATCGGCTAATACTTCAAAGCAAAATACTGTATCTCATAATGTATTAGTAAACTCTTTAAACGGTGACAAACATTCACGACGCATCAGCACTCAAATAAATTGTGATGGAGGTCAACAATCTACAGGTGAGTGAGTTTAGAAATATTTGTAATCTCCTTAACTTCAACACAAATATTCATCAAGATCTGTTTATATGAATGAGTGATTATTACACATATATTTTCTATGATTTGGAAAGTCATTTAAACTCACACTTAACTTTTAATGCATTATAACACTGTGTATATTCCCTTGTATCTACATAGCCCTATAAATGCGTAAACCTACCCAGTATGCAAATTGTAATGTATGAAACAATCGTGTAGTTTGGTGTCGAAGATGTGTGCATTATGTTCAGTTGTATCTACATTACTATTTTAGCGAATGGTTAAAAGTTAAATCTAAAACCACTGTTCGAGTTCTGATTTACTTTGATTAGAAGACTATGACTACGGGTATTATTATTGGGGTCAGACTTGAAAATTTAGATTGATTAAGCATTCGATAAGTAGTTTGCAGCGTATTAATGACATTTCTCAATGAGACATGTTCTTGTGTTCACGTTTATATTCTGGACTACAGTTTTCGGGAAATCATGTTAATTTGAAATGTTTAGTAGAGTTACCGAAAATACTCACTTGAATTCCCTGATTTAACTTATCAGGTACTAACTAGCTGTTAGATGATTCATTCTGTTCAGGTTGCCTTATTCATTGAGTTAGGATTGTGTCTTATGAACTCCTAAGTGTCAACCAAGTTTCGAAAATCGTTTCTGTTGCTTGAAAGTCCTTACCTTAAATGGTCTTTTTGTTTTTAATATTTTTTGACGAAGAGAATGCAGTCCTAACAAAGACTTGCGGACCATACTTTCATTTCAGAATGATTGTAGAGGGATTGAAATTCCGCAATTTATTTTTTCTTCTAGCCCACCTATCTAGGAATACAAGAAATGCAGCCATTAATTTGTCTCCTCAGAATTTATAATTAAACTAACAGTTACTATACCATCTGCTCTCATATGACTTTTAAAAAATATTTGTGGGAAACTGAGCTCTCTCGATGTTCCATTATCAACTTTAACGAGATATGCCAAATCGCAACTACTTTTCTTACTGAGCATCATTAAACTTTAACTAGGAGTGCTAATATTAACACTGTTAGTTATTGTACAAAAATATATTTTGTTAACTTTATGGCAATTCGTTTTTCCGCGTTTTCTGTTTTAATCAGATGTCCGCGAAGATGACGAACAAGAATATAGTGACGATTTCACGAAGACCACATCATTACCTTCGAAAAGAGATTTAAAACACAATAAATCATCCAAGCTTAAACGTCCCAAACAAACAATAGATTTTAATAACCATACATCAAGAAGGCGATCACGTACATCAACTGATAGTGGCCAAAAAAGAAGTCCTAATTCTAGTTGTGGTCATTGTTCATGTAGTAGCGGTAGTCGTAGTGAAAAAGGTTCACCAGTACACGAAACGGATCAACGACAAACCGGTCAAACTAAACTAGGTTACTTTCGTGATGGGATACAGAAACTAAGAAATAAATTTGCAAGTGTAAGGGAAAAGTCATTTGAAAAATATCTGCCCAGTTATCATTTAGCGAGTATTAATAAACCAAGAAATTCATGGAGTGAAAGTGAAACGGGAATCAAATCAAATGACTCACTGTCAAGTACCTCCGTCTCAACAACATCGTCAACTGTAGAAACTTCGTTGTCATCGAATACAGAATCTTATGAAAGTAGAAGTATCACCGACGATAGCATCAGTAGTAGTTCATCAGAGAACAAGGTGAGTAGATTAAAAAATATAGATTCACCAATGAAAATTATTTTCAAGAAAAGCTTATACAAGCGCTTGTCAAATGTTCGTCATTCAATTTCATCACTAACCAATGCATTATTTCATCAGGATAAAACTTCTGGCCGCAGTATTTTGCAAAAGCAATCAACTATTGAAAGTCAAGAAAATGCTTTACCGTTTACAAAATACTATTGGGCAGATTGCTTAAAATGGTTTATTGGACCAAGAATTACTAATATTTCATCGGATGACTTAATCTGTTTACTGTCTAAAAAGCAGATGACAAAATCATTAGCAAGGTATTGTTTTCTTTTCATGTGTACAACCTTCAGTTATTTTATATTAACTTATCTTCCTCATATCACTTATACGTGTTGTGTAATTTAATGATGATTATGCAACTTGAGGGATAGTCCTCTCCAACAATTTACAATCGTCTGAACAGTTGTTTTGGATTGTATTATCAAGTCGACTAAATAATGTGTGGAAGTAAAGTGAATGTTTTTGAGAATATCATTTTATCACAATACGACCTAAAACACAACAAAATAAATTGTTTGCAACAAAATGATCTCTATGGTTTTTTACGTAATGCGATTTATTTTTATGCTAAACAAACTTCCATTACAAGACTATATCAGATAATTATGTTATATTCAGTCTTCCAGTCAACTATTATTAGGTAGTTAGGTGAAACTAAACTTTGCCGACGACCTTGAGGTACCTTTTGGCCAATGAGAATGCACTGGTAGATATAATCATCATTTATTATGAAAAACGGTGAAATTTCAAAAAAGAATTACACATTATACACTTGCAGTTCGATTTGGGACATACTGGAAATGTCCCTTTCATAATGTTCGGTCGTAAATTCCAAGAGCCTACCAGTAATATTTAAGCAATTATTACTTACTTATTCGGCTTTTACAGGTCTTCCTCTATTATATTTTCTCTTTCTAATAGCTGTTTCACCTATTTCAGCGATTCTTATGACGCCTCCCAGTGACAGATTTAAGCGTAACATAATTTCTGAGCATTTCTGAGCACTGCTGATACTTTACTTACATCTGTAAAAGACGATGTCAGCGTAACAGGCAACTGCATAACGCATAATACAACTAACATACAGGTTTACCTTAGTGGTCAGTCTAGACTTGCTAAAAAACTGCCTATTCTTTCGCCAACAACCATTACAACGAAAGATTACTCCATCTCGACTGTCTGAGGATTGTGTTTGAGTCATATTGAGGCCACAATCACAAATGAACTCTCTACGAAGTAGTCCGAGAGATTGTAGATAAAAAATAATAATGTCCTCTTTAAAAATTGCAATAAGCCGATCAAAAGTAAGCATTTTGAACTTAAATGCGCGCGCGACCCTAAAAGTAACAACTTGATTCTCATTGGTCTTCTCAAGTTCGTCGGCAACGTTTAGTTTGACCGGTAGTTATCAAATGAATCCAGTAAATAACGTCTGCTTAAGATGGTAGCAAATCATACCTGAAATATATTTGACGCTTGCTAAGGTTGATTTAAATCAGTATTATTCCGACATTTTATAGTCGCTACAATAACTATTGTCAATGTGTCTTTCAACATCACGATTTACTGTGGCTACTGATTTTTGAAGTTTCTTCTTTTTATTCAATACTGCATAAACTATGAAGCATATTTGTTATTTCTGGAGACCCAAAGGATCACCAAATAGTCCCGTCCTCTCACACTTTTTATCAGTGTCAAAGTGTTGATGCATATTTGTCTCTTGATGTAGCAAGACCTATGTATATCCCGTCTTACATGAAAAAAATCACCTATTCGTTTATATTTGGAATCAAGTCATCTAAACAATACACTAACTATCACAGCATTTATCCCATTAAAACCACTTTAAATGTTTTTCTAGATACAATAAAGAGCGTTTGACATGTGTTTTCTTATCAGACGAACAGAAATCATGGGATTTTTACCAAGTAAGTTAATGTTTTATGACTTTCGTTTATTGATTCATATATGGATACCTCTTTATTTAAAGCGTTTTCGATAATCGGCCAGTGTCCCCAGCTTTCAGATAAAAAGTTTGTTCACTTGGTTTTATTAATAAACTAGTAGATTGATATATTTAGTAAAGTTTTCTTATCTGATCGGCTTATCATCTTTTACACAACTTAATATATCATGACAGTGGTAGAAACTTTAGTGACATGAATGAACATTTATGCATCAGCTACATAAATGAAACAAAATAATAAGTAACTTGTTAAATTGCTCAAACTGTTTACTTAAATATCGGTATAAGAGGTAATCGTTAAAGGCAATTGCTGTTTTACTGTCTCCAACCAGTTAGCTGACAACCATACTTTTGAATAATCTTTGGAATATTCTTCAGAAACTAATGCTTAGTTCAAGGGTTTCAAAATGGCTAAAGCTTCATGGAAGAATCGAACATACGTTTTGTGATCCAAGTGTAATTGTTTATCTTTTGTGTAATATTCAGTTTTCACTAGATAATCGTTCATCCTGTAGATAAAATACTATTATCTTCATAAAAAGTAGTACTGATACGTTTATCACTGATGGTCCACTCAGTCAATTTAAGATTCTTGCAGGAAAATGAAATCGACTGAAATAGCAACCTACAAATCAGCTTACTAACAAAATACTTAAGTCTACATTTAATGATAGTATTATGATGCAACGAAAATTGATTGGTTGTTGGGAGACGCCTATTGAGGTGTGCCTAGTTGATGATGCGCGCGCTGCCCTATACCCACTAGGTCCCGAGACGGAGATAGAAGAATAAGACAATAGACCAGCCAAGCAGAAATGAAATCAGAATTGGGATCAGATTCGTATTATATTTTACACATTCCTTTAAATATACAAAATAATCATAGTGATTATTCATCGAATTGAAATTATCAACATTATTTAATGATACAATTAAATGTTGTCAAATGTGCTCACGTAAAAGTGATGAAAGTTTACAAATCATGTTAACAAAAAATCAATACAACTTGATAAAATGAACAATTGTATTTCTAGGGATTTCGAATCCCCAACAGATAAAATTAGTCATTAATAGATGACAGTGACAGACTGTGAACGCTAGTAATCTGAAATAACCAAGAGCGTGATTTTTGAAAGCTGTTTAACGGGTACAAAATCTCGTAAACGGCTTGTCTAGAAATTTAGATTCATCAGATTCGAAGTGTGATCTACCGAATTATTCCTTTGTTACACTTAAATTATTATAATAATTTAATATGTCTATTAGAAAATACTAATTTGTTAGGAATTTAAACTAGTGGTTGTTGGCAAAAACCATATTGAGGATACTTAGTTTAGCTTATTGGTGCATGAAATATACGGCCTGCTTGAAATCTTGGGCTACTAGTTTTTCACTACATATCACAAAAAGTTACTTTTTGGTTTTGTTTTAACTGCTCAAACATGTTCGGAAATCGAAATGTGTACACATGCGCCTTTATAGATTGCTTACGACTTATCATGAGCAATTCAGTTAGATCTAAACTAGGACATTATAGTGACTGACAACGTGCGTTAAAAAGGATCAATACTCATCAAACGTCTACTGCCGAAATCCTTAGTCTTAACTATAGATTTCTTATTGTAACATTGAACTTCTTAGTCTTAACATATACCGTAACTGTAGTTTAATCACAGTCCGAGAATCCTGGCAGCATAACCTGTTTTTCGTCAGGATCGTTCTGTGTAATGGTGGTGTTGCTACTTTCGTGAACACGAACGGGTGTAAGTCCAATCGTATGTGTACACCGCAAAAGAGTAAATTGTTGAGACACTATGCTGGAAATTCATATTGTACTAAACATACTATTGAATAAAACTATTACTATTATTATTATTTGAAAAAAAAAACCACGATAGTTTTTTTTATCAATAAATTTGCAACTCTGCAACAAAAGTTATTTGACTTCACCAGTGTTGTGGTATTCTCTAATAGACTAACCATTTGATATAACATACCACCTTACGACTAGTTAAAAGACATTTTAATCAAGGTTGTTAACTGACTATGACAAATTTTGTATTATGTTACTGTAATTAGTAGTATATTGATTTACTCTACGAATCTATTGTTCATATTTAAATAAATTATAGTTTAGTTGGTTAAGTGAATAAATAAGAAAACCATATCATTACGTTTAACTTCATAGTAATGTTTGAGTTTGAACTATGGTTAGAAAACAAAGTTACTCAAATTATATATTTAAGTTGGTTTGTGACTGGCAAGGGGAATCCAGGACGCGCGTTTCGTCCTATTTGGGACTCATCGTCTGAATGTACCTGCATCCCAATGTTGATGTTCACACTGGGATTCAAACTCAGTCCGTTTCGTGCTAAACGCCACCACGTTCACCACTAGGCTACTGTGTCCAGACAGTCACACTTGTGCAACGGGCATATATATGTAATTAGGATAAGTTTGTATTTTCCCGTTGATTTGTAATGGACTGAAACTGGTCAGTCTCTGTTGCTATATGTGCATCCTGAACGGATTGCTTCGACATAACGTTATTACACAGAGACTGACCAGTTTCAGTCCATTACAAATCAACGGGAAAATACAAACTTATCCTAATTATATAAAGTTACTCAAAATCACAAGCTATTTGTGTTTGATGAATGATAGTTAAATAATAGTTTGTCCTTGGTCATCATTCATTAATAAAGTATGAGTGATACCCCAAATGATAGTGTCTATTGTTACCGATGATTTGAAAAACAAGGTAGTTAGATGTATTTTTTTGTATAAACATCGCTGAATTTCCCAGAGGCACTCAATCAAATAAGCTCTTGTTTAATTCATTTTAGAAGTTGGCTTAATGTTATGAAATGCAATTGTTACTAGTCTGTGATACATGTGATGACTTTTAGGCATATGCTGAGGGGCAAACATGTAATCCACAAATCTATAACCTTAACAGGTCCTAACTTCCATTGAGTAAGTTATTCATATTTCACATGCACTGTGCACATTACAACTGAAGCAAATAAGCTAAACAGCAAATAACAGACGCAGGCATCAATGATTGTCAGATTTTCATATAGGCCTCTACGGAGATGAAAGCAATAATAGTTTTAATCCACTTCGTCTTACTTTTTCGAACCACCTGATCAAATCCTTATTTGTTAAACAAGAGTGGGCTGAGTTATCACTGTTGGATATTGTTAATATCTTTGTCATTTGATGTTATTTCTAAACTTCTGACTAATTATGATGGTTAGTGCTCACTAATCACGCAGCACGCAACAGTCTGTTCTAATACTGGAGTAATTTAATGAAATCCCTAAAGTCATCGAAGACCATCTAAAGACGTGATAACTGTATAAATTGTTCGATTACTATTTATTTTTTCTTTTTAATAACTTCTGCTACCTAAAGTAACTTCTGTTGTAGTAAAATTTGGTTGATATCTTCATTTACATACTGATTTTTGACAATCAAGTTATATGATTCTCAAGTAGAATTAATCAGACTCGCATTCCATGTACCTATACTAAATTGAGTGGAAATAAATTTTGTAAAGGGTCAACTGAACCCTAATATTTCTGGTCGAAAATAGCTTGATTTACCATATTAATGTCACTCCAAACTTCCCTAACATCAATAAAATCACACACCTGTGATAAATGTCTCCTGAGAAGTTACAACACAGTAGTACTATATTATTTATATTCACCCACTAGAATTGATAGACAAATCTCTGCCAATTAGCTTCAGTAGGACCACTGTTATCTAACTTATTATATGTATGAATTCACAAAACTGAACTGAAATCTTCCTATTTTATATATTGTTTAAAGGTCAAAAAATTGTTCTAATCTTTTTTTATATTTGTTTTATCCAAACAAGCTTTTCCATTCTGCTGGGTGTCAGTTAATTCCATATGAATTGGATGTCTCACTAGTCACATTTGACTTAGATAAATCAATGAGCGTTCGCCAACAATTTATGAAGTTTAATCAAATGGATAAATTACAAAACGATTACAGTTTATCAGAAAATGGGTGAGAATAATTTTTAACCCCCCCCCCTTTGTGTTTAAAAATACCTAGTATTCAACATTAAATTCTTCCGATCCACTGTTATTGTTATGACGCCAACTGTTGTTTTCCAGGTCAGATGAGACAAAATACGCATGAGTTCTTATGGGCTTAATACAGTTCGCGTTACAATCTCTAGGGCGCACCCGAATTATATGCCTGGGTTCTCCGATTCTCGATACGATTAACTGCGAACGCTATCTCCGATACTTGTACTTTTATCGGATACTACAACTTGTTTTTCCCAGCCCCTAGCTATTCCAAAAGACTGGATTGTAGGAAAGATTTGTATTGTGGGACAAAAATGTAGATGAGACTGGCGAACAACGTTTACGTAAAATGTATCGATTTTTTATATCAATTAATTTAGAGTGATTAGTCATCAAGTGAATTCATCAACATTTTACAAATACAATTAATGTTATCAAGAGTAGGACTCACATTAAATTGAAATTAATGTAATGATAGTTTACAAGTCAAGCTTATAAAAAATCAATACAACTTCATTCGCTTGATTTAATTAACCATTGTATTTTCGTAGATTATGAATCCCCAACAGTTATATAGACGACTTCTAAACTGTTTTTATAATTTTAAAGTATTCGATTCATCCCATTGATTTCATATGCACTGAAATTGATCAGTCTCTGTTACCATATGTACAACTTGGACGGATTGCCTTTGGTACAGCTGAAGTTCACAAGTGTAATTTAAGTTACATTGTAGGTGATAAGTGGAACAAACTGAGTTCGAGTTCCTATGTGAAAATCAACAGTGGGATGCAGGTACATTCATTAGATGAGTTCTAAATAAGACAAAAGGCAAGTCCTGGATTCCACTTGCCAGCTACAATCCGACTGAATTGTTAAGTTATATTCAGATTACAAGCTTAAGTCTAATAAAAGTCATGCAAATAAATGTATTTGCCTGTATAGAAGTTTTAGTTTAACTAACACAAATTTATACTTATAATTTAATTGTGATTAATTTCTAGTGTTTGATGTTTAACACAAAATATTGAAAGTTGTAAATGATTTCGTAGTCGAGCACGTGATCTGCTACAACAACAGATAATGTTGAAATTATGAGTTAATTTCACTTTTGCTATATTAGCTAGGAGGTAAAACGAAAATGTTAATCTACAAACCATAGGTCGATATTGATAAGTTTGACATTGGAAGTCACGAAAAAATTGACAGACGTTTCAACCGACACTGTTGATATTCAATATATACTCCATGCTGAATACGACTGTGAATGGAATTCGTTTGTCTCATGATTACTTTAAATTATATATTGAGTTTATCATAATAACTAATTGGTAGACTTCTGAACCTGGAAGGATAAACACCAATTCTAATTAAAGTTCGAATGATTTGAAAATCTAAAACGGTATCAAGTGTTAGCTAAATTAGTTCATGGCATTCCTTGATTGATTATAGTTTTAATCACGGACTAGTGTAAGCTGAAAAACCATTCATAGCTATAAAGCACTTGGCGTATGTTTTGCATTGTTTGAGGCTCCTCAGTAGTGCGGATTCAAAATCCCGGATGTCTGACTAAACAATAATCTTATGTACACTAGTAACTAGCTTCAGGTTAACTTTGTGTGAGTTGTAGCAGATGGTAGCTACCTGTAGAATAAGCACAGTGGAAAGTAAAACAATTGACCATATATAGAATTTGATGATGATCATGCTATATTACAAGCTGACTTAAAGTACATTACGTTTATCATTAAATTCTAATTATGTAACCAGAGAATCTTTCTATGGCGCCCACTGCTGACGACTCCGTAACTAGAATGGAACAGCTCCATGGTTTTCAGTGATTACTTTTCACATACTACTTAACTAGTTCATTCCGTATATAGACAAATCCTTTCTTCTGTATCTGCAGGAAATCTAACCGTCAGATACTGAATCACCGTTATTTAAAACAAAGATTTCTGTCGTGGACCACTTAATTTACTTTTAATATTCAATTAGTCTAGTTGGGTTGAAATCAAAGTGATGATTATTGGCAGGGTATCTTAAATCTGTTACACACATAAAAAATAAATTCATAAATAGCAAAATTTACTCAAAAAACCTACATGAAAATAATCACAAGTGTAACTTTCAATTGAGTTTTGTTTCTTTTTAAATGAAACCTTGGATATTTATTCGCAGGTACACCCTGAAACCCGCCTTATTGAGAATACCAACTATTAACCATTATCACCGTAAACTAATAACCGGATACAAACATCGAAAATTAATTCAAAAGTATGATCCTACTTCAAACGATTTAAAAAATCAACTTACAAATTATTTAAGATGTGCCTGTTGTTATGATCCTTTAGATAATAGTTCAGAACTTGAACTAATTAGTAAAATTCCTGATAAAGTAACTAATATCGACTTGTCGATAAATTCATTTGATGAAACTAGCTTTTACCTACCATGGAATTACACCTTACAATTAATTAACTTTATGAAGATTCACAGTTTGCATCCAATAAGATTTGTGACAACTAATCGAAATACTATGGAAACACAATCTCACGAACACAACATTATGACGTCACGTAAACTACCTAAGCGATACCGACGTGCCGCTAATTTAACGACGAAGACAAAACGCCAAAGACACGCAAGTGCCAGTAGAGCAAGTATAACTAATAGTACTGTTGGTATTAGAAATCCCCAGTCAATTCCTACAAAGACTAATGCCTTTGATCCAATTTATGTTGAACACCAAAGTGAAGAAAATATTAATACAAAGAATGGAGACAACATTTCTCAAGAAAGATATCAACTCAATTTAATAGAAAGAGAAAATTCTGAAAATATAATAATCGAAGTAAGTCTTCTTATTTACCCAAGACTTTTATATTGAAATGTAATAAACAGTGAAAACTGATTAAAATTTAGTGTTTTTGCTACACAGTGATAGTGCTTCTTCTGAATCACAGTTATGCAAGATCTTCCTCAAGTCTTCGTTAAGGTGAGAACAAACGTTTATTTTAATGACCATGCTGTATTCAAAACACTGCAACCGCATATCATTTTAAGAAAAAATAATAACAAGAATTATACTTTTACAACCAATTTTCAAAGCGAAACTTTTGATTTTAATCTTATTAAATCCAAGATCACTGTGTAAGTAGAATGATATTTGTGAAGCATACCATTAGCGATTTATTTACAACAAACTAATGAAAATACAATTCTTTATGTAAAGCTATCATGAAAAATAATACCTGTATTGTGAAATAAAACCCATGTGAATAATTGCATGTGCTTACTTCTTCAGCAAACGATGGCAGTGGAGAATAATTCGTTACGATACTTTTAGACTTCAGTTTAGCCAGTTTTTTCTTTTGAAGCGTAGATAAGTCTAAATATATCGATATAAAACAAAATGTCTGATGTTTTCACATTCACGTGAAACGTAATCCATTGATTTAACCACCCCCCTCCCCCCTCGAAACTAATCTACAGAATATTATCCACAAGTTACATTTCTGCTCATTTCTGTAAAACCTGGGGCTCCTATGTCTTGATCGTAAAGAGACTGAAATTCGTCTCACAAATCTGTAAAACTGTAAGATATTATCTAACCAGAACCTATATATAAGGTTATTTAGATAGACACACATCATATTTGGTCATGATGCTACAGACTACATATAGTAGTAAATATTTTTATTACAAAGCGACACTGTACAGATTACGATACTTTATGAATATATGTTTACACGGTAGCCCTTTCAGTTTAGAGCTGGCTACAAGAATGAGTTATATCCCAACTTCGTTTTTATGTACATATTAAATAATTAACCACTTTAACATTTTCGTGTTTCTCTATTCATGATGTCTGGGAGAATAAAACTGTTTTTAGATAGGCCTTTATCGGGCTTTATCATGATAGAGAATCACGTTCACATTTCGATTTCCGTTATGTACAAATATCAGCTATATAGCACATATTAAGAACTAAAATTCATAGTCACGAGCTTGTCTAATGGTAAACGTTATCACGATTTTGGAGAGTTCTGAGTTAACCAGTTGGTAAAATGTTGCACTGTGCATGTATGTTAATAACATGAATTAAGAGCACAAACAATATATATTCAGATTAGGATAAACTTGTATATTCCCGTTGATTTGTTATAGACTGAAGCTGGTCAGTCATCGTTGCTATATGTGCATCCTGAGCGGATTGCCTCGATATAGCGAATTTTTCACAAGTATTATATAAGTTGGATTGTGACTGACAAGTGGAATCCAGGACGCGCGTTTCGTCCTATTTGGGACTCATCGGCTGGATGTACCTGCATCCCAATGTTGATGTTCACACTGGGATTCGAACTCAGTCCGTTTCGTGTCGAACGCCACCGCATTACACTTGCCAGTCACAATCCAACTTATATAATACTTGTGAAAAATTTGCTATATCGAGGCAATCCGCTCAGGATGCACATATAGCAACAATGACCAGCTTCAGTCTATAACAAATCAACGGGAATATACAAGTTTATCCTAATACCAATGTGCCCGTTGCACAAGTGTGACTGTCTGAACTCAGTAGTCTAGTGGTGAACGCGGTGGCGTTCGACACGAAACGGACTGAGTTCGAATCCCAGTGTGAACATCAACATTGGGATGCAGGTACATTCAGCCGATGAGTCCCAAATAGGACGAAACGCGCCTCCTGGATTCCACTTGCCAGTCACAATCCAACTTATATAACATATAATGAGAGTTCCCCAGATTAACGGCCATTTAACAATAACTAATGTAAACATTATAATTATTATTTTGTATACTTCGGCTTTCTTCATATAAAGAACCTTGATAGTCAACTTTATCAAAATAGACCTATGCGGATAACATCTGCAGATACAGCAGTTACAGCATATAATGAAATTACAAGTCCTCTTAAAATTGTAGAGACACTAACAAAGACTAAAATAAAAGAAATAGATTCTATTATCATGCGAGCCAAAACCCCAGTGTACATATTGACAAACATGACTTCATTTTGAAATTAAAACTCTATTCTGTGGAGTAATTCACCTTGTAAACTTGTCTTTATAATTGTCATTGTATTAAATTATTTTAGGCTGAAATCAAAGCTCCACTGTTCAAATATTCACATCTTACTATAGATTTATCGAATAGATTTCTCCAAGTTCCAGAAGAACATAACACAATACGCCATTGTCTTTATTCAAGCAATCCAAATTTCCCTACTGATAGAACAGTTTTTAACCAACATGCATTAAGAAAATCCAAAGCACTGTCTAAATCTTCATATACACTATTTTCTATGTTACATGAAAAAGAAAAAATCCCCATGTTTTCAAGTTTTAGTCCAATGCCAAGAAGTAATTCCGAACTTATTCTAGATTCACTGTCTACGAGTAAAGTTATATTTTCCCGTATTCATTTGCCTGAATCAATCTGTATTAGAGTAAATGCGGAGATTTACAGAAAAGAATGTAAAAGTGATATTAAGTCACATGAAGACACCGAAAGCATTTTAGCATCATGTGTAATAAATTCAAATAGTCCATTGAATAAGACACTAACAGGTTTTCAACACTTTCGACTTCAATTAACTGATCAGAATAAGACAAGAATACTTTCACAAGAAGTCAAAGATGATACTATAGAATTCAACCACAGAGCATTTCACCAACACTTGAAATCTACCATAGGTCTGCTGATATTTTGCAAGGTAACATTCATTTACATATTTTGGTTTATATGTGCAATTAAAAGTGGTACTAATATTATACACTGGTACTAGCCAAACTACTAGCAAGGATCAAATAATTTAGGATATATACTTTTTACTATTGCAGAACCAAGAGCTGATGATCTACTTTAGGATCGCACTCCAAATATTTTAACAGTAACATACAATTATCTAGTACTCCGTAATCTGGTTAAATTTATTTTTTGCGAAAATTATTTTCCAATTTATTATGAAGAAGTTTGCAGACGAACTCATGGATAACTTTTCATTTACCATATGAGATTTTCAGCCAACTATGTACTAATTGTTAATCAAGCGTTTAAGGAATGGACAACAAGGAAATAGTACCTTCGTCAAGACAACCATTTTAAAGGTTACATCTATGTGATGTAAAGAATACATATATTCTTAAATTTAGTGAAAGAAGTCAATTCGCCTACTTCAATTTAAAATAAGTTAGTACACTACGACGTGATAATAGTGTAATGCTTCGGTGCAGTAGTTTCAGAATCCGACTTCCATTTATTTAGCTAGGTGTTAAAATCCAATTGAATTACATCATTTTGACTAACCATTATTATTATTTAACGCCAATACGGTAAGGCTAGCTCGTAGCTGAATCAATTTTCTCTCAAGCAGTCATTGGGTTGTATAAGAGTAAATAATCATATATACAGTTTGCTAAAGACTGATCTGTGTCTATCGAAAGGATGATTTCACTGTTTTTATGATACATCATATAGCCATAGTAACATGTTTTTAACTAGTAATTAAGGACAAAATGATTTGAAAAGTATTAATTTTCTAACACGTTACGTAGGATTTTATGCTGATTTTCTCCGTAAGGTGGCGATTTTTCTAACAAAAATAATCCAGTGCCGTTAGATACTGCTGTAGGCACTAATATACAAACCGTTGACCTCCAATTCAAATAGCTATAAACCTGCAACTACTAAGTGAAAAACGCAGTTCTGGAAGTTAATTCAGTGAACTAAAATTAATGTATTTTTGGTCCAACGGCTTTTCCAGAGAATGTTCTTATTTTTTATGAATTATATTGTAATAAGTCCATTGGTTCCTACTAGCGATGTAAGAATTCGCTCTTAATGCTGTTTAGTTGGTTAAGCTAACAATTTAGTCTTTTTGTTCAAAATAACTAATCACTGTCAATTTGTTTCTTAATTGATAGCATTATGTACTGTTTACTTTCCTATTCATTTGTTATTTCTTTTCAGGTAAGTGTGAATACTTATGTGCCATATTCACTGGGTGATTTAATTGAAATACTTAGTAAAAAATATGACACACAGTTAGGGAATATACCTAAGCGAAAAATAACTGATCAACAATACAACGCTCACCGTTCAAAAAGTTATTCACATTTAAACCGACAGCAAAGTATAAATGAAAGATCAAAAACTAAACAACCAATAATTCGTTCAAATTCTTTTACGTATAAAGAATATAATAAAAACTTAAAATGAAGTGTCATTTAAATGATTATTTTATTAATGTTAAAAATAGAACTGCTACCGCTAACAGTACCTTGTCAAATATTATTTACATGATATACAAATGTATGGACACTCAATCTGTACAGACTGAAGAGATTAGATTCATCTTGTATTATTAGATGAAATAATTTCCATATTAATTCAACAGTTAATTTCTTTGTGAAGAATATACTTTATTTTACAAATTCTGTCATTTTTCTGTAACTATAAATGAAAATATTTACATCATACAACAGCCTTCTCATAAGAAATTTGTTTACTTTATGTACATGTTTTTCAAATTATAATAAATATTGTATTATTTGTCTTAACAAATGCATTAACGTCTATATACAAATGTCTATCTCTTAAATGGAATTAAGATACACATTCTCATTTAGATATGCTGTTAACAAAATATTCAGGCTTGTGTGACCGATCCGAAACACACTTAATAAACTACATAACGTTGTAAAGAATGGAGACATTAGTTTGAACTCTCTACCTGAAATTCGAATGTGTGAATATGAATTATAACTAAGTTAATAAAGATCTCTTCTCTAGTGAGTATAGCAAAGATAGGTAATACACATCATGTACACGTAAAATATGTTGGCCAAATAAGTATACGTACTCTAAACCTAAGTTACATAGCTGCAGTAATAACGCAGATATATAAAACCTGAATGTATAGTAGGTGAATAGTTAGTTGGAAAGAGCAAATTATGTTTCGTTACTATTCAAAATAAAAATGTACTTACAACTGTAAGAGGTACGTCTTCTTTATGACAATCTCTGATTCTAATTACTACTACTTCACATCAGAAGTCGGGGATAATCAATTTCCTAAATCAATGTTCGTACACTATTAAAATACTGTATCACCTACCCTCTGCGTAGATTTTACCTGATATATTCACAATAATTTGATCATATGTCAGTCTACGTAACATATGGTTACAACCTCTTCTATTTCATGGTTAGAATGAATTAAATGTGGAATATTTTGTAAAATTATTGAATACACTAATTATTATCAACCTTCTCTGCCAAAGGAATGCTACATAAAATTGACAACTACTGGAATAAATTAGTAAACTGATCGGATATATTTAACGGAATAACCGTGTTGCCTAAGAATATAGTTTGCTTATAAATTATCTACAGAAAAGTTACTTTAAATAACTATCTTAGAATTACAAGCTTTAACCCAACATTGTTTGAAATGAATTGTGGCTGGAAAGCGGAATCCTGTTTGGGACTCGTCAGCTGGATGCACCTGCACCCCAGGGTTAATGTTCCCACCAAAACTCAAATTTAATTCGTTTCGTGCCAAACGCCACCTCGTTCAACACGGGCGTCCTGGATTCCGCTTGCTAGCCGCAATCCACTTCAAATAATACTTGCGAAATATTGTTATATCGAGGCAATCCTCTCATGATGCATATATGGCAACAGAGACTGGCCAATTTCAGTTCATAATAAATCAACGGGAAGATTCAAATACATTCTAATTATAAACGAGCATTTTATGAAAATCTTCGTTCAAAACAGAACGAATAAATTCACAAAACTTGACAGACAGACAGTTACAACGTAGAACTTGGTACATTCGTACGTCAGTTCAAGTTGCCATGCTTCAATTAGCAGATAGAGATTAAATTGTCGAATCAAATCCCAGAGTAGGGAAGGTAGTAACAGAGTTAGTATTAATGGAAGGGAATAGAGATCGGTGATAAGATTTAAGAAAATATGATTCAGTAAAGAGAAAATTATGATAAGTTCAGAAGCTTAGAATTTGGAGGAAGACAAGGAGTGGATGCACCTGCGCCATTGCCAACGATTTTGAGCCATATCACCCAAGGTCTCTAGCCATCAAATACGAGCGTCACGCGGACCCCAACCAGGTAGTCTGAACCTATTAACATGGCTCAGCCCAATTGTCAATGATTTCATGGACTGGTACCATGTTTCGGTTTGGCCGCCCCTAGCTTTCTTCCAGTCTATTCCTACACCAGACAGCATTGCTCGTCGAGATAGGCGGTGGTCAGACATACGTAACACGTGTCCTAACCACCTCAGCTGATGGAGATTTACTACTTCATCAATAGACTTACCGTATCTACCTAGTACTCTATTCCTAACCCACGTATTGCTTACTCGGTGGTCCCAGCAAACACGAGCAATGTTTCGAAGACATCTATGATCGAATACCAGGAGCCCACGAATATCCTCTATCCTTAACGGCCATGTTTCACATCCATAAAGTAAGACGGATCGAACTACTGCGTAGTAAACGCGTCCTTTGGTCAGTAGTCGGATGTCTCGCCTACTCCACAGATGACGCATATTCCCAAAAGCTAATCGGGCCTTATGTATACGCGTAGAGACTTCAGCAGACACCAGACCGTCAGGACTGATGAGGCTCTCAGAATAAGTGAAGCGGTCAACACATTCAACTGCCTCACTCCCTATCACTAACTTCGGTGCCGAATCAAGCCAATCCTGAAGTAACATTTTGCATTTGGGTGGAGAGAGTCGCATCCCAAACATCCTTACATTCATGTTTAAGGTAGTCAAAAGATTCTGCATTTTATCAGCATCTTCGCCTAAGAGAACTATATCATCTGCATATTCTAAGTCAGCAAGTTTATCTCCTGGAAGGAGGTCAACCCTACCGAAGTCAGACGATGAAAATGTCAACTCTAAAAGTATATCAATGATAAAATTAAATAAAAATGGGGAAAGCGGACAGCCTTGACGAACACCACTGGAGGTAATCAGTTCTGATGACAATCCGCCATAAGCTCTGACTCGACATGTGGTGTTCGAGCAGAGAGCTTGTATAAAGTTGATGTACTTCTCTGGTACGCCTTTCAATGGCAGACATTGCACATAACCTTACGATCGATAGAGTCAAATGCCGCCTTAAGGTCAAGGAATGCAACTATTGTTGGGCGTCTAAAAGTGTGTCTATGTTCCAGAACCTGGAGAAGTGTGAATAGGTGGTCCATACAGCCACGTCCAGGTCTGAAACCACCTTGGTTCTCTCTAGTCTGCTCTTCACGAGCTTTAGTTAGGCGTCGAAGTATGATTGAAGCTAATGTTTTGGACACTATATTAGTTAAGCTAATTCCTCGGTAATTGTCACAGGAAGACTTCTGTCCTTTCTTATAAATTGGAACGATTAGTGTTTGAGACCAGTCAGATGGGATTACGCCCAATTCCCAGAATCAAGACAGGATCCCAGTTAATCTTGCTGCTAAAACTGGACCACCATCCCTAAATATCTCAGGGGTTAACCCATCGGGTCCTGCTGCTCTCCCTCGCTTTAGGTTCCCTATAGCCTTCTCAACCTCACTAAGACTTGGGGGACCAATATTCATTTGCCATTCAGATTGCTTGGGAACGTTAGGCAACTGGGATGAGGCCGAGGACCAATTGAACTGTTCCCTAAAGTATTTTGCCCATCGGTCCAACCTCCTGGATTGACAGTGAATAATGGTCCCATCTTTTTCTGAGATAGTTTCACTTACAGTCGAATTTCTGACACCTGTTTCCTTGATAAGTCTGAACAGCTGCCTACTGTTACCTATTGCCGCTGCCTTTTCCATCTCTTTGGCTTTCGCCACCCACCACTGCTCACGATCATTCCGTAAGCTTTTAACCAGTTTGTGTTTAAGTTGCCTTCGCTCCTCATCGTATTCAGAACCAGGCGGGATGTGTTGCCGAGCATCTATCAGTTCAGTAGACGCAGCTGAAATCCACTGAGTTTTCCTAACTTTTTGGTTTAGTTTGCTAGTAGATGTTACTGCTGTTTCAACAGCTTTTTGGATATCATTCCAAGCTGACTCGGCGGTGGGTATCGTTTATACAGTTGACTAATTGGTTTTTAAGTTGTTCCTGAAATATATTCTTGACTTTTTCATCATTAAGTTGAACTCATATGGGGATTTTTGCCGTGGGTCATTTACGTCCAGTGAGACGCAGACTAATACGCGCTCGTACTAAAGCGTGATCTGAGTCTAAACGTGTGCTCCAAAATGAGCGGTAGTTTTCTATCGAGCCTCCCCAACGGTGGCTGATAGCAATGTGGTCTATTTGAGTCGAACGTTGAGTTGATTGTGGGGGTCGCCATGTCAACTGATGTCTTTCCTTATATTTAAAGTTAGTGCTTGCGAGAAATAGACGGTTATCTGAGCACAGTTGTAATAAGCGGTGGCCATTATCTGTTCGTTGGGCCTCAACACCATAGGATCCACCTAGGTGCCTTTCGGTTTCGTTTAATCTACCTACTTGGGCATTAAAGTCACCAGCCACAATCACTACATCAGTACGCTTAGCTATTCGAAAAAAGGTCTGAAAGCTTTCTGTAAAATTCATCTTTTACTTCATCTGAGCTGCAATCAGTGGGAGCGTAGGCAGAGACAACAAAGAGACAACGGCGTGTGTCCCTATCTTTCCGAGTTCTTACCGTCCCGTTTAGACGGACAGCGCATAAGCGACTGTCTATAGGAATCCAGTCAAGGAGAGCCCGTTCAGCTTTTGAACTTAGTGCTATACCTACACCAGCAAGGCCTCGAGTGGTAGCAATGGGGTCTCCGGAAACACGAAGGGTGAACTGGACCGCTTCTTTATCTTCACAAGGTGGGGTCAAGCGAATGATTGTATTTGGATCCTGTATACGCGTTTCGGAGACGCAGCAGACATCGATGGAACGAGGATCTAGGGTCATAGCTAGAGAGGCTTGTTGTCCTATTTGGCCTAAGGTTCGAACGTTAAAAGCTCCGAAATGTAGTTTAGTGCGGGGTTTCAGGATACCAGGAATAACGTTTCATGAACTCAAACCATTAGCATTAGAGGCGTGAGGTGATAAAGTTAGGCTAGACGGGTTGCACGTGGGAATAATGGAGTTATTGAGAGTTGAGGGTGGGATTTGACCTCGAACAAAATGATTTCTTGTGCTGTTAGAGGTATGAGGGCGGTTTTCACTTCCTGGCTGCCCACACCATGGAAGGGTATTACTTTTTGAGGTACCGGAAAAGGAAACTGGGTTAGTATTGGTCATAGTGACCTGAAAGCGCGATCGCAGAGCCCAAGGGGCAACTGCTTGAGGCCGATCACGCACGACCTTGTTATGGGTTATTTTTGAAGTGTTAGCTCCATTCTTTAGAAGGCCTTACTGCCGGAGACGGAAATCCGTGGAGTTAGGTGAGGTGTGACATTTTTAGGGTCGACCTTTTCTAACCCCTTCCTTTCTTTGTGAGAAGGCGGCATCGCTGCAGATGCTGGTTATCCGAGGGAAACACCTTACTGCTGTCACACCCCGCTGCAGTCAGCAGTACGACTTCGCCCTCAGATCTTAGGTTGCTGCCTTTAGTCTTATCGCTCTCCAACAGACCTGCTTGGCATGGTAGGACCTAGAGGAACAAGCGTTTCAGCCAATATAGCTCGGTTGGCTCATCACGATAGACATACATGAGAAATGACTTATGCAATTGAAAATACTTGTATAATAGGACTTTTGAATTTTAATTGATTTAAAGAGCAGTTTTGTTTAATTTAAGTTTACAAGCTTTACCGCTGGATAAGTATTTATTGTTGAAGTTATTCAGTAATTAATAAGTCCCGTAATTTCGTCACCTTTGAAGACAAAGTGTATGAAATAAGCCTCCTTTTCAATTGTACAATACATGGTACGTCCATTCGGTGGTCCCAAATACTTATTTCTCAACCTGTTTGGATACTAATTTTCATGTAGATATTTTATAATGCCATCAATTTGTCTCTAATCTTGCGTGAGAACAGATTTCTCGAGTCCTATCGAAATGGGTCCATACAATCCCTGTATTGTAACATAATGGGCAGAAAATGCTATAGTGCAGATACATTCCAGCCCATTTATTTTTCCTATGTGTCTTCGGAACTTCCAATCCGAAATTCTTTGAAATTCATGGTTCAGTGAGTGAAATTTTTAGTTTTCATATTCTAAAGTGAGTACTATTTCCTGATGTGATTTGTTGAAGAAATTAAGTTAATACGAAGTGTTCCAGATTATTACAAACAATTAATGTGTCGATTGATTGATCACTATGAAATCACCAACTTCATATTCATCAAGTCTTTTATAGTGCTGAAAGAACTCTATCAGTCAAGTTGTAATATGACTACTGGTCTAAGTAACTGAACATCACAGATACTATATTGACATTTGACGAGGGGGGTTTGTGAATAGTCGGCAAGAAACCCTGGGACTAGGTTTCGTGATATTTGGCAAGGTTCACCTTCAATCTTTAAGGAGACTTGCGCCCCCCCCCACCTGAAGATTTGATCTCGAATAGCTCAGTGGTAACGGACTCAGACTGTGAAACCAGATGACGTGAATTCAAATCTGCAGTGGAGCACGAGTTCCTTTAAAAATTGTAGATACGCCTTGCTAACAAGTGCCAAGCACCACGAAACCTAGGTCCAGGGTTTCTTACCGACTGCTTCAAACCACCTACCAATGGGCATCCGCGTACCCACAAAAGAATGTTTCGTTGGTTTTATACTTTAGTTCCCATCGTTCAAGATCCCTAACAAATATGTTAGTTGGAATTAGGCTTAAGGGGTTACCCATAGCGACTTCATTAATCTGGCGATACATCGTGTTGCTGGACTGAAACGGTAAACCTATGGTACACATGAATAAGAGCTGTTTGAATTCTTTAATTAGTAAAATGTCAGGATATTGGCATTTAACATAATTGGCTTCTTCTAAAAGGAACGTTGTAAGAGGTGATGTCAAAAGATACCATAAATTTCTCGGAAACATTTCTTGTCAATGTGTATATTCGGAGCTAGCCTTCAAATTGTAGAATGTTAATTACTTCAGAATAAGTCTCAAATACTAATCAACGGGCAAGTTTGTGAAATAATGGATTGACTATAGGTAGTATTGGTGTGTAGCTTGTGTATATTAGATAATTCATAAGGCAATCTAGATCCTTTTGGCTTGAATTCATCGTAAGTAGTATTACTGATTATATCCTTTTTCAATAAGTCTCTCGATTTTTAATAAATCATTTTTTTCCGTAGAATCTGTCATGTCGTTGTGAGATTTGGAGATGATAAATTTCTCAGGATCACCTAAATTCGATGTCCCATTTATTATATCTTTGTTTATAAGAATGAATACATATTAGACTGCGTCAATTGCTGTTCTTGCTTTATTCAAATTCATAATCGTATTATACAAAATTATCTTGTTTAGAACTATTCAGTCTAATTGCGCAGTCCAACTATGCTACATTTAACAAGCATACATCTACCCTTTGACACATGTTTATCTCTATTTATTCTCAAATTTTGCATTACTTAATAAGTCAATCTTCAGGTATTCCAATCTTTTTCATGATCATGGCCTGGGGATACACTTATAAACGTTATTGCATCACGTCTTATTTCATCCATGACATTTTGAACATTGGTTCATTTATAATGACTCATGTAATATATTCATATTCTACGTATAATTCGACAATCATAGTGATATTTTACCTTAGTTACATTTGATAATTTTTGATCATTTGCCTGGAGAAGATCAACCTAGCCTGCAGAGGTCAATTACAAATATAACTTATTCAAATGTTTGACCCAAAATATTTCGAAATTTACTGTATTGGTACACCACCTTCAGAATAGTCGAACCTTTTACGTTGAAAATCTATCCATGCCACAACTCAACAGTGCCAATTAAACTCTTAAGATAACTGATATGATCAACTTGATCGACTACTCTGTTTACTATGGTTAGAATAGGCATTGACTCAGATCATTTCCAAAGCAAGACTCTATACTTGGGGAGATAGAAATTTATCCAGAACGTGCCTGACATTCTACATATTTAAAACTCAGTATTTCGTAGTGTTATCATTGTACGGGACTCTAACATTTGCAACTCAAAATCGTTGGATCACCTGATAGAAGACAAACAGAGCTATTATAAAAAAGAAACAAGATAAAACTTAGAAACATGGTGTGTGAATAACCATGACAGACACCCATAACGCAACTAATTAAGACAGTTTAAAGTTAGATAAAACGTGAAAACAAATGTCCAAATAAAGGGCCTTTAGAGTGATGCAATACATTGGTTTGCCTTCTAATGAAACACATGAGAAAGTCAAACGTCATAAATAAGGTAAAGCCTGTCATAAGTGTACACAGATCAAAGTTGCTGCACCACGTAAGTACAGAAAGATAAATACTGTAATAGCAATATCAGTAATCAAAGAAAAGATTAGCTATAGCAATTAAGTTTAAAAAAGAATTTACTTGTGGGGAGATTTAGATTGATTTTATTATTCAGGATTTTACGGAATATACAAAGCAAACGTACCAACGATACTGTGACTGATGTTGATCCAAGCCACATAAAGTCTTTAACTATTAGTTACGACAACCACGTAGTCTTCAACCAGGTAGTCTGCATCAGCCAACACGGACCAGACCATAGTCAACAACTTCATGGACTGATATTAACTAAATGCCTCTGATCGGGCTTGTTTACTGTGGTCTAATCAGGCTATACTGGCTGGAATAATCGTTCCTTCCATGATAGGCAGGTTAGATGAAAAGCAGTGAGTCTAAAAGTAGCAAACCTAAGGTCCTAGGCCGAAGTCTTACTACCGGCTGTAAACAAGTGCGACTCCCATAGTGTTTTCGTCAAACAACCATCAAGACAACGATGGTGCATTCCCTTAAAGGAAGGTTAGGGCCAGAAAAGATCGACCCTAGAAATGTATACCTCATCTTAATCTACGGATTTCTGCTTCGGCCTGTAAGGCCATAACAGAGTTAGTATAACAAAAATCCATTCACAATAACATCTTACGTGACCAATCTCAAGCAGTTGCCTTTTGGGCAGTGAAGTCACATTCCTAGGTCATTAAAACCAACCTTAAATTAATTTCCGCTTCAGATATCCGGAGAAAAAGAACCCTCCGACTGCTTGACCAAATGAAAGGTGATAATTGCTCGCATACTTCTAACAGCGCTCAGGATCTTTGTGTTCGTGAAATGTTCCTTCTCCAATTCTTAATATTTCTTCTACTTCGACTAGAGACCCTAAATTTCTGCCTCCGACTTCTTTCCCATGTGCCACCAGTTCCGAAGATTCTAGTTTATAATATACTACTCCAGATCTAAACCACGCTCCAAATTTCACATTCGTGCCTTCACTGAATGAACCTTATGTTAAATCTGCAGGAGACCTCTCTGGCAAAGATCCTAGAATCTGTTACCATTGATGAAATCTGTCTCCATAACACGCATACAAGATCTTAACGTGGTTATTTACTGGACCTCATCTAGCTAATGTGGAGAGCCGTTGCAACATACTCTCCGTTTATCTGACGACAGGACAGCAACATCTTGTGGGCATAGCAAGCATAGCGTAAGTGGATCCCTGTCGACAGTCGCCTATGTGATGTCCGATTAAATGGTTCCGTAAGGATAGAAGCATGCTGTTACATTTTGGTCGTTTCTAAGTACGCTTCCACACTCTCTCGTATAAAGATAACTCGCTTGCGTCACAGGTGACGTAAGTTGCCAAAAGCCAAAAGAGCTTTTTCAGTTCAAACCGATATTTCGTGACAAGACAACCCATTAGGGCTAGATGGGAACAAATGCATTCCGAACATGGTTGCGTTGTTGCTTATTGCTGTCAAAAGATTTTGCATTTTACTAGCATCTTCGCCGAACAGGACTATGTCACCTGCTTTTTCTGTGATACCCATAGAGGAATTAGTTTGATTAATATAATGTCTAAAATGCTAGCTCCAATAATTATTGAATGCTTAACAAACACCCATGAACTGCAAATGCGAGAAAACCAGGCTAATTTCAAACTTGGTCGTAGCTATAACGACCAAATATTCACCATGTGTCAGGTTTCAGAACGTAGACATACTTATCGACGTCCGATAATGATGGTTTTTCTTGACATGAAAGCGGCTTTCGACTTTGTAGACCGATAAGTTCTATGAAAGTGTTTATTACTTGAAGGCGTACCTCGTAAGTACACAAACCCTACGAAGGATCTTTTCTCGAACACTACTAGTCGAATCAGAGCGTATGGTGAACTATCAGCCGAACTTGTAACTTCAAAAAGTACCCGTTAAGATTGTCCACTATCCTCATTTTTGTTTAGCTCCATCATAGATTTAATGCTACATGTAGGTGTCTATCAATTAACGAATTGATTGAATGCAGTCTTTTGATAACATTGAGTAATAATGCAAGTATATTCGGGATACGTTTCTCTCCACCCCCGCCTGTATGTCCAAATAGTTGCTTTAAAACAGGTCCGAGTCAACACCTGAACTAAAGACAGGAAGTAAAGTAGTTGAGCACATTGACCACGACTTATCTTGGAAGTTTGATCAGTTCTGATGGGTTAGTGTCTGGTGAAACTACTGTGCGGATCCAAGAAGTTTATTTGGCTTTCGACAACCTATTGTGTAGGAGAGTATATTGAGTAGCAGTCTGTTCTGTCCTACTGTATAGATGTGAAACGTAGCCATTAAGAGTAGATGATGTTCGTGAGTTATTGTTATTTGATCATCTGTGTCTTCAAAATATCGCTTGCGTTTGCTGGGATCAACGATTAAGAAATAATGAAGACAGATGCACAATATTTGGGAAGGATAGTAAACTAGTTAATGCTATCGTTGATCATCAACTGGAGTAGTTGGGACATCTGTTACATATGGCTCACCACTGTCAACATCGACAAGCAATGCCGACTAATGTCAGAAGGTAATAGAGGCCAAACTAAAACGTGGCATCAGCCCATGGAATTACTGACTGTTGATCTGAGACTTGTTAGTAGGTGTAGGCCACTTATCTTGGGTCCGCTTGATTGTTGCAACCAATGGTTAAGAACTCAGCGTGACCGTTCGGAATCGGTCACAATGGCGAAGGCGCATCTATTTTGTCGTCCCTTAAATTATGAGCTTAAAATTACTTGATATTTTTCCACAAACTAATTATTTTTCCTTGTACAATACCATATACGTTTACATATGTTTCTTGCTAGCACTGAAGTAACCACTAATTCTACTAATATGGAGCCCATCTTACTGTGTTACTGAGGTGTGGCAACTGACGGATATATGTAAGTTTCTATGTTGTACATACATATATACAAATGCTGCCTTGTGGTGTGGTCACCATTACATTTCTGCTATCCTACTCTTGCGCCAGCCAGCAAAGTGCATCATAGTAGAGAATTGTTGAGCGTACGTAATATATGTCCAAAGCACCTAGGCATAGAGAGATCAATAACCGTATTTCCCAACGTAGGTTGGGAAAAATTAAAGAAGCTTTTAGGATCCATACGAAAATTTCGTCAAACACCAACCCATTAGGGCTGATTAGACTTCACTTCCCATCTTTAGTTCAGGCACTAATCAGACCAGTCCGAAAAAAAATTGAGAGGAAGACACGAGTCCAGTACGTGCTTGGATTGTTACTCTAATCAGTCGGGAAAATTGATTTTTTTTAGCGTCTTCACTAAGTATGATAATGTCATCTGCATGTTGAGTCAATAAATTTCGAAATAGAAAATAAAAAAAATAATAAATTGCCAACTTTGAGTCGAGTAATACTACAACAATCAGATGTCAGCGAGCATTGTCATGCTCTGGAGAGCACTGTAGCAATATATTCATGCTTTGACCGATTCTTTAGTGGCAATGGCGCAGGTGCATCCACTCCTTGTCTTCCTCCAAATTCTAAGCTTCTGAACTTATCATAATTTTCTCTTTACTGAATCATATTTTCTTAAATCTTATCACCGATCTCTATTCCCTTCCATTAATACTAACTCTGTTACTACCTTCCCTACTCTGGGATTTGATTCGACAATTTAATCTCTATCTGCTAATTGAAGCATGGCAACTTGAACTGACGTACGAATGTACCAAGTTCTACGTTGTAACTGTCTCTCTTTAGTGGTGAACGTGGAAGATGAAATTAATCAGAAAAGAATGAAGATAGAAATAGCAAGGTACAGAGAAACATGAACAATAGTGATGAAAATTAAGCTGATCTGGGAGGTATTTCCATACGTTTAGAAAACATTTACTGACAGGAAGCTTTGAAAAAGACGACAGACTAATGGGTAACTTGTCAGATGTGATCACAGAATATCTTTTATGTTTCCATCTATTTGTTTGTTGTTTTTTAAGTACTTTCCAAACCTAGTAGTGGAACATGGTACTAGTAAGGCAATGGAGCAAAACTACGAAGCTGTTTGTTAACCATAACGAATATCTCTGCGCTGCCAAACTCCGATACAATTATAAGAGTAACTTTCCCCTTGGGGTTTACTACCCTTCCTCTTATTTGGTTTTGACTGAATTACACGGTTTATTAAAGTTTTAGCTGACTGGTTGGTATGATGGGTAAAAATCTTCAAACTAAGTTAACAGCTATGGTGTAGAAATAATAACTCGTCAAATATGAGTAACCCTTACGCAGACTAAGAATTTATTTTTATCAACTAAAAACTTATAACTGGAATTCCCACGTATATCCTCCGACAGGGCTTACATACGAAAGCATGATAAGACTACAAAAACTTTTATTACACACATGACAAAATACAAGTAACAAACATTAATTGTGAAAACAAACAATAAATATTGTTTACGTTTATTCTATTGAGCAATTCAAAACATTCCACATATCCACTTTCTCTCATTGAAAGGATTGTCTTTAACGCGATGAATGAGAGGATCTGACAGGATATTTTTCTGACAATAAGTAATTAGGTCTAAAACTGTACGACTCAATTTTTGTCTTTCACGAGCACAATGGATTCTTAGGTCATGAACTTCTCGTCTTCTAATTTCAATTTCGTATGGCTTGCTTGTAGGAGGCATTATACAATCTACAGAATTTAAGGATTTAAACATAGTGATAACCTACGTAAAAAAATAACGAATTAAGAGTTAGCACTAAGTTCGGAAACACGACTAAAGCTCGAAATACTAACAAAATTTGGAATTTCTAGTTAGGACTAGGATTTAGTCACAGGAATTTAGCCTTGGATTAGTACTTAGGGTAATGAATTTGTTGTAAGGTTGAAGTATACAGTTATGCTTAGTTACAACCCAACCCACATAAGGAACTACTCGGGCAGTGCTTATGAATGGCTGTATTGTCATCTGGGGATCGAATTTGCACAATCAGTTAGATACGAGTCATTATAATACGCCTTCATTACGGGAACCTTAAATTAAACGAGGTTTATAGTGGTTTGTTGTAGAAGCTACTGTGGTGCACATCCACCTGAGGGTAAACTATTACTTTTACTAATAGCCTTCCTGGAAGACCCATGTAATAATAAATCTTTACATAAAATTCACTGGAAATGATCAGAACTTTAAGAAAGGTCACTCGCTTTGGTCTGTAATGTGAATGAACCAATTGGATATGACGTCCAGTGACTTTCAAATCTCAAAGTTATCTTAAGAATCTCTCAAGTTTGGCCATATATGTCATTCCTATCCGATGGGCCCATAACACAACTTTATTTAGCGAGCCACCGGAGGCTTCCATAATTATGACGATTCGGTTACATTCCTAAAAAGATTTTGTGGATTGTTGGGCAACAATCCTACACAACTTTCCAAAAAAAGTCAGGAAAGTTGGATGAAGAAATTAGGGTCACTCTTTTCCACAAATCCGTGAGTGGAACAGAATACCAATACAACAACTTACTTCGGAACTTAAGTAACACTTTCTAACGTCTTTTGGAGCAACGCATTAACAATTGCCCTGAAACTCAATATATTAATATCTTTGTGTAGAACTGCTTTAAACCAAATGGTTTTTTGCGCTTGCGTACTGGTGTTTTAGTGGTCGCTCTTGAATGTTTTGGAAGGTGCCGGTAAGATTGTCAGACAAAATGCTTCAAAGTCCAATATCGAATATCTTATTGACGGGTTAGTTTAGACCAGATGAGTTCTTTGTGCCCGAGTCTTGATGTTGAGATGAGAGGAGGTCGAAAAAAAAGATGGAAAAAATGACGTGAGTGATGTTAAAAAATGAATGAGTTAGGTAAACTGACTACATATGCGGTAGTAATAAATAATAGGTGTACAACGAGAAGACAGCCTCTACTCTAAGAGATAAATGGAATTTCATATAAATACACATCCGTCGAACCATTTCTTAAAGGTGTTTATTGAGACGGCTAAGGTCGTAGTCGAAGAGGGGAGAGTATTCACTATCGAGCAAGCTCTTAATGCGTAGTGTAACCTGATCCTAGTGTTCTCGCTTCGGTGAGCTGTCTGGAGTGGATTATTCGGTTGCAGACTGCGAGAGAGCTGAAGTCGTATTGCCTTAGATAGGTGTGCTGGGATGTTCTGAAATTTTAGTACCGCTCTTAAGCTAGCTAGATGACAATAGACCAGGGGAACGTAGTTAATTTTCGTATGACATTAGGCTGAGTCCTATGACCCATTTCGTAGCCCGTCTTTGCATTTCCTCAACAGGCTGGCATCCTGTTTGAAGAAAAGGGTAGTGACTACGTTGCATGTCTCAAGGAGTGGTCAGAAGTAGGTCTGGTGGAGTGGATAAAGAAGAGTTCAGAGGTGAACATCTCTAGCTACCACTGGAAAAACGTAACACTGCATAGGCTTCAGATGCGACCTTTTAACGGTTGTTGTTGATCCAGAGTGTGTCATTCGGGGTGGAACCTGAATCTATTTGTGTCAAGCTAGTAGTGAGACCTTCACTTGGAGGGCGGTGCTGTATCAGCCACCCTGGGGTGATGAGGTAAAAATCGTTACATGCCCTCGTGTTGAATTACAGGCCGTTGACTTGTCCTTAGTGCTTTAGCTGAGGCAAGTCTTTCCGTGGTACTTACACACCGTCATAGCAGTGTATGGCCCTCCATATCTTCAAATCACCTGCATAGATCAACATTGATAGCGTGAGTCAGTTGAGGAGGTCGTTGACCAAATAATGATTAGATAAAGTCCTATTAAGACTTCATTCGACACTTTCTTTCAAGCTCATCATTCTCTGCCACCACGTAAGTTGTACGTCGGAGTAGCCTATATCTGAGAACTAATCCGGCATGACTTTGTGCGATACATTGTCGAATGTCTCAGTAAAGTTGAGGAACACTGTGTAAACAGAAATTTTTTAGCCCTAACATTTTGCCTAGCTGCTCCATGCTGGATAAGCACCCATGGTACAGGATATGTCTTCTCCGACGCCGTGTTACGATTTACAAAATATCTAGTGTTTATCGACAAATTTTCTTGTTTGATCTTTCAGCAAGCATTCTAATATCTCTGGCAGTATTGGAAGCAAATCAGCTGGTCTGTGACAGGTTGGTTGCAGCCTGTTGCCTATTTCGAGCACTTGAGACAAAGAAAAAGACTTTGTTAGACTCAATCGCCCAGCCGAAACCAGGTAATAGTTTGTTCGGTTACTAGGAACAAATATACTTTGTGAAGAGTAACAATAAATATGCAAAAGTAGAGGAAGTGTAAAAGGTGAGTGAAATAAAACAAAACGTTTGGATATTAGGGATTTGATGAACAAGTGAAGAAAATTGGTGACAATTTAACGATATTCTCATTCGGTTTTGAGGAGTGGGTGTGTTTGGAGGTGAATCCGGGTTATTAGGTTTACTAAATATTCCTGATATCAAACTGTTGGCGCTTAGCCCTTGCTTGACACGCTTTACTGATGAAGCTGTTGTGATGCACGTTGGTAGACATTTCGCATAGGACATGCACTCAGCACCCAACAGTTAGTGCTTACCCAAGAAGTTTGTCGACTGCAGCAGCCACAAGGCATGTGTTTATGTCTTCAGTATAAAAGCTATCTATTTGAAAATCTTTGGCTAGTGCAATGTCAAGTATGACTAGTGATTGATTCCAATTTCAAAGTCGTCTTCGTAGGCGTCCTTGGCAAAAGTATATTACTAGATAGTGAGCCATTTCTCATGTTCTCCTGCAGACCTACGGCTTCGGTGCTTAATTAATGTTGAACAGTCAAATTCTGTAGTAATAGAAGAATCCTACTGACTATTTAACTGTGGTTGAAGAACTCTTCCAACAGTGAGACGATCTGTCTTCTGTATAGTATTTAACGCGAAATGGTTTATATATGCTAACGGGGTGGAAGCTTTTATCCCTAAGGTCTTGCAGTACTCCCGCTATTTGTTTTTGTAAGAAAGCTCCCTGACATCTAACATGGTGCTAGAAGTTACCGATAAGTTTTAAAGTATTACAGGTTTTAGCCCGTTGTCAAAGCTCACGATTTAGCTGTCGTACTATCATTGATTTTCCGTTCAGTTTCATATTACTGATTGACTATGCTAGCTTGTTGTTTCCTCCATTATTTTACCGTAATCTTCGGCTATTAAAAAGTCAATCTAACACTTTCAGCATGAATAAAGGATTGGTGAAAACGAGTAGAGCAACATGAACCAACGATACTTATCTGACATCTTTAAATAGCATGAAGTGTACCTGTTTTCAAAGAAATTGTTTCCGAAGTCAGGGTAACTTTTGGTCGACGGGAAGTGCGTATATTATACATTCACCGTCGTATATTTCATTCTTTCTTTTAGCAATTCTTTCCTAAGCTCTCCATTTTGCTGTCTACACGTTGGTACTTTACTGTATGTGTTTTGGGAATATCTTGAAGCGTTAACGCTACTAATTGAGAGGAGAAGCGTCACTTTCTATTTCTTGTGGTCGTTAGTAAACGTCAGAGATGGATTCGTGCTTTTAAAGTGAATCTGGAGATTGTGGTTTCAAGTATTATATACTATCGCCCACAGAAATTATGATTTGTAGTTTCTATCAGTTCTCAGGTTGCTGCTAGCGCGACTGCCTACGATGCCTTGCATACCTGGGCTCAATGTGGTGAACTACTATGAATCAAATAATTTCTCTGAGCTTGCACCTCGTAACGATATTGCTTTATGACTTCACAATTGTCCATTATAAATTGACTAGTTACTCTGTTGTACTATTTTACTGGAAGGATTTGAAAGAACTTGGCTCTATGATTTAACTATTATCCACTGTAACCAGTAATTTTGTATCTGGCTATTATAAGCTGATTAATTTCACAGTATTTGAATTCCTGACTTATGGGTCTGGCTGGAGATATTTAGTAGCTTCCGATGATGATAGACTAGTCACACAACTGTATAATTCCCAGTGAATTCAAACAAAAAGAAGTTCATGCTTTTATATATTCTATTGTCAACTTTTTCTTAACTTTTCCATGTTCGCAATGCTTTTTCAACCTAATTTTATCTATTCATATTCGTATATAGTTAGATTAGAGGATCGTGTTCATAGTTTTACTAGAAGCAGCAAGAGAAACAGGGAGGAGGGAATCCCAATTCTTGGATATTATGTTGAATAATGTCACAGGTCTTTTTTACTCCGTTTTCCTATGTAATAAGGGGAAAGAACTGGTGGTTTGCATTCTCTTGGTAACTATTAGGATAGCAGTGAATGCCAAATGAGACGCCTGATAGGACGGCAGGTTGCTTTAGGACTTTGTTCTAAGACGACTGGGTGAATGCTGGCTTTAATGACAAACGGATTCATTACCACTTTCGTATTTATTTTCCTTTATCTGGTAAAATCTACTCCCCATCAGCGGTTTTAAGCCCGTGTTACATTGGCTGATTAAAATTCTCCCCGAAATGGAAATTAAAGTCATCAATAGTTTCAGTGTCGGCCATGCATCATATCGAAAAACATTCTCGTGTTTTAACAATCCAAATGGTATAATTTTGTTATGCAGAAATATTTTGGTGATAACCACTACAAACACAGTCGCAGCGTTAATAATAGTAACTTTTACCCTGAAGTAGCATTTTTCACACAAGAGCATATCAGTTTACGGGCATGATCAATGTTATCTAGGTCTATTTGCATACAAGGATTTCACTAGAATCAATGTTAGGAAATTCACGAAGTATTAAGATATGAATTGAAAACAAAACCAATAACAGCAATGATTACTGTACTAGGATAGTAGAGGTACATATTGCATATTGGAACACTTCAGACAAACAATCCTCTTTTCGTTTCTTTTGTTGCTATTGGAAATAAAGTTAATGAATCATAGATCGTATATATATGCTAAATAAGACTAAGATTATTTCATACCCACATGAAAGTGCTAACCATACATGTTTATGGAAGTATTCTGGAGTGGTGGCAGAATCCACGTACATTGATTTTGGACTGTGGGTAGCATTAAGAGTTGGTTGCCTAGAGGATCGCGATCTCTTGCTAGAACATTCTATGGACTTGAGATGATGGCAATATAGAAGAATATATGGAAGAGAAAAAGTGATGATTAGTGGTAATAGAGGTGGTTTTTAAACGGAACCCCCTTTTTGTTTTTTTCCTGTTGAAACTAGGATGGTTTGAAATGTCTAAAGTTTTAGAACCCCGAAGGGCAACTACTGCGTTCTTTGAGGATAAGTGGCAGGTCGGAGATTTGGTACAAATCTCTTAGTCCTAGAAATGGAATGATCACGCGCTTGAACTTTCAGATAAAGTCGATATTACGGATATTTTGCCGTAGTTTACTCCAGTGTTCGCTGTAGTATACAGTCACAAGACTACGGCAATATTGCATTTATAATTTGTCGATAAATATTATTTACTCATAGTTCCGGAGATCGCATCAAACCCTCAAAATGCACTGGTGCGAAAGGGTGGATAGAATTCCCTTTCAGCCCTCGAAATACCCCCATGTGGCCACATGTCTAGCATAAGTCATGGAAATCATAGCCACTACCTTCTTGTGGTGGTGGTGGTAGGAAGTGTTGTTTATTGAAGCGGAGAACGAATGTGAACGTCCAGCACCTAAGTCAAAAAGGTGGACATGAAGTCCACCTAAATGAGTTGGAAAACCCTGATTACGAACCGGTAGTAAATATGGGCTTAATAATTCTAGGAGAACAAAAGCCTGTGTACAAACTTTAATCTCTGTCTACCATGGGACTGCATCTCATGATGATATTCCGCTACTTCGTGGAATAATCTTGAGGTCAGGGGCCTGCGGAGTGGTCCTCTAAGAACACTACCTACTTTTGTTTGGGTTACCTGACAGTATCCCAGCCCACACACAACTACGACAAATAGGGACTCTTAAAAAATGGTCCGCTTATCATATTGCCTCTCACTCAAACTACATTTATGCTTGTCCAATATTTACTATCCTTTTGCTGAAAACTCTGTTTCGTTTGTCATCCACTTCCTCCATGTCTTTGTTCCTCTAGTTTGTCTTCACCACTCAAATTTTTTGCGCAGCAGCTCGTCCATGGTGAAAACTTTGTTCTGTTAATTTGGTCGAGTCTCTGGATGGTGGGCCTTTCGTTTGCTGCCATCATTCTCGGCATCTGATACGGCGCTTCTGTAGCTGTGTGCCATTTAAACTGACCCTTGGCGCCTACACAATGATGCAGATTACAGAACAGATAGTGTTATCTAAAACTTTAGACGATGTTTGCTATTTATTTGAAACTCATATTCAGGGCCATGGTGATATGGTACGCCTTCTCACCCCATCTGTCAATTCAAAGAGTGTGTTCCACGTGTAATTGTCCAAGGAGCCTGTAGCATAAGATGCCTGTTCTGCTGGCTTAGGCGTCATACCAAACTCTAGAGTGGAGACAGCACCAGTTGACTGGATCTCCGTTGGCAGTCGCTTATATACTTTCGGATTATATGGATCATTCAAAGTGAGGAAGAACCGCCTATGCACCGACAGATTGCAGCCTGGATTCAAAGAAGGATGAGTTCTACCATCAGTCAGACGGTCTTTTCAAGAAAGCTCCAGTACTCAGTGGAGATTTTAATGCGCAGGTCAGGTGTCTTGGTGCAGCGGAGTGTCGCTTAGGATACCAATAGGGACTCATCGATAGGAGGTCAAATAACAACGATTGTCCCTTATAACTCTGTGAAGACCGCAGTCTGTTTCCGGCCAAAACTAACTTCCAACACGGCTATCACCGATCCACTCGTTTCATTCATCAACAATGTAGAACTGGGCATATTTGCCCGTGGGTTCAAGTTGCCATACCACATTAGCACTACGAAATTATAGAGGTAAACTAACAACAGAATACAGGAGGGGTGAATAAAATAAAGGTGTGTGAAGGGGTATAATAGAACTTAAGATCTAGCTGAAGGTATAGAGTAGATACACAGGAGCCACCTTGACCGGTTCTAAATCATATCGCCTAGTGTCTTCAGCCATTCATTGAGATTATCAAACGGACCCCAACCAGGTAATCTGCATCTGCCAACAGCTTAGATAAATAGTCAATGGCTTCATAGACTGATGTCATGTTTTGGTTTGGCCGCCCCACCCTTTCTTACATCCTACTTCAACCCAAGCCGACATCGCGAGACGAAGCGGGCGGTGATCGGGCATGTACAGTACATGTCCCAACCATCTCAGTCAATGAAGGTCATTGACCTCTTCGACCGATCTACCATATTTCTCAAGAACCTTTTGTCTAACCTCAATATTGCTTATTCGACTGTTCCATGGTATACGAGCGACCCTACGAAAATTTCTCTCATCATATGCTTAAAGTTGACACATATCTTGGGTTTTCATGGCCCACGTTTCTCAGCCACGTGTTAAAACGGCCCGAACTGCTGCGCAGTACACCTGGCCATTCGTTTAAAGACGGATATCTGACCTGAGCCACACGTGGTGTAAATCGGTAAACTCCAGTCGAGCTTCCTGAATCCGTGGGGAGATTAAGTCAAACATCTGCCCACAAGAGGTGATGAGACTTCCAAGATAAGTGAAGCAGTCAACGTATTTAATCACTTCACTCCCCCATAACTGGTCTTGGTGAAGAAGCAGGCCAGTCCTGAAGTAACATTTTAAAATTAGAAAAGGAGGAGAGCATTTCGAATATGCTTGCATTGTTACTCAAGGAGCTCAGTAGGCTCTACATATTGACAGCGTCTTGACCAAATAGGACTATATTGTCTGCGTATTCATCGAAAGGTTGTCAGTAGATAACTTAGACTAAGGCTACGTGCTTGTTGACACTCCGAACAAAGTCATACTTGGAATCTTTGTAGAATTAAAGTGCTTTGTGGGATTCAAACCCACATCACCTGCTTCGTTTAGTCTTTAGTGATTATTTGATTCTATCAAGTAAGCTGTTAATATAAACTTCCAACATATGCACCATAAGCAAATAAAGATTGTTGCCAGCTTAGCGATTGTATTTTATTTTACGGTGAATGTTTAACTACCGAGTATTTGGCAATAAGTTAAAATCTTACAGAAAGTCTTCATTCTTCCATGATGGTAAGTAAATCATTCTGACAAATTGGAACAAAAGTGAAACTCAAATCAATGACGACTTTCCAACTACCTTCAATCATCTAACATTCATTCCCAAGTCTGAACAATTCGAATTAAAGCAATGATAAGACAGAGATAAACTAATATATTACAAATAATTTGTAGCGTTTAAAAGAAAATTCCTAATAATGAGTGACTTATTGGATGTTTAGGGATCAGTAGTAGCAAACTATGAATCTCTGTGTTGGTTACCACTCATTTATAGGGCGCATTTTAAATCTTAAAGGAATTAATTTATACCACAGAATTTTAACCTGTGCCACTCATTTTCGCTATTTGGATGTCTAATCGATAGGATGCTTGACCACTAGGCCATTTGATTTTTGCGGATCAGTTAATTCATGTAAATACATGTGGAAAATAAAACCATCAGTAAAAATCAGATATTTTTCGGTCAGCAAAAACTACTTAAATCGGACAACTTTTAATACATCTAAAAACTTTATCATATTGTTATTGTATAAACTGAAACAGTTTGCAATATTAAAGGCATGATAATTAGTGTTGTTTAGGTCAAACTATGAACTAGACTTTACTGACTTTCTAAATTTGGTCCAGATAGTCAAAATAAATTTTATACATATTTTGAGTCATCATCCAGATCATCAGTCTCACTGTGTTTATTTATTTATTTATTTTAATCACATACTACTCATTTACAATAAGCGTTGTGAAGAAAGCATTTTGGGCTTCATCAGTTGAGTATAATAATTCAATAAATCAAATTAGCGAAGTAGTATTAAGAGTATAAACGCTAATGTGATGTAGGACGTGTAAATAGAAAAAAAGAAAAAAGAAAGAGAAATTCTAAAGAGTTCAATGCGTAGTCGTAGCTTAGACTTTACATAAATAGGTTTGTTAGCCAACCAATAAACCCAATATAATTAAGAGGTCAAGTTGTAGTCAAAATTTAGAATCGGTTTATAAGTGATGACAGAAGACGGATAATAATAATAATAATAATAATAATAAAGTAGATTGGAACAGAGCGAAAATATGCACTAATAACCATGTAAAATATATAGAGAATTATAGTGATGGAGAGATCAAACAGTGCAATTAACAGTGTGGTGAAATTGTGAATTGCCACTCAAGTGATATTGGAAGGGTGAATAATAATAATAATAATAATGGTGGTTGGTTCTGGATATTCCAGAATAGCCGCCACCTTGTGCTTAAGAGGTTGTATGCCATTAACATCAATCTTATGACGCAGAAAGTCCAATTAGTTTGTTCCAATTTGGCATTTCTGCACAAATATTGTAATTTAATATTGTTGCAGTCTTCCAAGAGCTGTGTCAAGATGTTGAATATATGTTTTCTCATCTAAGCTTGCCATCAAACAGTCGTCGACGTATTCATGGACATAGTCAAGCCCCCGGATACACGTCATCAATGAATGTCTGTGTTGAATTTCTCAAACCAAAAGGCATTGGGACAAATTCGTATAGGCCAATTGAGGCCTATACTTTCCGTATCCACTCAGTATTTATAAATATAGCAAGCTAGAGGAACACGAACGAATTAGAAGCAGAAAAATGCATCCGAAATTACCTGATAAGACAGCCTATTAAGCAGCCACCCTCATAAAGAAACTTTGTGCCCAGAAAGTCTTTCTAGTATTCTGAATGTCAAAAATAAAATGACTGGCAACCCTGTGGAGATCCGTGAAGCGTTTAGTGAATCGTTTACACACTTTTACCAGAAACGGTCCATGGGTGGGAACGATCAGCAATTTCAACCAGCACAAATTAACTGGCTTCGAGTTTACAGCCAATGATGTTAGAGATGCTGTAAGGCTACTAAAACCTTCATTTAGAAATGGAGAGGATGGGATACGAGTCAATTTATATAAATATGCTAGGTCAGCATTCCCAACACTGCTCAATAAAACATTTAATCTCTCCTTAGAAGATGGAACTTTCCCTAGATCATGGAAAATTACATATATGATTCCTAACTTTAAGAAGGGCTCTAGACATAGCATCGAAAACTACCGTCCAACTAATCACCCCTCTGTTTCATCTAGAGCCATGGGGAAGGTTATAAAAGAGGAGATTTCCACTTAATTAGTCAAGCACAAAACAATTACATCTTTTCAACACGGCTACATGTCTAAGAAATCCTGCATAATTTGCCACCTAAAATACTTTGACTATATAATAAACAGTAGAGATGACGGGAAACTAATTGTTACTTTATGCTTCGACTTTCACTAAGGCGTTTGACAAAGTACATAATTCACCTCTTTTACATAAGTTGAATGCCTTCGGAATAAGAAGCAAATTGCATGACTGCTTATCTTCCTTTTTGAAGATTTGTAGCGGTAAATAATCCCCAAAACAAATAGCTACATAGTTTCGACATTGATGCTGACCATGTTTGTTTTAGCGGACACTACTAAGTTGAAGGCGCTCGGTCACGCATCACGACCAGATCACGACACATCGTACCGTAACAAGCAACCACCTCTCTAGTTTGCCAGCCTAGAAGTTGCTATCCCATTGCCGCTCCATTCACGATCAAGTATAACTTCTCTTCCATCCTTCATTGCCTTCTGATTTCTTCTCATTCGTAAGAATGGGTTCAATCGTTAGAAGTTGCCCTGGTAATAATCCAAACGTAACTTGGTCATATACCAGGTGCACCTTCATTGGTGAGCACAACGTGATTTGGACACGTTCATAACTGTGAGTTCGTTCCTGTTTACAGTTTTTAACAGTATTTTTGGTGTGATTATCATTTTTTGCACGTTTTGATCGCATTTATTTTTGTATTTTCATATACTGCATATATAGCATGACTGATCAGACTCCTAAGTTCATTAAGATTAAAACTCACACACCCCCTAACTTCCAGCTCATTCCGTTTTGGACAGAAAACATAGAAGCTTGGTTCTGCTACGCAGAAGCCGAGTTTCGAGACGACGCTGTGACAGATCCACGTGTTAAATTCCTTGCCGTCGTAAGGTCACTTCGGCGTGAATTAAACAGATACGTCGCCCCTTTCTTTTTCAGCCCAGACTGCCTAGAACCTTATGATTATCTCGAAAGATCGATTCTCAAACGCGGAGACTTGTCCGATAGACAACGTCTTGATGAGTTGTTCCACACCATCGAGCTAGGTAGTGGTTCAGCAACGGAAATGTTGACGAGCATGCGGGAGGTAATTTGTCAACGCACTTTCGACGAAGGTCTTTTCCGCCAACTCTTCTTAACAAAACTGCCACAACAAGTGCAAGTAGTTCTGGTAACGTTTAATAACAACCCAGTAGATGAACTAGCTTCATCTGCTGATCGAATTCTGGAGATCACCAGAACTCGCGATAATCAGGTTTATTCCATTACCGAAAAACCTCAGGCCACCGAAAACGACGTAACGAAATTGTGTAATGCTCTTTCTCGTTTTCTTGACCTGAAGGAAATACACCGACCGAACGATTCTCGTCGACGAAGTACGTCACGGAGAAGGTCGTCGTCTCGACCTCGACGAAACGAAAATTCACATTGGTGTTGGTACGACAACACCTATGGAAAAAATTCCAAGAAGTGTAGAGACCCTTGTTGTTTCCATAGACATAAACCCATTGTCGACGCATCGGGAAACTATCCCTCCGGCACGCGTTAGCGGCAACCGTAGCCGGTGGAAGCAGCCGCCTGTTATTTATCACTGATGTGATAACGAAGGTTCGCTACCTCGTCGATACTGGCGCAGAAGTTAGCGTTCTTCCTGCAGTTCCATCTGATCGCCATCATGAAGCTGCGTTCGATTTACAGGCAGCCGATGGAAAACACATAGCAACATATGTTAAACGATAAGTCTACTTAAACGTAGGTTTACGAAAACCCATACACTGGATTTTCACTATCGCCGATGTGAAAATACCTATCATAGGCATGGATTTACTTAGCCACCACAACTTGCTTGTGGACCCTAGTAAAAAGAGACTAGTGGATAGTAACACAGATCTCTACATTCGTGGAACCGCTGCAACAGGTTGTAGCCTATGTCCTCTTCGTTTTAAACATTTAATTAACCCCTATTTTCAGCCGATACTCGACAAGTATCCAGATCTGAATAAGGCGTCATCGAAATTATCATGTGTAACCAGCAATGTTACACCTCACATCACGACTACAGGTCAACCTGTATTCTCCAAAGCACGCCGACTCGCGCCTGAAAAACTAAGGATTGCAAAAAACGAATTCGATCATATGATTGACTTAGGAATAATTCGACCTTCCAGTAGTCCATGGTCATCTCCGTTACATATGGTCCCGAAGAAAGATAGCAATGACTGGCGTCCCACCGGTGATTACCGACGTCTTAACGCCCAAACTACGCCTGATCGTTACCCTTTACCGCACACCCACGATTTAACGGCCACCCTGAAGGGAATAACAATATTTTTAAAAATCGACTTGATAAAGGCGTACAACCAAATACCGATGTCTGAAAATGATATTCCGAAAACCGCTATCGTAACTCCATTTGGCCTTTACGAATTCCTCCGAATGCCTTTTGGTTTGGGGAACGTAGCACAAACATTCAAACGTTTCATTGATGACGTGTTCCGCGGTCTTGACTATGTCCATGCATATGTCGATGACTGCGTGATAGCAAGCCCAGACGGGGTAACACATATGAAACACTTGGACACAGTTTTTGGTAGACTGTAACAATATGGAGTAACCGCAAACATACAGAAATGCCAAATCGGAACAACCTCGTTGGACTTCCTGGGGCATACTAATAATGCGAATGGTATACAACCCCAAAAACACAAGGTGGCGGTTATTCTGGAGTACCCGGAACCAACCACCAGCAAGCAGTTGCGAGCTTTCAATGGGTTGGTAAGTTTCTACAGACGGTTTATACCGAACTGTGCATCTATCATGAAACCACTAACGGATCAGCTACGTGAAAACAAAAAAGTAATCACAATGGATGCAGACTCAAAGAGAGCTTTTACTGCGACTAAAGTAGCAATAGCCAATGTGACTATGCTGGCACATCACAATACCGAAGCTCCTGTCAGCATCGCGGTCGACGCATCTGACTCAGCGATTGGCGCAGTTCTGCAATAATGGACTGACAAAGCTTGGCAACCTTTAGCATTCTTCTCAAGACGACTAAACGATACCGAATCAAGACACAGCACTTTTGGTCGTGAACTGCTAGCCATGTACTGTGCTGTACGACATTTTCAACATTCCATCGAAGGCCGGGAATTTACAATATTCACCGACCATAAACCACTGACGTTTTCTATGAAGTCATCTTCAGATAAGTACTCTCCGCGAGAGTCGCGTCATCTAGACTACATTTCCCAGTTCTCTACTGATATACGACATATATCTGGAGCTAACAATGTAGTTGCCGACGCCTTATCACGAATACATGCCTTGAATCGTATCCGAGGCATCGACCTTGTGGGACTAGCTCGACTTCAAAATGAAGACAATGATCTTCATCACGAGTTATCCATAACAACGCTTAAACTCCAAACAAAGACGATTGGAAAAGGTAAGAACACTTTAATTTGTGATTCTTCTACAGGCACAGCCCGTCCAATCGTTCCCAAGAGTTATCGACGAATCATCTTCGACACATTGCACAACCTCTCTCATCCTGGAGTTCGTGCTACGTCTAAACTGATTGCCCAGAGATTTTGCTGGCCAAGCATGAATAAAGACATCAAAGAATGGGCACGCTCCTGCGTGGCCTGCCAAAAGAACAAAGTAATTCAGCACAACAAATGCCCTCTTGGTTCTTTCCGAACTATCGACGCTCGATTTGACCATGTCCACCTTGATTTGGTAGGACCCTTACCTAAATCAAATGGATTTTCTTATCTTTTGACATGCGTGGACCGTTTTACACGCTGGCCAGAAGCGATTCCCTTAAAAGACATCACTAGTGAAACGATTGCTCGCGCTTTCGTCGAACGATGGATAGCGAACTTTGGTTGTCCATCTACAATAACGACAGACCGTGGACGTCAGTTTGAATCTGGATTGTTCCACTCTCTGACAAAACTTCTTGGAGCGACGCGCTTCCGGACAACAGCCTACCATCCACAATCTAACGGTTTGGTAGAAAGATTTCATCGACAGCTGAAAGCATCACTTTCAGCTACAAACATGCCGCAGTGGACAGAGGCTTTGCCACTAGTCTTACTCGGTATCCGAAGCATGGTAAAAGAGGATGTCGGGTGCAGCGTGTCTGAAGTAGTTTACGGAACGACTCTTCGATTACCAGGTGAGTTTGTGGAAACCGCTTCCACCTCGACAAACTTGGATATAAATTCTTACGTGAACCGGCTTACAAATGCTATGCGTTCAGTTAAGCCAGTCCAGACTCGACAACAATCGACAGATACTTTCATCCAACCCGCTTTAGAATATAGTACACACGATTTTGTACGTCGTGACGCTCTACGCCGACCTCTTGACGCTACCTACGAGGGACCATACAAGGTCTTGAAAGGTGAAACAAAGTACTATACGATCGATAAGAATGGATACGAGGAGAACGTCAGCATTGACCGCCTCAAAGCAGCTTACCTAGAAGGTAAACCCTTCGATGTCCAACTCGCTACAACACCGCCGAAACTCGACATGAGAAAAGTCGCCATGCCTCAAGCAACAACCAACGAGCAAGTGGAAATTCAGAAGAGCTCCATACGCCGAGAGCTACAAGTTCTGGTAGAAATGTACGATTCCCAGAACACTTAAACGAATATTACATCTATTAATTTTCTTTTCTAATTTTCCACTGTGTATTGTGAAGTTTATATATATAAAATAAAAAAAAATTGAATAAAAATACCTTTTTTAAACTTTACGGTATGCATTTTACACATTTTCGTATGTTTTAAAAAAAATATATCAAAAAAGCCTTTTTTTTATTCAGGCTAGCGTTGTCAAAATTTTATGCGTTTTTGTAGCTGTATTTAGCCGCCAAATTGTTTTTAAATATATATATATAAATGAAAGGCACGCATTTAAAATTTTCTTTTTTTGGATTTCCAGGACGCCTGGAAACGACCAGAAGAAAATAGAAGAGAACGATTACACTTTGTACAATCTTTTTATTTTTATTTGTAACGACACTTTAGCATAGGCACTGACGGCCAGAAGCTGCACAACATCCAAGCTATCAAAGGAACGTTTACCAATGTTTAACGCATTGGGTTTTATCCTTTGGCTGGTACGTCATAGGGTCCACACGAACCCATTAGGGGGGGGTGAGCTGTAGCGGTAAATAGTCCCCAAAATAAATAGCTACATAGGTTTCGACATTGATGCTGACCATGTTTGTTTTAGCGGACACTACTAAGTTGAAGGCGCTCGGTCACGCATCACGACCAGATCACGACACATCGTACCGTAACAAGCAACCACCTCTCTAGTTTGCCAGCCTAGAAGTTGCTATCCCATTGCCGCTCCATTCACGATCAAGTATAACTTCTCTTCCATCCTTCATTGCCTTCTGATTTCTTCTCATTCGTAAGAATGGGTTCAATCGTTAGAAGTTGCCCTGGTAATAATCCAAACGTAACTTGGTCATATACCAGGTGCACCTTCAGATTGCATTCACTTAATGAAACTAGGACGATATTTTTCATATCCTCAAAATATCACTAGCGGTGTCTTTCAAGGTCCAGTCATAGGACCATTACTATTTATTATGCACATTAATGACATATGCCACTGTTTTCAAGAGGGTAAAACCGTTGTGTTTGCGGACGACCTCAAAGTTGTCTATGAATTTTATCCAGATGAAGGTCGAAATGTTAACGACATAATACAGAGAGATCTCAATAAACTAAGTGAATGGTGTAGTAAGTGGTTTCTTTGCCTTAACACACAAAAGTCGGGATACCTATATTTTGGGAAATCTAACCCTGAGATCAACCCACACCTTAGCAAACACGGATTTCGTCAAATAAGTAGTATATGTGATTTAGGAGTAGGATACTCAATAAGCTTATCTTTAATTATACAAGCTTTATCACAAGTCTCTGAAGCCCACAGAAGTATTGGTTTTATTAATCGTAACTATCATGTTAACAGATCTAAAGCTGTTCTTTATAAAACCTGTGTTAAACCTCTTCTTCAGTACTGCTCAATTACATACAGTTGCATGCGTTCACTAGATCGACAGGAAATAGAAAAGGTTCGACGGTATTTTACTAGACTACCAACCCCTGGCCGACCCTGTAATGATAGATGCTGTGCTATACCCTCTATGGGTCAGAAGGATTAAACTTAGTCTTACGATACTCTATAAAATTCCTCATAATGAAACTATAACAGATTGTAGTGCTCTAAAATATGCTCGAAATTCTCTGGTAAGAGTTCGGTAAGCCGCGAGTAAATTAAAATTTTCCTACTTTGTTGCACGCAAAGCCAACATCTGGAGCCCGTTACCAAAAGACAAACGACAATGTAGCTCGCTGTCACAGTATAGATACACAATAAACCCCTACTTAGACAATGCCAGCATCTGCAATATTTAATATGACCTACATAGAATGGGGCACATTCATCAATGTACAGTACCCTAGTACTGTAAACTGAGAACATTGTTACAGTTGGCTCTGTGATTAATTAATATTTTCACATAGCGTGAATTTCATAACAGTGACTCTTTGCCAAAACTCTTTTAAGAACAAGTCATATCATTCTGATCATGTCTGTAAACTGGTATGCTCTCATGTACAAAATTATACTTGAGAATAATCTAGTATTATTATTAATTGGCCACTTGTATCCTCTCAACCTGCCGCTTGTTTTACTTCATTTTTTTTCAGTTCCTAAGTGCACTGTCATGTTGAAATTATCATCTAGAATCTACACTGAAAAGGGAAGTACGTCTTCGTGTTCTATTAATGATACAAACAAAAGTGGTTATAAGAGGTAGGAACACTAGTTTGTAATTCTTCCACAGGTTCGGCCCATCCAATAATCCCCCACGTGTAATCTACGCGCCATCTTCAACAAATTACATAATCTCACTCATTCTAGAGTTCGTGCTGCTACTAGGCTGACTATCCAGAAATTATGCTTTTGAAAGATGAACGGGAACACCAAAGATTGGACGCGCTCCTGTGTGGCCTACCTACAGAACATGGTGACTCAGCTTAATGAATGCTCTTTAGGCACTTCCCCTATCCTTGACACTCGATTCGACCGTGTCCACCTCTATATGGCGGAAGCTTGGGCAGAATCAGACGGGTTCTCATATCTCCGAACATACGTAGGCCGATCTACACACTAACCAAAAGCAGTTCTATTCATAGGTATTACTAATAAAACGATTGCTTGCGCTTTCGTCGAACGCTTGATTTCTAATTTTAGTATTCCATCTACATTAACGATAAACCGTGGACACCAGTTCGAGTCTGGTTTGTTCTACTCTCTGACCAAACTCCTCGGAAATATGCGTTTCCAAACAACAGCCTACTGCCCACAATCCAACAGCCTGGTGGAAAGATTTTCTCTACTTCTGAAAGTATTACTTACAGTAACGAGCATTTTTAATAGACTGACACTCTACCATTAGTTTTAGTACGGATTCGCAGCACTGTAAAAACAGATGTTGAGTGCAAATTTGCCAAATTAGTCTACAAAATGATACTTCGACTATCAAGTGAATTTGTGGAAATTACTTCCACCTCGACAAACCTGGATCTTCACTTTTATGTGACCTGGCTTACAAATGCCATGCGTTCAACTAAACCAGCCCAAACTCAATAGCAATCGACAGAAGTTTTAATCCAACCAGCTGTAACATATAGTATACATATTTTTGTACGTCACGATGCCCTATGCCGACCTCTCGGAGCGACCTACGAAAAGCTATACAAGGTCTTGAATCAAGAATCAAATTACTGTGATATCGACAAAAAATGGCTGCGAAGAAAATGTCATCAGTGACCACTTCACATCACCTTATCTACACGGTAGACCATTTAATGTCGAATTCGCTGCAAAACCTCCAAAATGTGACATCCAAAAAGTCACCACGCCGCGATTAAAGACTAACAAGCAGTAAGAAGCTTCAGAGAGCTTCGTAACACAGGGGGTTATGCATTTTGGTAGAACCGTAAAATTCCCAGAACACCTGAACGAATATCACACATTGATTTTCTTTAATAGTCCACTCTTAACGTATTGGAGAATATTTTCTATAAAATGTCAGACGAAAATCATTTTTTACTATAAGGCATGCATTTTAAATAAGTTTATGTGTTTAAAAATATCATAAAACATTTTACTCAGGTGGGTGTTATAAATATTTTTCACGTTTTTGGAGCTACGTCGAACTGCCGAATTCATTTCTTTTCATAAAATGATATGCACATTTAAAAGTTTTCTTTTTCGGGTTTTCAGGCCGTGCGAAAACGAAAAGAATGTTGCTGGAGAAAAACAATATACTTCATGCAAAATTTATTATGCAACGATACAATAGGGTAAGCACAAATGTCCAGAAGCTGCAAAAAATCGCAAGTTATCTAAGGAACGTTTACCGATATCTTATGCATTTGGTGTTATCTTTTGGCTGGTACGTATTAGGGTTTTCACAAACCTATTAGAGAGGAGTGGGCTGCTTTGTAGTGTCGGTTTCAGATAATCTAGTATAACCGCCACCTTGTGTTTTTGAGGTTGGGTGTCATTAGCACCCATAGCATGCCCCAGGAAGTTCAATGGGGTTGTTATGATTTGTCATTTCTGCATAATCATTATAACGCCATATTGTTGCAGTCTTCCGAAAGCTGTGTCAGGATCTTGCATGTGTTTTTTCATCTGGGCTCGTTATCAAGCAGTGATCGATGTATGCATGGACATAACCAAGCCCCCGGACACACGTCATCAATAAATGTCTGTGTTGCATTTCTTAAGCCAAAAGGCATTCGAACAAATTCGTATAGGCCAAATGGAGCTATGATGACGGTTTTAGGTGTGTCTTTAGTGGCTATCGGTATTTGATTGTACGCCCTAACTAGGTCGATTTTTGAATGTATGGTCATTCACTTCATGGTTGCTGTTAGGTCATGGATGTGTGGTAAAAGGTAGTGGTCAGGCGTAGTTTGAGCTTTGGGTCGTCAGTAATCATCAGTGGGACGCTAATCATTGCCATCTCTTTTCAGGACCCTGTGTAATGGGGATGACCATAATCTACTGGGTGGGCGGATTATTCCCAGGTCCATCGTATGACCGAATTCATCTTTCGCAATCCTCAATTTTTAGTTGCAAGTCGTCGTGTGCCTGGAAACACAGGTTGACCTGTAATCGTGATGTGTTGTGCTACATTGCTAGTGACACATGATAATCTCGACATCGCTTTATTCAGATTTCATACTTGTCAAATATTGGTTAGAGGGTTAGTTAAATGTTTAAATCCAATGGTGCATAGGCTGCAACCTGAGACAGTTGTTACTCGTACATATATCTTTGTATTGCTATCCACTAGCTTCTTTTTGCCTGAGTTTGCAAGCAAGTTGTGGTGACCCAGCAAATCTATGCTTATGATAAGTATTTTCATATCGGCAATGGTGAAAATCCACTGTATGGGTTTTTGTAAACTGACGTTTAAGTAGACATATCTTTTACCATACGTAGCTATTTCTTCCTCGTCGGCCACCTGTAGGCTGAATGCAGCTTCATGTTGGCTATCGGATGAATTTGCAGGAAGGAATCTGACTTCTGTGCCAGTATCGACAAGGTAGCGAACATTCGCTAGTCAATCAGCGACGAATAATAAGCTCTGTTTCCATCGTATACGGTTGCCGCTATTGCGTGCCAGTGGGATAGTTTTCTGATGCATCAACAGTGGGTTTGTAGTTAGGGGAACAACAAAGATCACTACACTTCTTTGAGGCTTTGCTATAAGTGCTGTGGTACCAACACCAGTGAGATTTTTTCGTTCGTCAGGGTCAAGATGAGGATCTTCTCCGTGAAGGACTTCGTTGTCAAGAGTTGTTTCACCTTCATCGTTCCCGTAAATTAAGAAAACAGGAGAGAGTATTGTACAAATTCGTCACTTCGCTTTCGGACGCATGAGGTTTTTTCTTAACGGAATAAACCACATTGTAGCGAATTCTGGTGACCTTCAGAATTCGGTCAGCAAATGAAGCTAGTTAGTCTACTGGGTTGTTATGTAGTATTACCAAAACTGATTGGAATTCTTGTGGTAGTTTTGATAGGGAGAGTTAACGGAAGAAACCATCGTCGAAAGTGCATTAACCAATCACGTCTCCCATGTGCGGTAAAATTTCTGTCGCTGAACTATTACCAACCTCAAAGGTGTGGAACAACTCGTCAAGACGTTGTCTGTCGGACATGTCCCACGTTTAAGAATTGATCTTTTGAGCTGGCCATAAGGTTCTAGGCAGTCAGGGTCAAAAAACGAAAGGAGCAACTTACTTGTTCAATTAAAGAGAAAATGATTTTACAACGGCAAGGAACTGAACGCGTGGACCTGTCACGCCGTAGTCTCGGAACTCTCCTCCAGCATAGTTTCCATATTATCTATCCAAAAGGGGGTGAACTGAAAGTTTAGAGGCGTCGGGGGATTTTAATCCTAATAAGCCTTCACGTCTGATCAGCTATCATTAAAGTACCAATTTATGCAAATACAAAAGTACATTGCAAAATAATGGCGCGGGGAGAATAATTATGCAAAAAACACTGTTACGAACTATAAACAGGGACAAACAGTTCTGATCATCTCCAGATCATGTTGGGTTCACCAATGAAGTGTACCTGGTACATGACCAAGTTACGTTTGTCGTGTAACCAGAGCAACGTCTAACGATTAAACTCACACGTACAAATAAGGACAAATCAGAAGGCGTTGAGGGATGTAGGAGAAGTTATGTTTAATGGTCAGGAGAGTGTCAATGGGATATCAATGTCTAGGCTGGCTAACTGGAAAGAGAGTTGCCTCCTACGTCGTATCGTGTCGTGATCTGGTGGTGGTGCTTGACCAAGCTCCTTCAACATGTCGGGTCCGCTAAAACAAACATGGTTAGCATCAATGTGGAGAGCTTATTCAACTAATTATTTAAGGAATTATTTACCTCTACAGGACCGTCCATAGTATTTGAAGTAAAGGAAATTAGGGCTCTCTCTACATTTTTCCGTTTTATATTCATGCTTGTTAATATTAATTGACTATGATGTTTAAGTCTTGCAACATGCGAGAATCCTTAACATGCACCATTGCTTATGTGAACACACCTTCAACATAACAAATAATCTTAATAAGCTGATTGACTTCATTAGATTGTTAAACGTTTATAAACCATGTATCATTGAAGTTTTGTTCGACGGCTTAATACAATCTGCACTCCCAAGTTACTACTGGCAGTTTTGTTATTATCATAATGATACTAGTAAAAAGTAACATAAAGCAATCATAGTCGTGGACATGTGTGTTTGCCTTCATAACTATTAGTGCGTTCCCTACAATGATAAGAAGAGCAAATATTCCCCACTTTGTCATGGAAATTAGGGTTTAGTTTTTGCAACTACAGGTTTAGCCTGTATGGCTTATAGTATGGTTACTAACATTCATTATAACATATCATTGGCCTTTAACTAACCAACTACTGCCAAGAGGAGATTAATTGATTTTTATGGCGAAAATTGTCAATAACAAACATTCAAAATATTTAATTCATCATCCTTGCTCATATCGTAATTCAAATACCCCCATCTCTGGAACTAATTTGTATTTACACACATCAAAAAGCTCAACTTCATTAAGATTGAAGTAATCATATGCTTTTTTCATGACTTTCTTCTCAAACTATTAAATAATTAACTTAAACATTTAATTAATGTTCTATGCATCTACACTTCATCATGATATTTCAGTCATTTGTCACTTTAGTAATTAAAACAGTTTGCATATCCATGAATTTATGATCCAAATGGTAGAGCTATAATCTTAGAATATAAACAGGTATACAGGCTTCCTGATACACTCCCGTGCATCGCAAAGTCACTTGCTATCTTACCACTTACATGTATAATGAAATTCTGGACAGGAAGTAGTCCTGGTTTAATAATAAACCTGATTATATGGGTTGTGTACATCAAGTTTATATGATATTTATACTCCAAGATTATATGATGAACATTTCCTACTAATTATATTAATGTTTGATTGTTAAAATTAGTGAATATTGTCATATAATTTAGTCTACTACATATCCGCGTCTTACGTTAACTTTCTTTAACCGAACAGTCCTTTACATTATATTCCACATCTACGTAAATGTATACAACAATTCGACTTTAATTCACCAACCCATTAAAGTAGATACAGAAATCATATAGGTTAGTCATGATAGATATGCTGAATTCAGATTATTACTAGTAAGTAGCTGTTTACTACTTATTAATTGGTAGTTTTTTTTTCTATTTTACTCAATATGTAACCACTTAGAATATCTACTTTATTCGTTTATCATTTTGCATTGGCAGAAAATGTGCTGGACTTATCGTCTACAATGATAGAAATTGAAGATAAAATGAGCATGATATATAATGCTCAACTTTTATGTTAATCTAACGATTATTGTTAGGGCGATTATTATCATTTATGCGCCTTAATTAACACTAAGTAACCCAATTCAAATCCCCAGTTTTTTCATATTAATTTACATAGGTTGCTTCAATGGACAATACGAATAACTAAACTTTAATAACCAACTACTAATCAATGCAAATGACATGCTTAATTCATACTACTCCTAGTGAATTGGCATAAAGTTGACCATAATAGGGTTCCTATAATACAATTACATCTTCCATTCGTGTTTCATTCAATATTTACTCAGATTAGAGGCGATTAACGAAGAATTATCAGCAATGCACAGTAGCTCCAAGGTACAGAACTTGGTACGGCTGTTCAATAAAGGCCTCAAACCTTCCCAGAATAGTGATATTCCCTGCATTTTACGAGATGGATTGATGATTACCGACCATAATATCATAACCAACCTGTCCAGTGATTTCTTCACTAACAGGGGTATACCACTGGAAGAAAATGAGGTAGACATTATCGACTCAGCTACAAACCATATGGAATCCGTTACTTTCACTTATGACAATATTTGTAAATCCATAAACTCACTTAGGACGTCAACAACCTATGGAGTAGATGGCATAGCATCCATTTACTTTAAACTCGGAGGACCCAATTTACCATTAATCCTATTAAAACTGTTTGACCTTTCATTAACAACAGGATCTTACCCTAATCGATGGAAAACCTCATACATATGCTCTCGATTTAAGTCAGGTGACAGTACAAACCTGCATAACTATAGGCCTATAAATATCACCCCGGTTATCTCTAGAATAATGGAAAAAATAGTATGCGAGCAAATGTCTGATTATTTACTCTCCGAAAAACTTATCTCTAATTTCCAACATGGTTTCCTCAAAACTAGGTCCTGTATGACTTGTCACTTGAATTCTTTAATTTAGTCTTTACTAAACGAAGCCTTGGGCACTTGGTATTAGTATTGTACTTAGACATATCTAAAGCCATTGATATGGTTAACCACAAGCTTCTTGTAAGCAAACTCTCATCTTATGGGATTAGGAATCCATTACTTGCATGGTTAAACTCTTTCCTCAGTAATAGACATCAAATGGTTAAAATTAATTCCACCCTTTCAAATGCCAGACCGGTTACAAGTGGTGTTATACAAGGAAGTGTCTTGGGCCCACTGCTCTTTATAGCTTGCGTAAACAATATATGCAAATGCTTCAGCATTGGTAGACCCTTTCAATACGCAGATGATCTTAAAATAGTGTACTCATTCCCCCCCTCACGAATTTGCACACACATTCAGTGGCGTCACTGCCGAGCTCAACAAGGTCGCATTATAGTGTTCAAAATGGAAGTTAGATCTTGATGGTTCTAAGTGTGGCTGGATACTTTTGGGGACAAGTGCCTCAATTTTGATCTCTCCATAAGTTGTCTAAGCTTCAGCCAGTAGTTGACGTGGGATTAAGGTACTCTTATAATCTGTCTTTTACAGAACAGGTCAATATGCAGACATCTAAGTCACATCGACTATTGGGTTGTATACTATGTAACTTTTATAACAATGATTCTCGTATTCTGCTACATAAAGTGGTGGACATGACTTTTACGGCCGAACCAATGAGGAACGGAATAAGCGTTTCAAGGTCACGGAGGACACTTGAAGGCATCATGCTAACAATAGAGAGTGTTCGAGATTTTAATAGTGGTAAAAATCTCGTTGTTCGTTCGCAAACTATGGGATTGTTAAGAAACTTATTAAATTGTCAATGTGGCTAGGAAATGGCAGTTTTCTAAAAAAACAAGGGACGCGAGATGGCTGTTGATTTCGTTTTACAGATTGCTGGTGCAAAAAGTCTTTTTTTGCTCGTTTCAGTCTAGAATTGAAAGAGATCGTCGTTTTAGTAAACGAATGGGTGGTTGGCATTAAAGTGACGACAGCCGCTTCACTAGCGGATGTTTCTAAAAAGACGGCAATTCATTGATATGAGTATTGTCGTGAAATATGTAGCTCTCTGGTATATGGGATAGAGCATTAAACAAGGGACATTGTAAGAGGATTCGCGAGATATTGGCCGCTACACTTCTTCCCCTGTTAGAAAAATACATATTACCCGGAACAATAATATATAGTGACAGTTGAAAAACCTATTCGTACTAGGGATCTCAAGGAAGGATGTTATGGAGCCATCTAGATGAATACTTATATAAAATACATCGTGATATTAAGTCTGAGGAATTTGGGAATAACTTACATGAAAACAATATATCGTGAATCATTTATCACCTTCAATCATAAGTAATTTATTAGAAATGACGGATTTCTCATTGCATTTTGGGTCATAGTTAAGTCTTGATATTATATGCATATAATCTAAGAGAATAAATATTTTGTAATTTATCAAAGATTTCCGTGGGGAAGGCATACTACAAAGAGTCTGAGTTGGGAAATCTTTAGTAAATCACTAAAATTTAGAGGGAATCGTAGGTTCTGACAAAGAGGGCTGTGATTGGTTCATTACGATTAAGACTTCCAAGGTCATTTTATGGTCACTCAAGTTCGGCCGTAAAAGTCATGTCCAACCATAAAGTTTGTGTCAGACCTTTGCTGGAATACTGTAACTTTATTCTCAGTAATGTTTCGGTTAAGGATAAACTCAGACTTGAGTCTGTACAACGTCGCTTTACTCTTCGGTTTCTTGAGGCTGATCGTACTCCAGACTATAAAACTAGATGAATTAAGTTAGGACTAGATACCTTATGGAAGGGACGGCTAAAATTAAACATAATCTTCCTTTACAAAATATTAAGTAAATTAGCGTTCTCATCGCCTAATACAATTCAGTTCGAGGGACATTCTCGTTATAACCTACGTAATTCAGCCACGAAAATAAAAATATCGCATTCAAAAACTGCTCTTTATATGAATTATTTTACAAATAAATTCACGTTAATCTGGAACCTATTGCCTCAAGCCATTCGGTAAACAGATTCACTTCCTGTATTTGTACGTCAGGTTCGTAAATTCATCTCTTCTAAAATCTTATAAAAATGTTCACACCAACTATTGTTTCCAACTCAACTAGCGAAATAATAGGGACTCTAAACGTGTAAGCATTAATCACATCCCAAACAACCAACTATGTGTAAATAAAGACGAACAAAGTGTGAATTTTTGATAATTCGCCTTTAGACTATTTAGGCGTACGTCTACAAATTCACACTTTAGGTAGACCATTTAGATCAACTTTGTAGACAGGTAACGCATCAACGTATGCCCAGGTCACGACCTTGGAATGTACCGCTGTCTCGATATCACGTGTAGAGATAAATCAGAAATGAATACCCAAATAAATAAAATTGATAACTATCAGTTACATAAATAAAAAATATATACACATGTAACAGCGTTTACGTACAGATACTTTGAGCATGTGTTTGTTTTGTTCAACTATTCGATCACGGCACATTTCACTCTTACGCCATGCAGGTAGGTTGTTAGTGTTTGGGCTTAGCATTTTCACCCTTATAAATCATTTTTTGCTGCTAACAGAAAGACACATTGATGCTAGATGATAGAGTAACGAGACGTAAAATATCAGGCAACTTGTCTATCTTCCGTTGTCACAGGACAACGGATTACCGTCAAGTTAAAAAAATGCGTATAGCGTTTTTGAGGAAACACAACTTAGTTTCCAATTACCAAGTCACTATTAAAGTCTCAGACAATGGTAGTGGTACCTTCCGTCTGTAAATGTAAAAACTGACGACAGTTTTCGTCGGCAAATTCAGGCCATCCACCATTGTGGAACTTCGAGTTTCCCTATGTTAACTGTAAACATGATATCACTATTCCCACTCGATGTCATGCATATGGTCTACTTAGGTGTCGTGAAAAAATTAATTATGTTGTGGATAGATCTCTCCAATAAACGAGAGATGAATATGAGTAAGCGTATCATAACTGCTATTAATAAGTCCCTTATAGGTTGCATAAAACGCACTCCATCTGATCTCCAAAGGAAATGTCGATTACTAGACGATGTCTCCCACTCGAAGGCTACTGAGTGTCGTTTATTCTTGCTCTACTTAGGGCCTGTTGTTCTTAAAAATGTTCTACCAAATCCCCTGTATGTTAATTTTAATTGTCTAGCTAGTTGTATCTACATGCTGTATCATCCTAAGTTATATAATCGTTGTATAGACGCTTTTAGGGTAGATTTAAATAATTTTCTAATAGAATATGAATGGTGTTACGGTGCTGAGCACCTTGTATACAATGTACATTGTCTGAAACATATTGCAGATGATGTGACTGTACATGAAAACGTGGATTCTTATTCTGCCTTCCCTTTCGAGTCGTATATGCGTAAACGTAAGAGAAAAGTACATTGCGGATACGCTCCAGCTAAACAAGCTGCTCAGCGTTACGCAGAAGAAATTTCTTTCCGCAGTAGGCTGCATATGACGGAATCTATTATTCCGACTGAAACCGTCATAACTTTTGACTATAAGAAACAGGTTGCTATGTACAGAAATACTTTTTTCACTTCTTATCCACCCAACAATGTAGTCATTGTCAAGGGTAGACCTGGATCCCAAACAACCAGTAAAGTGTAAATAAGGGCGAAAATTTAATGATGAACAAAGTGTGAATAAAGGCGGCAATGCAACACTTTTCTCCTTTTTCGACCGTCAGGTGTAAATATCTAGACATGTCTACTTATTTAAACTTTGACCTCTAATAATTTGTCTGGTTCGAATAGACGTGTCTACAAATTCACACTTTATTGAGGAATCAATTGTGTTTTTCGCCTTTATTTAGGCATTGTGGTCTACTTTCTCGCATGAATTTACGCATTACAGACTAATTTTCGCATAGCTCAGCCCGATAATCGTCTACAGGTATTATATAGTTTACTTTTCGCATAAACAGGATGTTTCCGTCAACTACTGTGAACGGTTACTTAAACAACGTACGTTCACAAACCACTAAACGCAAATAAAAATGCACAAATTTGTCTGTATAGTATGTATTGGCAAACAGTTTAGTTGCAAATATACACGGTTCAAATAAACATCCGTCTATTGTCAATATTCTAATTTGTTATCGTTTTCATTAGTAATCACTGCCCTCCACGACAACCTGCAAGGAAAATAAATATAGTGAATATCATTATGTAAGTATTAATTGCTAAGCTCCATTCTAACTGCATGCTACTTCACACAAACGTAATATTGTAAGAAAACATTTAGGTAAAAGATAATCGTCATACGGAAGATATTTATTTGACTGTTTCCAATAACAAATTAATGCAGATCCCGTTGTCCGTTATCGTCATTTTATTTTAATATCTGTAGATGCATGAAAGCAAGTACTTTGCCCGATTTTCATTTAAAGCATACATCATATGGTTATTAAGTGTATAAATAAAACAGCCAAACGTTAAACATACCGAGGCCGATGCTAGGGTTGATTTGTTCTTCTACAAAATACCGTCAATTTCTTAAGAGTCTAAAAAGCAACTTACGGATTCCAAGTGACGGACATAACGTTTGTTGAGTTTGTCTTTCATGTCATGAAAGAAACCCTGCGTCGCTGCACCGTAAATTCTGACGAGACTCTTCTCAGTCATTGTCGACGACAGAAACTTCGACGTCAGAGCATCTAGTAATTTAGGATTATACAACAGTCGTGTTACTTCTGATTGATCTATAAAACTTATAAGTCAAAATAGATCTCTTATATGCAGTGCCAAATAAAGTAAACTTCATGGCAAGTTCGGGTTGTAGAATGTATCCCAGAATGTACTTCATCGAAGTCTTGCAGTCTTCATACATTAATCTGGTGACAAATGACATCTGCAACAAAATTGAATTACAATATAATAAACTCTTACGAAACTATCTCTTCGACTTTCTTGAACTATGGAGGCCTCTAGTAATTCAACTTCATCTTCCGTTAACAGGGGAAATTGTAGATTCGTGAACCCAGTTTCCAGACAAATCCGTCAATACGTTGAGGATCTTCTGTATATTGGAATCCATTTTTGCGAAACTACAATGGCGATCATGATAGAAAAGCGCTTACTTAACAATTGATTTCTCCTTCGGTGACGAAGACGAATTACGTGGTGTCGATTCCACCTTTGTCGAATTAATAGATACATATAAAAACATTAGTCTACATAATGAAGTTACTTTGCGATCGGCGACAGTGACTTCTCGAAGATACTGAGCTTGGGATATTGAAAGTAGCTGCACCCAGCTTGCATTTCTGCTACGTCTATGTCGACGGAATCATAAATGTAATCCGCCTTGCGTTTCATTGCTTCCCTGCTGATCATTTTATAAAAGGTTTAGCTTACCGTCGACGTTTCTGCGTAAACTGGGGAAGTGTATCATCATCATTGCTGGTAACCAATTAATTTCGTGAAAGACGAAATTAATCCACTAGCAGCTACAATGTCGTCAAAACGGTGGAGTACGACGCATTTAATAGGACGCCAATTTTCGTCTGCCTCATGTTTTTCCCACGTCCATATCGAGGATGTTATTAGGATATATGCATAGCTTCTCGTTGATCAGCCAATGCGATTGTACAGCAATAATCTTCTCCATGATGGCGTTGATAATAGCATATGACGTCTGTTGAGGCTAAGAAATCAAATAAACGTATGCAGAAGTGGTATAATCACTTCACTGTTTACATGACTTACGGAAATGCACTTACATAAGACTTCAGTTAAATGTATATAAATATATTCACTATTAACAACTGAGCACATAAAAATACCAATGTCATTAAACGAGAACGGTGTGGTGAAGAAGTCGGTCGCATCAAAGTACGGCCTAAATCTCAATAATCCATCTTCCCTAATTTCTGTTATTAATCCAGGTCTTCCCTTGACAATGACTACATTGTTGGGTGGATAAGAAGTGAAAAAAGTATTTCTGTACATAGCAACCTGTTTCTTATAGTCAAAAGTTATGACGGTTTCAGTCGGAATAATAGGTTCCGTCATATGCAGCCTACTGCGGAAAGAAATTTCTTCTGCGTAACGCTGAGCAGCTTGTTTAGCTGGAGCGTATCCGCAATGTACTTTTCTCTTACGTTTACGCATATACGACTCGAAAGGGAAGGCAGAATAAGAATCCACGTTTTCATGTACAGTCACATCATCTGCAATATGTTTCAGACAATGTACATTGTATACAAGGTGCTCAGCACCGTAACACCATTCATATTCTATTAGAAAATTATTTAAATCTACCCTAAAAGCGTCTATACAACGATTATATAACTTAGGATGATACAGCATGTAGATACAACTAGCTAGACAATTAAAATTAACATACAGGGGATTTGGTAGAACATTTTTAAGAACAACAGGCCCTAAGTAGAGCAAGAATAAACGACACTCAGTAGCCTTCGAGTGGGAGACATCGTCTAGTAATCGACATTTCCTTTGGAGATCAGATGGAGTGCGTTTTATGCAACCTATAAGGGACTTATTAATAGCAGTTATGATACGCTTACTCATATTCATCTCTCGTTTATTGGAGAGATCTATCCACAACATAATTAATTTTTTCACGACACCTAAGTAGACCATATGCATGACATCGAGTGGGAATAGTGATATCATGTTTACAGTTAACATAGGGAAACTCGAAGTTCCACAATGGTGGATGGCCTGAATTTGCCGACGAAAACTGTCGTCAGTTTTTACATTTACAGACGGAAGGTACCACTACCATTGTCTGAGACTTTAATAGTGACTTGGTAATTGGAAACTAAGTTGTGTTTCCTCAAAAACGCTATACGCATTTTTTTAACTTGACGGTAATCCGTTGTCCTGTGACAACGGAAGATAGACAAGTTGCCTGATATTTTACGTCTCGTTACTCTATCATCTAGCATCAATGTGTCTTTCTGTTAGCAGCAAAAAATGATTTATAAGGGTGAAAATGCTAAGCCCAAACACTAACAACCTACCTGCATGGCGTAAGAGTGAAATGTGCCGTGATCGAATAGTTGAACAAAACAAACACATGCTCAAAGTATCTGTACGTAAACGCTGTTACATGTGTATATATTTTTTATTTATGTAACTGATAGTTATCAATTTTATTTATTTGGGTATTCATTTCTGATTTATCTCTACACGTGATATCGAGACAGCGGTACATTCCAAGGTCGTGACCTGGGCATACGTTGATGCGTTACCTGTCTACAAAGTTGATCTAAGTGGTCTACCTAAAGTGTGAATTTGTAGACGTACGCCTAAATAGTCTAAAGGCGAATTATCAAAAATTCACACTTTGTTCAATTTTATTTACACCGAGTTCGCCTTTATTCACACATAGTTGGTTGTTTGGGATTAATAACAGAAATTAGGGAAGATGGATTATTGAGATTTAGGCCGTACTTTGATGCGACCGACTTCTTCACCACACCGTTCTCGTTTAATGACATTGGTATTTTTATGTGCTCAGTTGTTAATAGTGAATATATTTATATACATTTAACTGAAGTCTTATGTAAGTGCATTTCCGTAAGTCATGTAAACAGTGAAGTGATTATACCACTTCTGCATACGTTTATTTGATTTCTTAGCCTCAACAGACGTCATATGCTATTATCAACGCCATCATGGAGAAGATTATTGCTGTACAATCGCATTGGCTGATCAACGAGAAGCTATGCATATATCCTAATAACATCCTCGATATGGACGTGGGAAAAACATGAGGCAGACGAAAATTGGCGTCCTATTAAATGCGTCGTACTCCACCGTTTTGACGACATTGTAGCTGCTAGTGGATTAATTTCGTCTTTCACGAAATTAATTGGTTACCAGCAATGATGATGATACACTTCCCCAGTTTACGCAGAAACGTCGACGGTAAGCTAAACCTTTTATAAAATGATCAGCAGGGAAGCAATGAAACGCAAGGCGGATTACATTTATGATTCCGTCGACATAGACGTAGCAGAAATGCAAGCTGGGTGCAGCTACTTTCAATATCCCAAGCTCAGTATCTTCGAGAAGTCACTGTCGCCGATCGCAAAGTAACTTCATTATGTAGACTAATGTTTTTATATGTATCTATTAATTCGACAAAGGTGGAATCGACACCACGTAATTCGTCTTCGTCACCGAAGGAGAAATCAATTGTTAAGTAAGCGCTTTTCTATCATGATCGCCATTGTAGTTTCGCAAAAATGGATTCCAATATACAGAAGATCCTCAACGTATTGACGGATTTGTCTGGAAACATTGTTCAAGTAATGGGGCTCCTGAAAACATCAGTCAAAGAATCAGGGACGAACCAATTTCAAACTGGGTTCACGAATCTACAATTTCCCCTGTTAACGGAAGATGAAGTTGAATTACTAGAGGCCTCCATAGTTCAAGAAAGTCGAAGAGATAGTTTCGTAAGAGTTTATTATATTGTAATTCAATTTTGTTGCAGATGTCATTTGTCACCAGATTAATGTATGAAGACTGCAAGACTTCGATGAAGTACATTCTGGGATACATTCTACAACCCGAACTTGCCATGAAGTTTACTTTATTTGGCACTGCATATAAGAGATCTATTTTGACTTATAAGTTTTATAGATCAATCAGAAGTAACACGACTGTTGTATAATCCTAAATTACTAGATGCTCTGACGAAGTTTCTGTCGTCGACAATGACTGAGAAGAGTCTCGTCAGAATTTACGGTGCAGCGACGCAGGGTTTCTTTCATGACATGAAAGACAAACTCAACAAACGTTATGTCCGTCACTTGGAATCCGTAAGTTGCTTTTTAGACTCTTAAGAAATTGACGGTATTTTGTAGAAGAACAAATCAACCCTAGCATCGGCCTCGGTATGTTTAACGTTTGGCTGTTTTATTTATACACTTAATAACCATATGATGTATGCTTTAAATGAAAATCGGGCAAAGTACTTGCTTTCATGCATCTACAGATATTAAAATAAAATGACGATAACGGACAACGGGATCTGCATTAATTTGTTATTGGAAACAGTCAAATAAATATCTTCCGTATGACGATTATCTTTTACCTAAATGTTTTCTTACAATATTACGTTTGTGTGAAGTAGCATGCAGTTAGAATGGAGCTTAGCAATTAATACTTACATAATGATATTCACTATATTTATTTTCTTTGCAGGTTGTCGTGGAGGGCAGTGATTACTAATGAAAACGATAACAAATTAGAATATTGACAATAGACGGATGTTTATTTGAACCGTGTATATTTGCAACTAAACTGTTTGCCAATACATACTATACAGACAAATTTGTGCATTTTTATTTGCGTTTAGTGGTTTGTGAACGTACGTTGTTTAAGTAACCGTTCACAGTAGTTGACGGAAACATCCTGTTTATGCGAAAAGTAAACTATATAATACCTGTAGACGATTATCGGGCTGAGCTATGCGAAAATTAGTCTGTAATGCGTAAATTCATGCGAGAAAGTAGACCACAATGCCTAAATAAAGGCGAAAAACACAATTGATTCCTCAATAAAGTGTGAATTTGTAGACACGTCTATTCGAACCAGACAAATTATTAGAGGTCAAAGTTTAAATAAGTAGACATGTCTAGATATTTACACCTGACGGTCGAAAAAGGAGAAAAGTGTTGCATTGTCGCCTTTATTCACACTTTGCTCACCATTAAATCTTCGCCTTTGTTTACACTTTTTTCACCTTTATATACAATTTACTCTTTGTTTGGGCTACGTTCTTCATATGTTAGTGTTCTTCCCTTTTTAATCAGCCTATAAGCATAAGTGGTATGTCTGAAACATAAATACTAATCCAGCTCATTACCTTTGTTAATGCCGGAATACCAGTGCTGTTGTTTTGTGTTCTCTCTGCTTTTGTCTTTCCTCTAGTTGTAGAAGATTGTGTGCAAGACAAGTATGGGACTTACTGGCACAAAACTATTGCCTTCTCCTCAACACCCATGTTCCAAGTACCCTTGGTCCTATCTCGCGTCTGGACATGCTCAGTGATTTATCCCGCTAACCCGTAGCCGATTTTTGGAATAGTAAGGCGTTGGTCAAGAAGCGCGCGGTACTTTGTCATAGATGCTGCATGCTACAATATCTATATTTAGTGTCCTAGGACTGCAAACTTTGTTGCAGTTGGTTTAGTTCTCAATTCCGACTTTTATATGCTATAAAAGTCCTGACAGTAACACTTCGTCGAAATTTTTATATGTATGTAAACTCATCATTTTGATCGTACCTGTAAACTGACGTGCTGTCATGTACACAATGATACTTAAGAATAAAAGCTATTTATTTATCTATGTTAACATGAGTATTGGTATGGTCTTGTGTGATGTTTCGATGTGGTTTTACAGCCAATCTAAAGTAGATAAGGTCAAATGAATCCACCAAGAGGCTATTTCAGGGAATAAAAATTAAACACAGTATCACGGTGAAAATTCACTATTTCTTACTTATCAACCAGTAACAACGCAATTACTATTTACGACAAGTAAGTTACGCTTTTGCAACGGGTATATACACATATAGGTTGAGTGTGTTCGGGTACTCCCGTTTATTTGTTATGGACTGTCTGGACTTGATAGCCTAGTGGAGGACGCAGAGGCGTTTGGCAAAAAACGAACTGGGTTCGTATCCCGATATGAATACCAACGTCGGAGTATAGGTAATCAAGCCATCGAGTCTCAAATGAGACGAAACGCACGTCCTGAATTTCGCTTGCCAGTCACAATCTAATTTAAATAATACTTGTTTGCTACAGCTATATAGAGGCAATCCACTTGGGATGCATATATGATAACAGAGACCGACCAGTTTTAGTCCATGGCAAATCAACGGGAGGATCCACATACAATCAATTTATAATAAACACACAGTCATTATGCAGTGAAATGATGGACTTGCTCGTGGCTTGGGTTTTCGAAATTATGACAGCAAGGTTTAATAATAATCTATCATCAGCCGAGCCAGATACCAGGAGGTTTCCTCCCTACTGTTTGTTATTTACATGAGTGATATAAGTATTGTTATGAAACATAGCCGGCTATATTTATATGCTGATAATCTCAAAATGGTACATAGACTTAAACCGATGTTTTAGAGGAAGGCATGTCCCTAATTCAATAGGACCCTGATAGTCTATCTACTTGGTATCTTATGTGATAGCCACCATTAAACAACAGAAAATGTGAAATTATGCACATAGATAACCATAACCTACAATTCACACCATCTTAGTGAGTCTAGGGTTTAAACCCCTCAATCCATAAGCCACTTAAGCATCAGATACTTTGACAACTCAAATTTTACGTATACACCTCTCCTGTAATCTTTAAAACTAAAACGTTAGCAAGCCTTCTTAAGAGTTTCTGCACAACGGAGGCCGACTTACCTTATTTGAGATGTGTGTAAGACCCACACTTGGGCGTTAATCATTTCGAACACGAATAACATAGGTAGGATACGTATTAAGTGTGCTCAAAGAAGTTTAACACGACGGACTCAGGAATATAGTGGTAATCTGAATAGTACGAGGAATGGGAATCACCCCTGTGGTATAGTCAACAGGGACATGGCTTAGTGTTCCTTAAGAAAGTAATAAGCGACATTTTATCTGCAGCTTTATCGCCCGCGTGGAACCAAATGTCTAGATTACTTTATTTTTTTATTTTACGAACCGAAGATGCAGTTTTGGTAGGAACACTAACAAGAAGATTTAACTCCTATTACGGGAAATCACTCCTATGAAGATCATAATAAGAGAATGTAACGGGACTGCCACATATTTCTATTCCATGTGATATCTGATCAGATCTCAAGCTACTGGTTCCCACTGTCGCTGGGACCCTAACCAGAAAGCCCGTATGGACGGCGGGCGGTTCTGTATTAATATATTTCATCTCGGGATTATATGCCGAAAACTGCTCTCCTTTCTGCTTTCTTCAACCAGTCCTAGCGTTGGCAAATAATCCACGATATTAGCGCCGCCGAAATGACGCCTGTAAAGCAAGGCCAAGCAGCCGAAGATGGTGTTTCACGATGACACCATTGAGTCTGAAAAGACTATACCAAACCTCGACATTACGGGTACTATATTCCCACCAGGTGTAAGAAATTCTTAAGAGATGATGATGATGATCAAACACATGACCAGGTTTCTACAGCGTCTCTCTTTGAAGCGTTGTAAACCCTACCTTTTACGGTCAGACTCACATCACGACGGCGTCAAAGACGGCTTGGTTCGATATAATCCTATCCAGATTTTGGTATCCATAGATTAATCTCATCGGACATGCCACCACTGACACTCACACAACTGCCCAGGTACATGAACTTTTCGGCTGTAAAGAGTGAGAGTAAGTACACACTTCTGCCAGTCATGCAGAAGCAATGTGCACTCGGGAGGTGCCAGGTACATGCCATACTTACGGATACTAAGTGTCTAATTATTAAGTGTAATTCGATTGTCTGAGATGATCATGGATACTAATGTTTGGCATGCCATCATCTTCGGATTGTTTCGCCGACACAAACTTGCTGGCAGTGGCTCGAACAAGTTGAATGGGCTTCTAGTGATTACAAGGTGCAGCTGCTATCTCCAGCCTTTTAGAATGCTTAAACCGCCAGGTTTCCCAGTCCTCATGCAGGATTTTTAAGATTTTATGATGTAAGAATCTACGTTTATTATCAAGCCATAAACCAAAGGAGTGGACCAGCATATCTCAAGCAGATGTAAGAGACGTTCAAAACCAAAATGTTTATGTACTGGACGTTTTGCAAAGCCATAAAGAACGTTGCCCGTCATTCTCATGGCGTCATGCAAATGCAACTTGTACCCATTTACACTATCCGGTGACCTTACATTTAGCCTTTGATCTAACTCAGTTACAATCGAAGCTGAAGCTATTTAGACCAAAACAGACACCCAGAAGCAAAACAATTGTAGCTTTAAGCAAACCATGACCTGGGTTTAGAGGAACTTATCAAATAAAACCTCAACCTAGCGAACAGTCACGTCAGCAGTCCCTTACCATGATATGACCGATCTGTGCCCAGGTTACAGAAAGGGAACCCCAGGAAGCGCATCGCTCTCTAGCCTCCTCCAGAAAGCTAAACACAGACATAATAATTATAGCAGGGGATTTCAATGCCCAAGTCGGCAGGCTAAATCAGACTGAAAAACACTTAGGTGGGTCACTCAGCATCCCAGCCCAACGAATGGATAACAGTGATCATCTGATATGATTATGTTTAGACTGCTCTTTATTTCTAGCTAGCCAAAACTTTAAGCATAAAGAGAGATATTGTTTAGCCTGGCGACCTCCAACATCTATACAACGATAGACACAAATCGACCATATCGGCATCGGCTATCGTTGGAGAGGAGGTATAGAGGACTACCGCTCATTCTGGGGCATGTGTTTAGATTCTGACCACGCCCTAGTGGGAGCACGTTTCTCTATGCGTTTTGCTGGTTGCAGGAAGGTCACACTAAGCAAGCCCTTTCGATATCAGTCCGAGACTGAAAATGCCAAGAATGCATTTAGAAATGATTTAACTAAACATGTAGTTGCTCACAACTAACAGGTTCATCCCGAAACAGCTTGGAACGATTTTAAAGCAGGTGTAAACGCAGCAGCGTTACTTGCATTTAACTTCAATCCAAAGGTTATGAAATATCACTGGATCTCTGGAACTTCTAGTGAACTGATGGAGACTCGAAAACCCATTGCAGCGGGCTCGGAGTATGATGAAGAGCGATGACAATTCAAACGTAGACTGACAAAGAGTCTGCATAAAGATCGTGAACAGTGGTGGGCAACAAAAGCAAAAGCGATGGTGGCATCGGTGGCGGCAAGCAATAGTAGAAAGCTGTTCCGACTTGTCAAGGACATCGGTATTAGGAAACCGGTGGTTTGCGAAACTATCTCGAAAGAAGATGGGTCCATGGTTCACTCTCAGTCTGGAAGATTAGGGCGATGGGTGAACATTTTCAGAAATAGTTCAACTGGCCGCCAGCTACTCTTAACCTACTTAATATCCCCAAGCTACCTGGATGGAAAACTGACACAAGCCCCCTCCCCAACACTCACTGAGGTTGAAAAGGCTATAAGTAACTCGAAGCGAGGGAAAGCAGCAGGACCTAATAGGTTGTCTACCGATATCTTTGAGGATGGTGGTCCGTTTTGACTGGCAGGTTAACTGATATATTAACCGACGTCTGGGAACTGAACATCATCCTGTCTGACTGGTTTCGTTCTCTGATCGTTCCAATTTACAAAAAGGGACAGAAATCCTCTTGTGATAACCAGAGAGGAATCAGTTTGAATAATATAGTATCTAAAATATTATCCTCTATAATCATTAGGCGTTTATCCAACATTAGAGAACAGCAAACTCTGGAAAACCAGGCTGGTTTCAGACCTGGACGTGGTTACATTGATCCAATATTCACCGTATGCCACAGGTATATGTACCAATGTCCGATTATAGTTGTATCTCTTGACTTGAAAGCAGCTTTTGACTCCGTAGACCGTGAAGTCATGTGGCAGTGTTTGTCATTAAAAGGCGTACCTCAAAAGTATATAGACCTTATAAAGGCTCTCTACTCAGTCACCACCGGTCAAGTCAGAGCCTATGCAGAATTGTCACAAGAAATATCATTCTCAAGTGGGGTTCGTCATAGATGTACTCTTAAAAGCCTCTCTCACTTCTTTTAACTCCTCAGGAATTAACCTCCTTCCAGGAGGTTTCCTCATCGACTTAGAATAAGCAGACGATATAATCATATTTATTGAAGATGCTGACAATAAACAGAGTCCCCTGAACACATTAAGCAACAATGCAGACATATTAAAGAGAAGTTTATTCCTGAGTAAGTGCAAAATTTTATTCTAAGACCGGTCAGCTTCTTTGCCTAGATTAGCTAAAGCAAGTCAAGTAGTTGAATGTGTTAACCACTTCATTCAATAATTTTACACACGATCTTCACCCAGTCGTGCTGTATACGAGTAGGTAACTGCTGGACCATACTTTTAATGGTTCTTGTAGAATTTATATCAGAAATTGAATCCATTTGCCTGTTTGCCAAATCACAAACTTGCATCTCTGTCGAATACTTTTTAGCTCCTTTTTAATAATTTCCTTTAATACTAAGAATCGCCAACGTCTTCTCAACAAGTTTATGTGCTACCACGTGCTACCTGCTCAAACATTTCCTCCAAGAGATCTAGCGCTCAATGGTAGCTAGCTCCAGGTTCCAACAAAGTGCAATGACGTGTGATAGACTTAGCTTCTCCATCTCAATTTTGAATTAATAATTCAACTTAGCCTTATAACCAATATATTCATTACCAATTCACCCACTGATATTTCTGATAAAGCTCCAATCGTGTACAAGATTACCATCAAATCTTATTATTTCTCTTCTAGGCAAGTCTAAGATTTTCGATATTAAATTCGGTAAGTTGGTACTCAAGTCGATTACAGCCACGCATTGAGTTGACTTCGTTTTATAATTCATCGGATCCCCAAGTGTATCCTGAATGGGACTCCCTTTCGTCTTCTGGTGTAAGTTTTTAAGGTCAATTTCCTGGTCCAACTAAGCTACACGTAGTGTAGCTAGCTAAGACTCTAACATGAGATTAATTTTATTCTCGTTTCCCTCTATTTGATCATTACTATGAGCATCTGCTCCATGAGGAGATGATACTGGAATCTTATGATTTCTCTTTTGGATTTGAATTCTGTAATAAGCAACTAAAATGTGGATGCTTCAGAAAATTGTATGTGAAGAGTGAGAGGGTCAGAGTTGAAAGCGTTGCTAGTGGTGTTGAGTCATATGCAAATGATACTATTGCTTCAAACGGCGTTGACTTACTGTTCATTGGGATTTGACGTTATTAGCTTGCTGAGAATTTTGAGCTCAGCTAGTTAGTTGGTCACATTTTTGAACGTCAGTCTTTCGAGTTGCCATTCGTGCGTTGTATTGGCTCGCAACATTGACGACACGTAGGTTGTTTGTTCACTGTTATATTCGCAACCTCTCGAAGGGCATCATCAATACTAGCTGATTTACGGGTCTAGAGGATTGATTATCCCCCAGCTTTCGTGTAGACTGCTGTTGATGTAGAATTTGAAAGGAATAAAAGTTTAGTCAACTCATGGTGGTGTATTTAATTACAAAAATAAACTGAACACATTTTGTAACTGGCTTAATGTTACAACAAGTTACGTAACTGTATTTAGATTCGTTTAACTTAGAATACGGTTAAGTTGTCCGCAACGCTACAATGTTGTATCCAACATATATGAATGATTTTCATTCATTTAGTGGGTACGTGCTGGATATTAGGACGATTTCATATAACTGTAGAGATGTGGTGAGTATCTTTACTAGATTATTTGTTGCCTACGACTGACTGACATTTTTGGAAGATCTACAGGCATAATAAAACCAAACAATCAGCATCAAGACAATCTTTAACTTTTACAATATTTGTTCAATAATTTATCCAGAAGTCAACTTTACAGCCGTTAGTTCATGAAAACTTAGTAAAGTATTGTTTTCCAAAAATTAAATAGAGTTGTAAATATGTAGCAGCAAACATTAACCTAGTGATAATTGCAGCTTAACTTCCACCGAAACATCTGGAGGTCTCGGGTCCAGTCCTCAGTTGGGTTGTCTGTCTGGATTTCAAAAGTTTCATAACGGTACGAAATAACTGTTTAGTGCTCCTCATGTTTTGATAGAACTTTAACTAAGACAAAAACCACACAAAATAAAATTGTCTTCATGAAGCTCCTTTATTTGTTTATTGTTTTTGTAAACCAAATTTTGAATTTCTAATTTCTTTAATCTAAAAAGGATACCCGTCTTTGAATCGTATATGACCTACAATTTAAATGTCTACAGAGAAAACGTTAAGTGGATTAAAAAAATTTATTTAGAGAAAATAGATAATTAGATAGATAATTATCTGTCATCACTTATAAACTAATTCACTATTTCGATGACAATTTGACCTGCACTGTATGGTTATTAGTGCATATTTTCGCTCTGTTCCAATCTACTTTATTATTATTATTATTATTATTATTATTATCCGTCTTCTGTCATCACTTATAAACCGATTCTAAATTTTGACTACAACTTGACCTCTTAATTATATTGGGTTTATTGGTTGGCTAACAAACCTATTTATGTAAAGTCTAAGCTACGACTACGCATTGAACTCTTTAGAATTTCTCTTTCTTTTTTCTTTTTTTCTATTTACACGTCCTACATCACATTAGCGTTTATACTCTTAATACTACTTCGCTAATTTGATTTATTGAATTATTATACTCAACTGATGAAGCCCAAAATGCTTTCTTCACAACGCTTATTGTAAATGAGTAGTATGTGATTAAAATAAATAAATAAATAAACACTTGCATGCTTTCAATGGATTGGTAAGCTTCTACAAGGGGTTTATACCCAAACGTGCATCTATCATGAAACTGCTATCAAATCAGCCTCGTGAAAATAAAAGGTGATCACAATGGATGCGAAGTCAAATAAAGTCTTCACTGCAATCGAAGAAGGAATAACCAATACGACTATGTTGGTACATCGCAATACTGCAGCTTTCGTCAGTATCGCTGTTGACACATCTGAACCAGCCTTCGACTAAGATCTGCAACAATCGATAAACCAAGCTTAAGAACTTTTGGAACACTTCTTTAGGCGGTTGCGAGTTACCGAATCGGAATAGAAAACGTTTGGACGTGAACTGTCAGCCATGCTGTACCACATTTTTAAGACCCCATCAAAAGCGGAGAACTTGCTACATTCACCGGCCATAAACTAATGACATTTCCCGTGAAGTCATCTACAGATAAGTGCTCTCCACAAGGGCCTCAACATTTAGTCTACGTTTCTAACTCCTCTACTGAGATACGACATACATCTGAAGACAACAGTATCATCGCCGATACATTATCAAGAATAAATTTCTTCAATTGTATCAAAGAAATCGACCTTGTTGAACTAGCTTAAAATCAAAATGAAGACAACGATTTCCATCAGGAGTTATCCACAAAAACACTCAAGCTTCAAACAAGGACGATTGGAAAATATAAGAACACCTTGCTTTGTGGTTCTTCTAGAATTACGACGAGTTTAATCATCTGGAGTATTATCGACGCATCATCTTCGACTTATTGCAAGACACTTTTCATCTTAGTGCCCGTGCTACGACTAAGCTAGTTACCCAGAGATTCCGCTGGCCAAAAATCAAAAGTGACCTCAAAGAATGAGCAAGTTCTCGTATGGCCTGTCACAAGATGATGGGGATAATGTCGTCGTTGTTTCTCATGATGTTTATGACAAGGAGGAGGATTAGACAGATCATAATAATTTGATTGATGAAGTTGTAGATGTTGATGTTGCATGTGCTAATGTACTTGATAATGATGAATCTGTTAATGTTGAATATTTTTATTTTGCTAGTTTTGTTATTTGTGATATTGATAAAAATGAATTTGCTGTTTTGAAAGATGATAGGGATGAAGTTGTTATTGTTAATTGTGGCGAAGTTGGTGATGGTGATGATGAAATGTTAGGCAAGGATATGATGAATGTAGTTGGTGAGGTTATGGTTAATGGTGCTGATGTGATTTGGTATGAGTACTGTGATGTTGAATATTTCGGTTGTATTGATGTTATTGATTGCAGTGTTGTTGGTGTTAGTGTAGAGATTCGAGTTAATTTTGAACGTGACAAAGCTAGTGATGAGACTGTTGAAGTTAATAATAATGATTTGGTGGATGACGAACTGTCGAGTACTAATGATGTGCATGATACTGAGATTGTTTCTTGTGATCCTGGTGGTTTAGTTGTTTTGGAGAGTTTTTGTGAATGAGTTGTGATAGTAGTGTTTCATGCTATTGGTAATGATGATGTTGAAGATGAGACGGTTAGCAGTGACGTGATTTATGAGAATAGGTTGCATGATTTTGGCTACATTGTGATTAGTGGTGTCAATGTTAATGACAATGTTGTCAGTAAGGATGTTGTTGGCATTCGTTGCTCATTAATGTTATTATTATTGCTATTGTTATTATTATTATTGTTATTATTTTGGTATTATTGATAATAATAATTGTAATTTTGACTGTAGGTATAATCAAAATTTTTTGAATGGTTGGTACGAGCAACATGACTAGAAGTTTGTGAGTTTATTAAGACTGAATTAGTTGTTGATTGTTATTGTTGTTTTTTGATGAACATATAGTGCGTTTTATTCATCATTATGGTTATTGCAGCTATTTTCGTGGTTGTTGCTAGGTGTTTTACAACGTGTTGCTTATCAATTATAAGGCTCCTGTTTACTATGTTGCCTCAGTACAAATGTGAAAATAGATGTGTGGATCCTCAATAATTGATTAGCCAGGCATTCTGGGTTGTTGTTTCGTTGGTTGATAAGTGTGTGGGATCTGGGACGGAGTAAAAAGCACACATTTAGTGACTTGGGTACGACATTTAGGTTCAGTATAAGGCTATCACATGATGTGCTTACGAGTGGAAACGTAACTACTTGTTGCTGGAAACGGTTTCATTACATCTTATTCATTATTTTAACCAATTTTACTATGAAGACGTTATCAATTTTCATACGCATTGATTATACGTATCTGTTATTTGACTAGCATACATGTTAAGGAGATATTCCTTGTCAACCTTGTGATTATCTTGTTAATCCATCACCATATTAGACCTGAGAGACCAAAATTTATTTTCGTTGTTGTTGTTTTGATTCTATATCATAGATTTATTCATAAACTCTGAGTTAAATTACATGACTGTAAGTCTAGTATGCAGTATATTATCATCATATTTGTATACCTTTTTCTTAACGATTTATCATGTTTATACACGCAATCATTTTGTAGAAGTGGGTCAGTAATTAGTTACCGTCACATTGCACATGAGTCTGTGCTATTTTAGGACAGTGGTATTTTTTATATTCGTAAACTTGACATTTATTTAGTTTTAGTTTCATTGCTATTTTATTGTTAAATTTTCAATCGAATATCACCATATCGTTATTTTGTTATTATTGTTTTCTAGCATTATCCATCACAGAAATATTTTAGTGTAAATATCTATTTATGTTCTAGGAGAAGGCCAATGTAGTAGTCGCCAATACCCTAAGCCCCGTTGAATATAGTAACGAGATTTATTAGTTGTACAATTATTGTTATACTGTTTGGATGTTGTAACATGAATGAACACAGGGATTGGTGTAAACTGAATTCCTCGCTTTCTTTGGATTACATGCATGGCGAACTTTCGCTGATTCCAAACATAATTCTCGCAAACTCATCGTTAATGATGTTCAATATATACCCTAAATCGGTCGTTGATGAATGAGTATTAGAAAAAAATGATATATACAATCGAACATAATTCAAGTGGTGGGCGTTTATGGAAACGTTATCGGTTGGGTTAATTATTGACATAATTAACACTCCCTCCGCAACAACCACCATGTCCGACATCTTCGACTTCCCTCGTTTGATAATCGATTTTTTTGAGTGGGTGAAAGTTTTAACTACTTGAGTAATTCCGTTAGTTGTCATGTTCAAAAGTACAGTTCTGACACATCTATCTGGACTATAGTTCACCCGTTTGATTATAGCTTTTGGCCACAGACATCTTGGTGTATCAACATCATCCACTAGAACTGGGTCTCCTCTCATGATATTGTCCGAGTAAACCAAGTAACGTGACAATTTCCCACTGTCAACTGTCTCATAAATTCCCTCGTTACGTATATTAAGTAGCTTATTAATGTATTCTTCGAACTTCTGCCATCGGTCTTTCATAATCTTTTCTTCTGTTGGGAATACCTTGTCTTGAAGTAGTTTGATCATATTACGTTTCGCGTAGTTAATATTTTCCAACTTTAACATACCTGTAATCAACGTCTGCCTGCTCCTTTTTGTTTGTTAGATTGTCGACGAATCGTTCACCTAAGACGAATACTCTTGACATTCTAGACCACGACTTACATATAGTGAATCGATCCAGAGACAAATCATTACAATTGGTGGACTCGTGATTCTCTTCTGATAGTACGTTAGTGATGATATTGCTGTTCACTTTAAGATTGGGTCACATGTCTTCGTTCTCCGATGGGATTGCTGGCCCTCTCAGCCATTTCTTCATTTTCGTTTTGTCACCCAATGATATTCCACGAGAAGCATAATCTGCATGGTTCTGCTTGCTCTTAACATATCCTCACTAGTCTGGTGTGGTCATTCATGCATAGTCGCAAGCCTGTTACCTTAAACCCCATCAAATCTTGTAGTTGTATTTTTTACACAGTGAAATAGAATTAACGGATCCGTCCAATATGTAACAGACGAAATAGGTACATTTGATTGTTGCTCAACATGTCACTCTGTCTGAGCTCACAGCACAGAAGCCGTTAACTCCATCTTAGGTATGGTTGCATGTCTCAAGGGAGCGACTCTAGACCTAGCATGTAGTAGAGAGCAGTAGGCACAGTCAGAAATATCCTTATAACGAATGTAAGCTACAATACCGTACGCCAACTTAGAAGCATCAGCAAAACACTTAATCTAAACAACCGACAGATGGAACATCTTTAGTGTAAAGCATCTTAGTATTCGCAATTTATTTAAATTTCTAACACTTTTGTTTAAATGGCTCCACTTTATAAGGTACTCCGTAGGTAATTCTGAATCCCATTCAGATCTTCTTTGACAGGTATCTTGTAATATCAATTTGGTGGGTAAGATGACGGGGGCTACTAACCCACCTGGGTCAAAGATGGATGCTACATATGACAAAATGTTTCCCTTAGTAGGCTTTCGCCTCGAACTTACGTGTACTAGAATACAGATAATCGATCTGAACATTTCATTCTATCCCCGAATTCTTCCGCTTGTTTCAGTAGTGATTGAGACAGTAAGTAGTCTTGCCATGAGTAGCGGCAGGTGTTCCGTATATCACTGCTACCCGCAGTCAGAAAGTCATTTGCAACTGTAAATCCTGATAAGCTCTGTCACTTGTTGGATCCCGTGCGTAGTGAGTAGGACTGTATTCGCTACCGTCATTTTTCATAAGATCCGCAGACGAATGTTATGCACTTGCCATGTAGCAGTGTTTGTCCAGCGGATTTGCGAAGTGTGGTGTGACTGACACCAATATTTCGTGGTTATCTTGTCCCCCCAAACCTTACAAACCTCATTTCTCCTCGATCAATGGAGACGAAAGTATTAATCATGGCTCCGTAAGGATAATATGTAGTGTTACATGACTTCCATAGACAAATGTGGTGATGCACAAGCAAACCAACGCTAACGCTTCAATGTAAATCAAACAATGTATTAAGGGAGTTAACACTTTTAATTCATAACCCACAACCTCTAGATGAGTATCCATTAAGCCCAGGTCAGCAAATGGCAGAGACCATTACTCTATCTGTAATTCATCAACTGCTTCCGCAAAGGAATCACGTTGACAGTTCTACACTCTGCGGAGGGTTTGTGAACTCAGTCTACCGATTGTGCGTTTTTCGGAAAATGTTGAGTGACCAAATACCCACGAACGGAGTTCTGTCCACTACTTACAGCAGAGGCTGTCAAAAATCCACAAACACTGTTCATGTCGTACATCTATTACTGACATTTTTACCAGTAACTATTAATATCCTACATATCGTTTATGCAACACATTTACTTTTGTCGAGGATTTGGCCGCCGTTTTGGCTCAACCAGCTGTTGGTTTAAAGTTGCTATCAATTTAATTCCGACACAACGTAGCAACTATCTTCAAGCAAACGTGGGTACACAACTACAATTCGGGTGCAACATAAAAGTAGGAAAAATCTGTCGGTATGAAATAATATACTTCAGCGACCCCAATCAAAGCTACCAAAATTCAAAAGCAAAAGCGTTGGAATTTTCAAAGTTTCATCATACTGTAGCATGCATACGAAGATAGAAATGTGTAAAAGTAAAAAATATTATGTCCGTGGTAGTCAGCAGCTCCCATATGTTAATCCTATTGTGTTTATCTTTTACCTTTTCTTTACCGGCTTCATTATGACTTTTAATAATACATCTATCTCCGCTCAACTGATTATTCTTATCCCACCGTACCTACACATTAAAAATATACAAATCTCGCCTCGAAATAAAATTTATGAGTGTTCAACAACTTGACGGTTGCGGGTCCTCACAAGCTTACCTCTCTGATACATGAACTTTATTTAACCTCAGTCCCATACCAACATAAGAGGACGTTCCTACAGGATGGAACACGGAAGAGGCTGCACAAAAACTCATGACAGCTTTTTTCTAGTCGGGATAAGTAAACTATCCAATTTCACACTTGAATAAGCTCCACATAACCGTTACTCTTCTGGCTACAGAATTACCTGCTGAGGCGAATGTTCTGTATTGAGGTGAATCAGGTGGACCCAGACTGGAGGCTGACCATGTTTAGAGTATCACAGGGCTCGATCCTCGGGTCACTGTCTATTAATGACCTCCCACCAAATATCCGCTTCTCCATTCTTATATTAGCGGACGACGTGGAACTGTAGAGAGCTGTAGCAACTTAGCTTGACTAGTTAAAAGTTCACTTCAAAACTTAAGCATACGCCAAAACAATTAAGCTCCAGTATTCATTTACTTCCTTATTCTGCATAGGGATTATATTTTTTATTAGCTTATATTGAACGTTGAGATTTATTTGTGTGTATGAGTAACTGGAACCGCGCCCCATTGTCTCCTGCCCACGCTATTGAATAAAGACCTATTCCCATAATAATATGGATTCTTGTGTCACTAGATCTGGATATACCTGGGCACCAAAGAGCTACGAGGGAGGGCGGGAACACAAAACCTTTACAACAGTGCATGGCTAGGGCAGAGAAGTGTACTGATGATAATGGTCTGACTCTTAATATACAAAAATGCTATGTAGTGTACTACCGGCCTCTAGACAGTACTCAACCGACCTATTACATAGGCAGGAAACTAATAACTAGTACCTCCAAGGAGCGAAACCTTGAGTCAACCTTCATCGACAGGTTAAAAACTGTGAAAGCCCACCATATGGATGTCACGAAAGCATACGCCACGTTTAACCGAATCCGTAGGCAGATGGGCATGCTGACATCGGACCTGCTCCTCACAATATCGAAACATACATAAGGCCACCTTAGAAAGCCACAACATCGTACCACCCTCCCACCCCCCAACCTTACAAACGGGTGCCACCCTCCTTGAGTGGGTCCAGAGGTGCGCAGCAAAATGTGCAACCGGACTTCCGAACAAACAATACTCTGGCCGGCCACAACAGCTAGAACTGTTCACTCTGATCTATAAACAGCTGAGGAGAGACCTAATCACCGTATGCAATATATGAAGCTCAGCTGGAAATTCAAACAAAAGCATACTGGCCGCCATAAATATTCGTGCACCTCGAAGAAACCCATGAACTATTTTCCATCAGTGAGCACGAACATGTTTTAACCATTAGGAGTTCGCTTCACCTGGGACGCTCTACTAGAGGAAGTAATCGCAGCCACCACCTTGACTCGTTTCAAAAGAAGGCTATACGACTGCGTACCACTATAGTGTACCTAAAGCCTCCTGAAAAAGGGACTGGAAAACTTGATATCAGTTCCAAACCTCGAGCCTAAACACTCTCAACCTATATCTATTCTACGGTATTCATTTAAGCCTTACTCATGAACCAGACTACCAAAAATGAAGCAAAAGGATGGAAAGTAGGGTATCACAAGGGTATTTTCAAGAAAAGATGAAGAGAGAAAAGTTGGAAGATGGGAAGAAGAAAAAGAAAAGAACAGAGCAAAAAAGGAGGAAAACAATAAAAGAAATAACAATGATAACAAAAACCCAGCTGAAATCGCCAGGTCAAGGGAGGCCGCGTAGCCGAAAAAATGCAGGAAAAACTCGAGGACCAGGAATCAATGCGCAACACTTAATACGCGATCATAAAGAGATCGAAGTAGCTCGTCATATAGATATTGGATGTTGGATCTTTAAGTGTTATCAGTCAACGGCCCAACTATCTCAACTCAAACAGCTAGAAATCACACACTGAACAGTTTTCAAGGGCTCGGAATCCCATCTCATCATCATGTCCCTAGCACGAAAAACAACTGGTTTAAATCAGCTCATTAAGAGTATATTGGATATTGGTCGTCGGAGCGGCAGTTCCAAGTATTTGTGCTGAGGTGATGCCGAAATTCATATCAGAAGTTGATGTAGAGGCCAGGAAGAAGATACAGGAGGCTGAGGGTATAGTCGAAGCTCCTTATGATGCTAGATCTTTATACGAAAGATTGCAAGTAGGTTTTCGCCAGTTGTTTACCATATAATTCCGGTTGAAAGAGTATTTGCATATGGACATAAACCTTAAAAATAGCGTGACGGGTTGACCCCACTATGAAATCCACGAGCGCCATGAATAGTTGACATTCTTACTTACCTTACCATGATAGCCGACTTGTGGAGTTTGGGCACTCTTCCGTGTTCCTTTGGTCAGGATCAAATCTGGTGGTTGGAAACACCATGTGAATTTTATGAATTACAGTGATAAGTCTAGTTACTTATTAGTTCTACCTAACGGCTAAATGCTAGACGGGGCTTTTTGGTCTCGCTCTGATGAGGGATAGTAAAATTTGATTAAGATGAGAGGGCTTACATCAACATCACAACCCGCGGAAATGTTAGGTAACTAAAACACCAAGCTTTTCATAACACCCTTATCGTAAGTATTTGTTACATAACTTCAGACTTGTTTATTACTGACGCCTACTGACTGTAGCACTTATCAAGCTGTGCTTTGTTAGAAAGTAGACATTTTTCACATGTGTTTTCTATCTCTTATACCTAAAGCACAGTCTTCCTGTCTGTGAATGTCAATACTTAGTTTATCCTGTGCCTGACTCTGTGAAAAGTAGTGAGACACATTTGAATGGGTCTCAGCATTTTATAGTGCTTAGAGCTGAGGTTTATTCTGACTGCGTGGTATATTGGTTTAAAAAAACTACACTGTTTCTTAATATCCTAATTCCTGTGATAGCTTGATATTTTCTATGACGTACAAATTTGGATTAGATATTTTTCAATTTTTAGGCTGAGAAAGACCGAAAACAGGAAGAATATGAAGCTACTAATGCTTTAAAAAATAGGGTCCATCGCCTGGATGAAGATGAAGTTGAGTATCTCCAGACGCTTGCTGCTAAGCAATACAAAGCCGATCTTGAAAAGGAAAAGGAAGTGGCTGAACTGGTCAAGGAGGCAACTATATCCTTTTTATTCTGTTTATTCTCTTTGCGATCCGAGTTGTTTTTGGCTAACTCCTTAACTCACAGTGTACGTCCAGGCAAACCGATCAGCTCATATCCCAAGCACAAATATCACAATCGACCCCAATTCACGGCCATTTTATAACAAAGGTGGATCAAGCCAACGTGCTCTTTTGGCGAATGCTGTTAAACGCAATTCGTAAGTACTTTAGTACTAGTACGATTCTTTTTTTAGTGGTAGCTTGGACCTAATAGGTCCACAACCAAAGAGATCAAATGCGAAAGCTCGTAAGTGTTATCTTGTTCCTTTTGTTTTTGCTGTTCACTCATATTCAGTCATCCTTTTTACACCTAGTTAAGCTTCCAATACACATAAATGTTTGTGTTTACCGAGTACCTGTAGTTTGTTATCATTATCATCGAGTGTGTGTCAGAGACTCTATAAGTTTATTCATTAAATTAACTTAACTCATGTACTAAGTACAGGCTTGGCTTACTAAACAATATTTGTGTAGGAGCTAGTAACACTATTAGGGTGCTCAAACTAAGGTGGAACGATGTTCTAACTTGCAGCCTACATGTTGTAGCTGGTGTTTATTAACATTTTTTCATTCAATGATTTCACCTGGTCCAGTGAAACAGAAAAGATACAGTTTGATGTAACATAAATCAAATGGTTTAAAACTTTGAAATGTGATATCATTTTTTACCTTTAGTGTAAAAATATTTGATGCGGGAAGCTAGTTTCCAAAGTACTTGGTAAAAACTCCGTTTGCGTCAACATCTATGACATTTCAATCTTAGGCCGAAGTAATCGTAAATCTTAATTATGGTTTACTACTGTTACTTTCATTCGACACATCCAGATATTATCTACTTCATGTTAAATTAATTTGATTAGAACTTGGATAAAGTCGGATTTTTCGTTGTCAAATCTAGAGAAATTTTATTTAGGCTTTTTGTGCCTAAAATAGTAGTTTATCTTTACCCATCTTGTCCTAATTCCATCACATAAATACGAAATGTGAAGATCGATGTTACTACACGTATGATTAGTAGCCTGCCTAATGCTAGTGACATGAATCGAAACTTTAATATAGTGCTCGGGAATGTAATGTGTCACAAAATTCAATGGATGAATGTTTTATGTGTTTGAATTGGATTTCTGACAAAATCAGTTGGCGAATAATAAAGACTATAATATGTCGGTCATCACTCACAAGAATATAACTTTTATCACATACAGGTTTATGTACTTAGCTTCAAACCATACTTTATATCTGAAAGCTAGTGATTTTATCTGGCTGCTTCAAATGAATTTGGTATAACGAGATGAAGCATTTAATACTCCTCATGGTTTTCTCGTTGAATGAAGCGGAAATATACTTTCCGGTTTAATAATAAAAATATTATCTCTTGCATAGCGTACCCAATTGTAAGGTGTTGGTAATAGCCATTTTTATGAATATTGTTGCATTTTATCATGAATTTAATCTATATATTCCTTTATCTACAAATAATATTGTGTAATGAGACGTCGTACACATGCTATGATCTGTGTGCATAGTTGCATCTCGATTATCAATACTGTAGGTACTTAATTCGAATGATTTTAAAGCAGGTGTATACGCAGCAGCGCTATCAGCATCTAACCCCAATCCAATGAAAGACCATTGGATCTCTAGTACTTCTAGGGAACTGATGGAGGCTCGAAAACTTATTCCAGCAGGCTCGGAGTATGATGAAGAGCGACGACAACTGAAACGTAGACTGACAAAGAGTCTGCGTAAGGATCGTGAACAGTGGTGGGCAACAAAAGCAAAAGCGATAGAAGCATCAGCAGCGGCAGGCAATAGTAGACAGCTGTTCCGACTTATTAAGGACACCGGTATCAAAAAATCGGCAGTTAGTGAAATCATCTCCGAAAAAGATGGGTCGTTGATCTACTCTCAATCTAGAAGATTAGAACGCTGGGCAGAACACTTTCAGGAACAGTTTAACTGGCCCCCAGCCACGCTTAGCTTACCCACAATCTCCAAACTACCCGAATGGAAAACTGACACAGGTCCCCCAACTCTCAGTGAAGTTGAAAACGTCATAAGTAAATTGAAACGTGGGAAAGCAGCAGGGCCTGATATGTTGTCTACCGATATCTTCAAGGATGGTGGTATAGTTTTAACGTGCAGGTTGACTGATATATTAGCCAAAGTCTGGGAACTAAACTCCATCCCATCTGACTGGTCTCGATCGCTGATTGTTCCAGTCTACAAAAAGGGACAGAAATCCTCTTGTGATAACCACAGAGGAATCAGTTTGACTAATATAGTATCTAAGATATTAGCCACTATAATCATCCGACGTTTAACCAACACTAGGGAACAACAGACTCGGGAAAACCAGGCTGGTTTCAGACCTGGCCGGGGCTGCATTGATCACATATTCACCCTGCACCAGGTCCTCCAACTCAGACATATGTACCAACGCCCAACTATAGTTGTATTTCTTGACTTAAAAGCAGCGTTCGACTCTGTTGACCGTGAAGTCTTGTGGCAATGTTTGTCATTAAAAGGCGTACCTCAAAAGTACATTAACCTTATAAAGGCTCTCTACTCGGTCACCACTGGTCGAGTCAGAGCATATGGCGAATTGTCACGAGAAACTTCATCCTCAAGTGGAGTCCGTCAGGGTTGCCCCTTATCCCCATTTTTATTTAATTTCATCATAGATGTACTGTTAGAAATCTCTCTCACTTCTTTTAAGTCCTCTGGGATTAGTCTCCTTCCAGGAGGTTCTCTCGTCGACTTAGAATATGCAGATGATATAGTCGTATTTGGTGAAGATGCACACAGCATTCAAGGTCTCTTGAACACGTTGAGTAACAATGCAGGCATATTTGGGATGCGCTTCTCTCCTCCCAAATGCAAAATGTTACTCCAGGACTGGTCTGCTTCTTCCCCCAAATTATTTATAGGGAGTGAAGTAATTGAATGCGTTGATCACTTCACTTATCTCGGAAGTCTCATTACCCCTGGTGGGTCGGTGTCTGATGAAATCTCAGCGCGGATCCAGAAAGCCCGATTGGCATTTGCCAATCTACGGCACTTGTGGCGCAGACGAGATATCCGTGTCTCAACGAAAGGCCGGGTGTACTGCGCAGCAATCCGCGCCATCTTAACATATGGCTGCGAGACGTGGGCCATGAAAACTCAAGATATGCGTCGTCTCCAGATATTTGACCATAGGAATCTTCGCAACATCGCTCGTATACCATGGAATAACCGGACTAGTAATAGTGAGGTTAGACGAAAGGTTCTTGGGAAACACGGTAAATCAGTTGAAGAGGTCATTAACCTTCATCGACTGAGATGGCTAGGACATGTATTGCGCATGCCCGACCACCGTCTACCCCGTCGCGCCATGTTAGCTAGGGCCGAAATAGGATGGAAGAAGGTTAGGGGCGGCCAAACTAAAACATGGCATCAGTCCATGAAGTCCTTGACTACTGGTCTAAGCCATGTAGGTAGATGTTGACTACATGGTTGGGGTCCGCGTGATGATCGCAACAAATGGCTGGAGACACTAGGTGATATGACTCAGAGTCAGTCACAGTGGAGCAAGTTTATTCACTCTTTAACCTCATCTAGATCTTGAATTCTATTATTGTTTGCTACACACCTTTACTCCTCCCTCTTGTATTCTGTCTATACGTTACCTCAATACTCTCGTAGTGCTATTGTGGTATGGCAACTTGAACCTACAGGCGTTTGTGCCCGGTTCTACGTTGCTGCTGCTGATGATGATGATAATTCGAATGTCAGTTTGGTTCCAAACTAAAATTCTATTCTCAGATCTATTTTCAAAATACTATAAGACATAGGTCAACAATTTATTGTACCGTTTAGTACGGACCTATTCTAAAAAGGAAACTAGTAATATAGATAATAGGAAAAATTGTGATTTTACCGGTTTCAATTAATATGAAACATAATCATTCATTTTTATCAGCATCATGTTCACCTAGCGCTAAATATCTAGGTGTAATAAATGCAACGTTAGCTTCACAACAAATTCTTGTAATCTGTTCGTTGAGAGTGTTGGCCGTTTGAAGTTTCAACAACAGACAATTTGGTGCTGGTTAGTTTACAAATTTCAAGGGAAGGCTGTAAAGTGATTAGTAATTCATCTGATAAAAAGGCGTTATACTTTTTATTGGTGTAAAGTCAAGCTTATTTTTCATGCATTTACATCTAGTTTCCAGTGAGGTAGATTCTGAAGATCATGAAAGTTTCGCGAAGACAAAAGTGGATGATCAAATTAATTTTAAGTCACTAAATGGCTCCACGCGACCTGTTGGTGTGCTGCCTGGACTAAGCGAATATTCAACCTCAGATTCCGACCAGTCAACAGATTCCGATGGTGACGAATCAACCGATGTCGAAGATGCTGTGTGTACATTGCAGCAAATAGCCTGTACAAGAATGCGACATACTAAAACTGATGGTGTGGCTGATAATGATTAAGCAATGTATAAGTTGTATTCTTTGATGTACAGTATAACACAAAACATACTACCAGTTTGTATATTTCTCCTTTTTCGTCTGAGTTTTATTTACTACTTTAGTTGGCTTACCTTATACTTGTTAATCTATTCGATTTATTTATCAAGAGGCCCATACTGGTTGTTTATTTGAACATACTAACAGTAAAGTATGTAATATACTAATCGAGTATCGGCTCATATACTCAACTTAAAGTTTTACTGTTGAAGTCAGAATTCGTGGTCATATCCAACTTTCTAAGATGAAATCGAATAAATGCCTTCAAACTTGCAGAGTGGTTTGACCTTAAGTATTTTAGTATCTAGTAAGTAGTACCAAACCAGTTAACGTACTTATCATTAATTTCTAGGCGTAATTAATAAACGTTGTCTTTGTGAAATTTGACATATATATGTATATATAAGGCTGTTAGGAAATTTGAATTTTCATAGTGGATTTGTTTCATAAGTCAGAAATTTATCGAAATGGGAGTTGGACTAAATTGTTATTCAACCTGAATAAGAACACAATACTTTAGCTGTGTAGTTCTGGGGGCAGCCAAGTCAAAACAGTCCATAGAGTCCTTGACTGCTGGTTTAAGCCGTGTTGGTAGATGCAGACTACCTGATTGGGGTCTGCGTGATTAGTGACTGAGTGAAATCGGTCACAATGACTCGTGTATTCTAGATCTTAAGTACCATTATTCCTTCATACATGTGTTCATCTCATTCCTTTCTGTTAGATTATACTATCGTGTTAATCTTGTAAACTTGATTTCTTCGTCTAATGACAACTTAGACGTATGTTCATATGTGCTAAGTTCTACGTTGTTTATAGGGGGCTATGTAGTTCATTAATTAAGAATAGGCATTTTTGATGTTAGCGATTTTCTGGCTTAAGCTAAAGTTCAGTAAAGTAACTACGTATGGAGTTATTTCTATAGTCAGTCTAGAGTGAACTGTAAAGTCCTTCTCGAAAGCAACCTTTAAAACATAACTTTCTTACGATTACACTCAATTCACTTGTTTTGGATTAATAGTAACTTCAAACAGAACATATCTGTCAAGATTGTTTACAAGTATATATTCACTTATATGAATTCATAAAATGTTCTAATTTTCTTTCCTGACAACCATATGAATTCAAGGAAAGATCTAACAAAAAAATCTCATAAAATATGGAACTAAATATCTTGAGAATGTGAGTTTTTTATACTTCGTCTTGTTACTAAAATTAAGTTTATGCCATAGTTAACAATGAATGATATTCTTCTCGGCTCATAGGTGATGTTAGTACCATTTTTATAGTAAGAGGACAAGTAAAATTTCGTCGAATGCCTTTCTAGGTAGATAAACTTCATGGATCATAGTATTGATGCTTCAATCTGCGAAATCATTGTTATCATGTTCGGCTGTGCCCTATAGTAGTGACTCTGATGATGCAGTTACTACATATGCTAAACAATAGATAATCCACATCGAAATTCCTACGTGTTCCTATAATCTGCTAATCAAAGCAGGCATCAAGGGCTTTGTGTTATTCAGGTTTGATTAAAATGCAAAACAACTCATTGTTCGTACGTCGCTTATAATTCGGACAGTACTAAGATTTCACAAACAATGTGTTTAGTAAATGCAAGGATTGGCAAAGCCAGGGCAGCATTCCTACAGTTGAAAAACATATGAGACTCAAAACAAATATCAACTAACCTCAAAGTCAGACTCTTCAATTCGAACGTGAAGACAGTCCTGCTGTATGGAGCTGAGACTTGGAGAATTACTGCAAACATCATCAGACGGATACAAGTATTTATAAACAACTGCCTACGCAAGATACTGAATGTCCATTGGCCGGAAATCATCAGCAACAGCTTACTATGGGAGAGGACAAACCAACTTCCAGACGAAGAGGAAATTAGGAAAAGACGTTGGAAATGGATAGGACATACATTACGCAAACCATCAGACTGCATCACGAGACATGGTTTAACATGGAATCCTGTTGGGAAAAGAGGAAGGCCAAAGAACACGCTGCGTCGAGAATTGGAAGTAGACATTAAAAGGATGAGCAGCAACTGGAAACAATTGGAAAGGATTGCTCAGGACAGAGTTAAATGGAGAACCCTGGTGAGCGGCCTATGCTCCTCAGCGAGGAGTAACGGGCATAAAAGAAGAAAGAATATACGTACTTTATACTAAGCCTGTTATGTCGCCAACTGATATGACTCAACGAGAAATTTTGGGTTGTAGCGAACACCAATGAGGTGTGCCTAATCGATAGTGCGCGACCGCCCTATGCCCACTCATCCCCAGGCCGGAAATAGAAGAACCGGAATCAGGAACAGGAAAACGTATTGTATCTTAATCACGCCTTAATATATACACAAAATCAGACCACACAGTAAACCATTCACGAATCTAACATTGATATAAAACAAAGGAAATAGTGGCAGTGAATGGGGACAACTTGTACACAATCAAGTAACTGTAGTTCATAATAGTAAACAATATACTAAGAGTAAATATACTAAACGGGAGGACCGGGTAAGGGTAACATGACAGTCATAAGAATGAAGTGTTTACACTATCCACAATTATAATAATTGGGATAATGCCCCGGAACAGTTCTCGAAGATAATCAATCTTCTCTAGGTGCCCGGCATATCAAAGTCCCGGTAGAGTCGTCCAGTTTCATTTATTTTTATGTAACTAGACAGTCATCCGTGAATCCTGTAAAGTTTCGTTGGATATACTTTCATTACATGAGCTTACTGTGTAGTGGTAATGTTACTGAGATGGGCTGTCCCTCGTTGTTTTTGCCTCCAAAACCATCTACGTAGTTACTCTTTGTTGTCTTGCTTATTTCCACAATACCTAGTTACCCACTTTCCGATGGTATACTAAGTGTTTGAGTACGTAAGTGCTACATATTTTCTTCGCTTCTGTAAATTAATACTTTGTTCAAGGACTCCTTATTCGGAGCTAGATGATAAATAAGTGGATGCTTTGTTAACCATAGCCATATCGGGTAGGTATTTTGGGCTTTTGCTAATCTATTGGCTATCAAATTGTTTGCGATAATATCACAGTTGATCCATCCTGCTGAAAATGGATCAATAAAATTACAACACTAAGCAATGAAGTTAGGCAATTTCCAGCTGATTATATTAGCCGTTAGACGACTGCAGTTACAACATATTTATGCTCTACGGTTTTGACCTCATATTCTGCCCACTTGGGAAACATTTACTTAGGCTTTAATCCTCAAATTAGTTCAACATGGTATTTTTTATACCCGTTTCTGCAATTAGCAGCACTTTGGGCATGTATCGCTTTACAAAATATGAGATATTTCTTACTAAATGTTCATGTTATTGACATAGTGATAATACCATATTAATCAATTGAGACAGAAGAGGTAATCATGGCCCACCCTCGCATAGTAGAATTCCCATGGGAATTGTGTGTGACACATTTGATATACCACCACCTACATCACCTATGCGTCATGTAGAAAGAAATGAAGTGAAGCGTAAACCGCGTAGGCTGCGTAGACAGAACTACTGCAAACTGATCCAAAAGCTAAGTCCTACACTAAAGAAGGGAGGTGACATGTCTGGAAAGAGACATGTGATTGGTCAATATCATGTGACAACAGATAAGACAAGGACTGGGTCTCATACATATATCTTGCATATCATTAGTTTATTGTTGTAGTAATACATACGTGTGAGTGATTAGTTTGCGTCTTGGTAATCAGTCGGATTATTGTGCCTAGGTAACAGATTAAGGCAAAGTTGGGTGCTAGCGGATAACGGAATTGATAATATCGGCCATCCCGGCTTCAGATACAACAGTCATTCAATGTACTGATTATGAAGACCTATTTTAAAACTAAACAACTCGTAAACCACCCAAGTACGTAGTACACTTTTGAAACCTTCCTTGCAATAGATCTTGAAGCTCTCGTATTACAACGTCATAAACTGTATACCAATATCACCAGGCTATAGAATATGCATTTTAAGGTACTGAATAAATTTGTGAAAGATAATACCTCTGCTATGTGATATATGGGAGAACAATATTGTTTTCAACTGAATTCTCATCAAACTTTCCCCTAATGTGTGGTAATATTTCCATTTAGGTTTAGAGAAATGTCAGATCGGTCAAGGTAATCAGGAGTCATTCATATCAATAGAAGAGATTGCATGGATAATTGTAATAAGTAAATAAGTTAGTGGTAAAGTGTATTATTAATGATAAGTATTTCAACTTAAGGTAATAATAACAAACATTTCAACATAGGAAGTAGGTAAAAACTGAGAAGAGTGTGATAAGCCAATCAACCAGATATAGATATACATACAAAACCAGACTATGCAGCATGTCAGTTGCAAAAATAACAACAATACAAAAAAAACAACTGAGGTAACAAGCGCACGGTTAGTTAGTTACATTTCATGGACGGAAAATGACAGCAACGGTTAATGAACAAAATGGAAAGGGTGAGTGGAATATAAGAATAATAGAAACAAAGTGTTTGGTACATATAACACCAGGACATATATAATAATCTTCGGAAAACTGGTACCCTAATTTAGTCCTTTTTGTGACGCCTATTATACAAAATTAGCATTCATACTGATTTTGAAAAAGCCATTTCAGTTGGTGATTTCACGTAATCAATAACTACTGTAAATTAATTAATATACAAACGAGTGGACTTAAATGAGTGATTTTCTTTTCGCACTCGACAAAATCTTACAAGTCTCGTCTTTTAGACTAGCTCTGGGTTTAGGAAGGAACGGAGGTGTGATACCTAGTTTCAAGCGTAGATATCAGTGATAACGTGAGTCCCGAATGTATCGAGTGTTGAGGACTTCAAAAATAATGGAGCTTACCCCGCGTCCATATTACGAACCATAAAGATACTTTAAAGCATCTACACGTTCTTAAAAGCTTATCAGTTTTGTCATATTTCTGGATTCTTGACATAATCGTTTGGCTTATTAGTTGTTTTAATCTTCTTCAAATCATATGGATAATAAAACTAGAGTCGCTTGATACGTCGTAAGCTATACAAGAATAATCTGTCTTCATTTGACTACCTATAGTAAACTGGAACAAATTTCCTACTCAGTAGCCCAATAGCTGAATGTTTCTTTTATGATGCTAACGGTATTTGCATTTACGGCATCACCTTTGACAGTAAGCTGCTTGGTTTCTGACATAACGAGTCGTCCAGCTTCTATAGGTCTCTTATACTGTCAGACGTATTAACCACTATCTGTTAGACTAAAATCTAGTGACTCACTAGCTAGTATCTAATGAGGTTGATATTAACATAGCCTCCTAGAATAGAACTAAATTAATGTTCGAATTGAGAAAGAAACAACTTTTATAGCCGTTTTCACTATCAGTTTTCAGACTTTTATGATAACGGTTTCAGTTTCGACATAGATAAACTCCAAATGTCGCGACTTCTTACTAACAACAGAAATCAATTACGAGTGCCCACACATAACATGTTGGTGCTTGCCCTCAATGATTGGCAAATCATAAATATTATGATAATATTTAATTATCTAGCGCAAATCTGAATAAAACTGTTATTTTAGCAAAGTCATGCTCATCCCTATATTTTGTAAATAAGATCAATAACAGTATTTCTTTCCAACTACCTAATATAAAAATGAATGATGTGCATAACATTCGGCTTACACACTATCACAATTCCAGTACACTTATGTTATTACGTATATATGAGTTAGATACCATACTTAGATAATTTGAACCAACTATCAACTGGATTGTTAATAGGCTCATTGATAGGTCCTAGTTTCTATCAGTTTTAAATAACCAACAATTATACTACTAACATAAATCACGACTATTTGAAAATATGAGAGAGAGTTGGATTAAATTTTTCAAATACGGCAATTGTGTTTTTACTGCACAGTCTAAAACCTGATTAATAGAAAGGTATACGTTCATTAAACAAATTCACTCAACGTAGACTAAGATTAAGAGAATAAATTATTATTATGCCTAAAGCCGATTAATTTTTCATACAGCAGCTCGCAAAACTACACATATAGATACTCAACGATGATAATTAGAAGTGCTATAATTAGACGAACCATTCAGAGAAGTAACAACAGACTCACCATTTCGCATAAATTTCTCGAAATAAATGTGACCAAACCTTTTTTTAATAAACCGTCTAATTAAATTAAATATATCCATCGTAGACTTAATTACGTTACAGACTCCCACAGGAGATATATTTCTAATTAATATATTATAATTAAGTGATTTATGATCCTGATTGGCTACAAGTGACCGACCAACGAACATATAAATGTAGTTATAAATTAAATGAATACAACACCGGGACCAAGTGTAATCCATTGGTGATATAAAGTAAACGTCCAATAGGCACTTCCGATTGATCACATGAGATAATAACTTTTAGAGCCACGAATATAGAGAAATTAAATATTGCATTGATTACTCATCTAGCAAATATGACATAGTAGAATTTCCATAGTCAGAGATCTGTTCGTTCTGCGAAATTTATTCTAATCAATATTACGTATGTGATGCAGCATTAAATCTATTTAAGTAGATAGGAATCGACTACACCTACATTAACTAAACCTGACTTATATCGCCTTCTCATGATCTGCTACCATTTATGTTATTTTTTAGATTTTGTATCATTATGCTATACAAAACCGTGGTTAATTTGATTTACACAAAAATAGTAATATCCAAATAGCAGGTTTTTCTGGTGATTCGGAATAAACATAATTTTCATTTATTCATTTTCAAAATGACTCTGAGAAACACCAAGCTGAATATCATAGCGGATTACAGATACTTAAATAATCCGGATGCATTAAATAATATCACGAGTATTTGTATCGGTTATGATAGGATTACGCTTCAGGACTATAAACAATTAACTACGAAATATTTTTGAAGTGGACAAAATTTTCGCATATATAAGTATATATACCTATGAAAAATTAAAAGCGACAGAAATTAGTATAAAGAGTAGTTTTACGTTAGTAAAAAACGTGTATAGTACCAAAGTAGCCTAAATGACTAAAACTGTAGACAAATAGACGTATTTAGTGTTAGTATAGTACCATTACAAAAATCACTACATACTGATGTAGATAAAACAGAAGCATCTAATGCTTAAAGAGAACTTATTTGCAATATAAGAAACATAGAAGCTTAAAAGAAGATAAGATCAATAATCAGGCAAACAAGTAGGTAAGAGGTAGTTGATAGAGGGAGAAAAACTTCAATGTTAGATAGCGGAGTATGGTAAAACAAAGACGAGGAAGAGTGAATAGTGAATGAAAAAATAACACATTAAGTACAGAACCCTATTAGAAATCACAAACAATTAAACAGAAATGAAAACACTACACCATTTTCCTCGCCAATAGAAAAGAAGGAATAGAATCAATAACTATTTTTGCAATCACAATGATGGTGAATATACAAATCCCAGTGTCCATGGTTACATACAAACACCCATAAAAAAAAACTACATAATTACCCAGCATAAATCATAGTCTGGACACAGATTATGAAACTAATTTGTTGGCTACACCATCGTAAGAAAGACAGATCAATTAGTAGTAGTAGTAGTGGTTACAGCTGCTGTATAAATGGTTATGTAGAACTGTTAATGTTGGCTAGTATCAGTGTGCAGTTGTTTACTTTCGTCGGATACGAATAACAATATGACATCCAAGATTTAGTTATTTGTTTGTCTTTAATTTCAAATACATAATGAATTCGAAACGAAATGCTGTTGCTCGTACTATACAGAATATGTTTATAAAAAGGAAGAGGACATCACTGCTTACTTCAGACAGGTTACCACTGTTAGCATCAACGGCTTACTAATTGCATACCAACTATTTTATGCAGAAGTTGATCCTAAATTATTTCGTTGACTACAAACCTCACGCATTAATGGACTGAGGCCATCTAAACTGAGCAGTTTAGCAAATTCTGTCATACGAATTTCTAAAGTTCTTAAATCAATAAAAGCTATTAAAATACGAGCATAAAGTTCTGTAGCAGATCGTAAACGTTTAGAGCCTGCCTGCCAGCGAATATAGTTCCACAAAAATAAAGTATATGCCTGTCGAGCAGCAAACACAGGAGCACGTAGATCTTCAGCTAGGGAATTATCAGAGAATAGTTTAATAGCTAAAACAGACATTCGCAGAATATCATCTGAACCAACTAATTCATCTAGATGATCAAAAGCGGCAAGGGTATTTGATTTATACAATTCGAATTCTTCACGTAAACCTGCAGCATAATTCGCTTGATTAGACCGACAACGCGAAAGTGATCGAAAATTATTGCTTTGAAGTAATTTGGAACATGATTCAGAGGTTACGTCGTCGGATTCATTCACAGATGTGCTAGGAGTTGCCACCTCATCCAGCATTGAGACTGTTACAGTAGTTAACTGACCATCAGTTTGTAAAACAGGATATCTTAATTTCCGAATATCTCGCTCAAAGAAAAAAGATGAATATAATACAATCAATCCGTAGATGTTTGTCTATAATAAAAAACAGGAAAAAATAATTATCACTTATCACATAGAGAGTAAAGTAAAGAAAGTGTAATGAATAAAATATCAAGTTTTCATTTTTGCATATACAGACATATAAAAATGTCTTGAAAGATTTGGCGGAATTCTGAAGAATGCCACAGATCACTGCAATAGGATTCAGGAAAATATATGAACTTTATCAGGGAAAATAGGTCAAGAATAAAATCTAAAGATTATTATTTAAGTTGGATTGTGACTGGTAAGTGGAATCCAGGATGCGCGTTTTGTCCTATTCGGGACCTATCGGCTGGGTGTACCTGCATTCCAATCTTGACGTTCAAAGTGGGATTATTAGTAAAGCAAAGATTATTAGTTTGAACTACACAATTAAGTTTGTATACGAATAGTTAATACCATGTCTAGTAGTTTGACAGCCAATATAGTATCACTTAAAAGTGCCTTAAAATAGAGTATTAAGATGTATTGATTGGTTACTGCAACCTGACCCACTTTTATTTTATAATATACAACATAAAGTTTTCCGAAAAGAGTAAATCAATATGTGCAGACTGCACAAATTATTCAATAAAGAGATCGAAGTGTATTAAGTCTTTCCTCCAATACACAATAGTTGTACCCACTAATGACCTCCCAAATTGTTTTGGTCACATTATGCTACAATAATAACACCAACAAGTATATAGGAAAAATAATTACAAACTCATTACAGTAATCTAAAAGGTAAAAACTTCAAAAGCTATCGTGTAAAAAGTTATATTTATGTACATGATCTGCACGATTATTTACTACTATATTATTATTATCATCTTTGTATTACCTTAGTTTCCAGCTTTTATTTAAACTAGAAATTGTTGTTGCAGCATTTTTCATGCATAAATTAGAACCTGCTATTTGTGGACCATTTACTCCGTTTCCCCGTTCTAAATGTCATTGTTGTGTAATGATGTTATCATTCTAATTGATCTGTTGCATGGTCTGGTTATACATATACATAAAGTGTTCATGATATACTAGAAAAGTCATTAAGTTTGCGGATTAAGGTCTTGTGTTCTTACTCTATCCCTTTCTAGTTATCTAGTATCGGGTCGACCGTTTTGAGGTAGGATAAGGGCTGTATGTTGTTTTGTGTACGTTGGTCTTACCAAAGTTATTATTTTCCTTGTGTACGTCGCGACTGATTGAGCGTTAAGATATATATTATTTTAGAGAGCCGATAGTTTCATCCACAGTTATATTCCTTTTAGTGAGCAACAACTCACTGATTTCAAAGTAATATATGTTGCAGCTGTGGTCATATGGGACACTGACAAGCTATTCGAATGTAATTAGTCGTGTCTGATTTGAGTGAACTCTAATTATTCAGATAGCCGAACAATATGCCAGGTGACAATAACGTAAAAAATATACCAATCAATTAAATGTGTCAATCATAAACTGCAAAACACCAATACAATGTCAGATGATAACAACTACAGTAAGAAATTTGTTTTACCAATAACTGATTGAATCTACGGATAGACATTATATATAGCATATATTAATGGAAAGAATAAAGACACACAATAGAGGTTAAACACATAGAATTTGACTAAATTATACTTTTCTGTTAGGGATGAGGAAAGTACTTAATTAAGGTGAATCTATGGTTTTTGAATGTACACAAATAATCTGCTAATTAGTAATCTTTATTTTAATTCAAATTGATTGTACAATGGAATAAAATGACTTCAAGACTGTTATATCTAATATGTATATTCGACAGTTACAATCGTATGGCAAATATATAGAGTGTGACCTCGATAATTACCAGTCAGTGCACGTACGCGCCTGCCCGCGACTACCAGTTTCAAAGCCGGAACGAAGAACACAAGATGGATGGACCAACCAGACAGAATCATATTGTATTTCAAACATCCCTTTGTATATACACAAAGTCAGACCACACAGCGAACCAATAAGGAACTTAACATTAATACGTAACAAAATAGATTGTGGAAATGGATAGGGATAACCTGTACACAACTAATTAACTGTAATTCATAATAAAAGACAATATATTAATACTAAGTATACTAAACGGGATGATACGATAAGAGGAACGCAATAATGATAGAAATAAAATGTTTTCATTACTCAACTAAAATAAATGAAATAGTCCTCTAATATACAGTTCTGAAAATTTGTTACGCTTCTTTAATCTGCAGATATAACATAGACAACTTCCATAACAAAGCAGAATAATTTGTAAATCTATTGGGAACTTATTAACTGTTAAAGAAGTGCCCCCTGAATACCAGATTTTGTAAAGGTGATAACTAAACAGGATTTCTGTGATCCAAACTGCAAAATAATTGTAAGAATTAACTACTTAAGAAACTCAAATAAACATGCAGAGACAGGACTAATCAGTCATGTATAACATAGAAAATGGGACACAGGTGCAACCAGTCAAGTTGCCACAACTCATAAGCAGAGCAAGATGAACAAAAAGTTAGTAAAGGTAGTAACTACATAAGTGGAAGAAAGAATTAGTTCATGAAAATTAAGGTATAAAATAAGGTAAAATATAAAGTCAGGATTTAAGGAAAGATAAAGGGTGAATATGATATATTTTGGGTGTTTGGCACTGGTATCATGATGGCTGTTGCGAAAAACCTGGATATCCCAATTAAAGGTAAATGGTTTTCCATACATCATCATATATCTGATTAAAATGGTCTAGCATTAATAGCGAATTCGACCATATTATTGTTTGTCATTCTAAAGTCTCTATGAATTAACATATCTGCTTCACTTACTAAGTACTTCGGTGTAGATGTGAGTAGTCTGTCTCATATTTGGTGAATAAGATAGCCTGTCACTGATAGGAAAAATCAGTTTCGATAATACCGCCTGTCAGTCACAAGTTTTGGTCAAATTGCCAGACGTTTGGTGTTCATCAATATTTTTTGCCGTTATACTGTAAGCAGTTCCTGAATCTATTTCTGGGGACTAAATCAATAAATTTCTTCTGTTTAGGATATTCTTATGTGGCATTTTTTTCAAAGTTATATACTGCAGTTTCTTACATCTGCCAAATATAAGGTGTTTCATGGCTTGGAATTGGTTGTGGAAGCCTAACTAACTGATAATTTCCAAGGGGAGATAGTATCTTTGACTCATGATCAGGATAGGACCTTTCTCGAATGTGCATCTGCTCTAATTATTGCATTAGTACAATGAGATGAAATTGACACTGTAACTAAAAAAGGAGTCAAATATTAGTATAATCCTTGTTAATAGTGAGATTGACATGTATAATATCGTTTGGACACAAACGATGAACGGAATGCATTAAATAATATTAAATCTTTAGATCTGGTAGAATGTTAAGTCTGACTGTATCTATATCATTCGAAATTATTTCCATCAGTACCATTCAACATTTCTCCTTCCATGGTGTGGGCAGCCAGGAAGTGAAAACCGCCCTCATACCTCTAACAGCACAAGAGATCATTTTGCTCGAGGTCAAATCCCACTCAACACTTCTAAAATTTTTTTTCAAGAATGTGTACACTTCTGTTGCTTATTAGGTCAAATTCCTGCCTATGAATTTTCCTACCAGTCTGTTAGGCTTCATAACATGCATCGTGTTTTCTCACTAGAAAGTTCAAATAACAGCAGCTACAATGCAGCCGCACAAGCCACTCTCTTTTAATGAAGTTTACAGTTGGCTTTAACTGAATTCCTATGTAACATTGAAGGGTTACTGTGTTCATTTCAAATAAGCTAAACAGCCGGTTATTCATTGATCCTGTTCATTCCAATACTTTCGTAAAGTGACTGAAGGTATCTTATTTTTCTAGTTACTTTTCCACGTGATTTTCTTTCAAACGGCCTATTTGGCAAACAGTTGGCCTTACTTGGTCTTGGTGATATAGTTGTCCCTGGCATATTCATTGCTATGCTCCTTCGGTTCGATACAAGATAAATTTATTCCCAAAATATGTTAGTTTCTGTAACAATAGAAATTATAAACTCACAAGAAAGCTCTGCAAATCGAACATACTTTAAGTCCACTTAATTATGCCATGTATACTATATTTCGAAAATTAGTCAAAAAATGTAGTTCTACGTTTAATGTTCAATTTTTTTAGCCAGAAACCACACCCTCAGTAAAACTGATTAGTGCTTATCCTAGTGACTGAAATCCTTTTTGACTTCTGTTTATAAGATTGCGTGTGATATTGTTTTCATCACTGTTGTATTGGAGCATTTTGACGCTGATTTCATCAAAATATATAAAGAAATATATACGCTCCCGTCATCATTTGTCCGAACTATCGGTTTGTATCGTTTCACAGACTATAGATACTGTATAATGCAGACTTGCGAAAGACATATTGTAACTGTTTACCACATGTTCACTCTAATGCAGGTCATAGTATCACAAATAGATTCACTCTTTATCGTTTTCTAGGCATTGGGTTTCATTATTCTGTAGTTCATATTTCACTCCGCCTGGAGCCCCCACAGGGTTGCTGCCGGTCCCAAGCCCGGATAAAAGAGGAGGGTTGGGCATGGGGTTAGCAACCCCATCCCGTAAAACAACTACCATGCTAAAAAACAGCTTACGAGTAAAAACCTCTAACCATTTTAACTCTGGCCTGGGAGTTGGAAGGCCTGATATGACGCTTCATGGTGCAAGCCGAGTTCCTTCGGAAGCCATGAGGCCGATATCTCTTCTGACAACCGGGGCAATAATTAATATTGGTGACCGACCTCAAACAGCTGTCCCCTGGGCACTGCGGTCACACTCTCAGGTCATCACGACCTCCTCTAATCCTCTTTCTCTTTCAGGTACCTCAAAAACGACCCTTCCACGGTGTGGGCAACGTGGAAGTGATAACCGCCCTCATACTTCTAATAGCACTCGAGCTCACCTTATTCATGATCAAAAATGTTCTCCTTCTCTGGTTTCTACTATTAACACTTCTTCTACTACATTTTCTATGCGTGCCACTCGTACTGGTTACCCGAGTTCCCGAAATTTCATACCTGGTCTTATGAAGCCACGCTCTAAACTTCATGTTGGAGCTTTTAATGTGCGTACGCTGTCAAATCGGTCAACAAGCTGCCTTAACTAGAACATTAGAATCTCTTGCAATTGATGTATGCTGTGTCTCCGAAACACGCATACAGGATCCCAGCATGGCCATCCGTTTGACCTCACCTAGTCAATGCAACGGAACAGCACAATTCACTCTTCGTTTATCCGAAGACCCGATAGCAAGCTCACGTTGCCTTGCTGGTGTAGGCATAGCACTAAGCTTATGGGCAGAAGAGGCACTTCTCGAGTGGATTCATGTAGACAGTCGTTTATGTGCAGTCCGTTAAAATGGCACAGTACGAACTCGGAAAGATAGGGACACACACCGATGCCTTTTTGTTGTCTCTGCCTATGCCCCCACTGATTGCAGCACAGATGAAGTGAAAGACGAGTTCTATATGAAGTTCTCTAGCCTCCTTCAGAAAGCTAAGCGCTCAGACATAGTAATTATAGCAGGAGATTTTAATGCCCAAGTAGGTAGACTAAATCAGGCTGAAAAGCACTTAGGTGGGTTACTCGGCATTCCAGCCCAGAGAACAGACAACGGAGATCGTCTGTTGCAGTTATGTTCAGACTACTGTTTATTTTTAGCTAGCACAAACTTTAAGCATAAGGAGGGACATTGTTTAACCTGGCGACCTGCAACATCTACACAACGATGGACACAAATCGACCATATCGGCATCAGCTACCGTTGGAGAGGCTGTATAGAGGACTGCCGCTCTTTCTGGGGCGACCAATACTAACCCAGTTTTCTTTTCAGGTACCTCAGGAAGTAATACCCTTCCATGGTGTGGCCAGCCAGGAAGTGAAAACCGCCCTCATACCTCTAACAGCACAAGAGAAAGGTTACATCAGGCAAACCCTTTAGATATCACTTTGGGACTGAGAATGCTAAGATTGCATTTAGGAATGGTTTGGCTAAGCATTTAGTCGCCCACGACCAACAGGCTCATCCCGAAGTAGCTTGGAATGATTTTAAAGCAGGTGTAAACGCAGCAGCGCTATCTGCATCTAACCCCAATCCAATGGTTATGAAAGACCATTATATCTCTAGAACTTCTAGTGAACTAAATGGAGGCTCGAAAACTCGTTCCAGCAAGCTCAGAGTATGATGACGAGCGACGACAACTGAAACGTAGACTGACAAAGAGTCTGCGTAAGGATCGTGAACAGTGGTAGGCAACAAAAGCAAAAGCGATAGAAGCATCGGTGGCAGCAGGCAACAGTAGACAGCTGTTCCGACTTACCAAGGACACCGGTATTAAGAAACCGGCAGTTAATGAAATTATCTCTGAAAAAGATGTGTCGTTGATTCACTCTCAATCTAGAAGATAAGAACGATGGGCAGAACACTTTCAGGAACAGTTCAACTGGCCCCCAGCTACTCTTATCTTACTTACTATCCCCAAGCTACCCGAATGGAAAACTGACACAGGTCCCCCAACTCTCAGTGAGGTTGAAAACGTCATAAGTAAATTGTAACGAGGGAATGTAGCAGGACTTAATATGTTGTCTACCGACATCTTCAAGGATGGTGGTCTAGTTTTAGCCTGCAGGTTGACTGATATATTAGCCAAAGTCTGGGAACTAAACACCAACCCATCTGACTGGTCTCGATTGATGATCGTTCCAATCTACAAAAAGGGACAGAAATCCTCTTGTGGTAACCACAAAGGAATCAGTTTGACTAACATAGTATCTAAAATATTGGCCTCCATAATCATTTGACGTTTATCCAACACTAGAGAACAGCAGACTCGGGAAAACCAGGCTGGTTTCAGACCTGGGCGAGGTTGCATTAATCACATATTCACCCTGCGCCAGATCCTCGAACACAGACATATGTACCAACGTCCAACTATAATTGTATTTCTTGACTTGAACGCAACTTTCGACTCAGTAGACCGTGAAGTCTTGTGGCAATGTTTGTCATTAAAAGGCGTACCTCAAAAGTACATAAACCTTATAAAGGCCCTCTACTCGGTCACCATTGGTCGAGTCAGAGCATACGGCGAGTTGTCACGAGAAATTTCATCCTCAATTGGAGTCCGTCAGGGTTGCCCCTTATCACCTTTTTTATTTAATTTCATCATAGATGTACTCTTAGAAATCTTACTCACTTTTTTAACTCTTCAGGAATTAATTTCCTTCCAGGAGGTTCTCTCGTCGACTTAGAATATGCAGATGATATAGTCCTATTCGGTGAAGACGCTAACAATATTCAGTCTCTTGAACACCATGAGTAACAATGCAGGCATATTTGGGATGCGCTTCTCCCCTCCCAAATTAGTAATAGGGAGTGAAGTAATTGAATGCGTTGACCGCTTCATTTATCTCAGAAGTCTCATCACCCCTGGTGGGTCGGTGTCTGATGAAATCTCAGCGCGGATTCAGAAAGTCCGATTGGCATTCGCTAATTTACGGCACTTGTGGCACAGACGAGATATCCGTGTCTCAACGAAAGGCCGGATGTACTGCGCAGCAGTCCGCGCCGTTTTAACATATGGCTGCGAAACGTGGGCCATGGAAACCCAAGCTATGCGTCGACTCCTGATATTTGACCATAGAAATCTTCGTAACATCGCTCGTATATCATGGAACAGTCAAATAAGTAATATTAAGGTTAGACACAAGGTTCTTGGGAAACACAGTAAATTAGTCAAAGAGGTCATTAACCTTCATCGACTGAGATGTCTGGGACATGTATTGCGCATGGCCGACCACTGTCTACCCCGTCGTGCGATGTTGGCTAGGGTTGAAGTAGGATGGAAGAAGGGTAGAGGTGGCCAAACTAAAACATGGCATCAGTCCATGAAGTCCTTGACTACTGGTCTAAGCCGTGTAGGTAGATGTAGATTACCTGGTTGGGGTCCGCGTGATGATTGCAACAAATGGCTGGAGACACTAGGTGATATGGCTCAGAGTCAGTCACAGTGGAGCAAGTTTATTCACTCTTTAACCTCATCTAGATCTTGAATTCTATTATTGTTTGCTACACACCTTTACTCCTCCCTCTTGTATTCTGTTTATACGTTACCTCTGTAATCTCGTAGTGCTAATGTGGTATGGCAACTTGAACCTACGGGCTTATGTGCCTGGTTCTACGTTGCTGATGATGATGAAAGGGTGAATAAGACTGCGCTATTGTGACCGACTGTGAACCATATCAAACAGAGTTCCAAACCATAAGTTGCGAAAATCAAGCGGATCCCAAATAAATAGTCTGCATCTACTAACACGTCTCAGATCAACAGTCAGTGATTTCATGGGCTGATGTCATGTTTCGGTTTGGCCATTCATCTTTCTTCATACATCAGTCGGCATTGCTTGTCGATGTAAACAGTGGAAGACCATAAGTAACAGGTGTCCCAACTACTTCAGTAGACAAAGATCCACGACATCATCAAATGATGTGGTATTCCCCCCCCAATATTGTGCATCTATCTTCACTATTTCCTACTCTGTGATCCCAGCAAATGCAAGCGATATTTCGAAGACATTGACGACCAGATACTAATAACCCAGGAACATTATCTATTCTTAACGACCACATTTCACATCTGTACAGTAAGACAGAACAGACTACTAGTTAATATACTCATCCGTTAATTGATAGACACCTATTTGCAGCATTAAATCTAGATGGAACTAAACAAAAATGAGGATAGTGGATTATCTTAACGGATACATTTTGAAGTTACAAGTTCGGCTGATAGTTCACCATACGCTCTGATTCGACTAGTAGTGTTCGAGAAAAGATCCTTCGTAAGGTTTGTGTACTTACGAGGTACGCCTTCAAGTAATAAACACTTTCATAGAACTTATCGGTCTACAAAGTCGAAAGCCGCTTTCATGTCAAGAAAAACCATCATTATCGGACGTCGATAAGTATGTCTACGTTCTGAAACCTGACACATGGTGAATATTTGGTCGTTATAGCTACGACCAAGTTTGAAATTAGCCTGGTTTTCTTGCATTTGCAGTTCATGGGTGTTTGTTAAGCATTCAATAATTATTGGAGCTAGCATTTTAGACATTATATTAATCAAACTAATTCCTCTATGGGTATCACAAAAAAAACCAGATGATATAGTCCTGTTTGACGATGCTGGTAAAGTGCAGAACCTCTAAAAGAAAATAAGCAACAATTCAAGCGAGTTCGGAATGCATTCTCACCCTCTAAATTCAAACTGCTACTTCAGGTTTGATCTTCGTCAATACCTGAGCCAAAGATAAAGAGTGAAGTAGTTGAGCACATCAACCACTTCACTTATCTTGGAAGTTTGATTAAACCCGATGGGTTGGCTTATCACAAAATCTCGGTGCGAATTCGGAAAGCTCACTTGGCTTTTGCCAACTTACGCCACCTATGGCGTAGGCGAGATATACGTCTCTCAACAAAAGGAAGAGTATACTGCGCAGCAGTTCGCTGTCTCACTGTATAGGTGTGAAAGGTGGCCATTAAGAGTAGTCGATACTAGTAGGTTATTGGTATTTGACCATCAATGTCCTCGAAGCCTCGATCACCTTAGCTGGAATCACCGAGTAAACAATAACGAGGTTAAACGACGGGTATTAGGGAAAAGAGCTAAATTAGTCGATGAGGTTGTGAATCTTCATCAACTGAGGTGGTTGGGGCATGTGTTACGTAAGCCTAACATCCGTCGTCTGTCTTCCCTTAAATCGTGAGCTTAGAATTATTTCATAGCTTTCTTTCCACGCTCAATCTCTCCCTGAACCATATTATATATGTTCACCCTTCTTTGTTTTCACTATTATTATGATTGAAGTAACTTCTACCTCTACTGATTTAGTGTTAATCTTCTTATACATTTAAGGTATGGCAACTAGGATCGATATACACATGTGCCTATTTCTACGATGATCATACATATTACACCAGATACGTGAAATTACGACTAGGCTACAGACTAGCGAAAATGTCAGTCAACCTAATTACTGAAACTGAACCACCATCCTTATAGACCTTAGGGGTTAATTCATCCGTACAAGCCGCTTTTCCTCGCTTCACACCAGTTATGGCCTTTCCAACCTCGGCAAGAGTCGGGAGGCCTATGTCGACTTTCTGATCAGGCTGTTTGGGAACAGTGGATAGCTGTAGAGTAGCTGGAGGTCAATTGAAATGCTTGTCGAAGCCTTTCGCCCATCATTCTAAACGTCGAGGTTGAGAGAAGAAAATTTTGCCTTTCTCAGAGATTCGCCCACTAACGATTGACCTTTGAACCGCGGTTCCAGTTACTAGACTGAAACTTGTCTAGTGCTAACTACCTCCAATGCCTTATCTTTTTCGTTCGCTGCTCACCACAGCTCACGATCGCTGCGCAGACACTTTGTCTGCCTAGGGCATATTTGTCATCGCTTGTCATCGTGCTCGGAGTCCGATGGCATAAGCTTACGAGGCCAATTCAGTAAATGACGTTGAAACCCACTGACTTCCCTTAACCCTCCTAGTTCGAGTTACTGATGTACACAACTGTTTTTCCATAGCTGCTTGGATATTACGCTAAGTTACATTTTCTTTTTATTTTCTTATAGCTGAGGTGAATTTTAATTAGTCTTTCTGTTGTGGTTTTTCTCCATCCAGTAAGACGAAAGCAAACATGTGCTTTTATTAGAGTAAAATCATAGTCTAAACGTATACTTCAAAGTGTGCACTAATCTTCTATCGAGCTTCACCAACGATAACTGGTGGTAATACGGTCTGTTTGAGTCTATTGTTATGTCGCCATGTCAGATGATTGTGTTTGTTAGAAATAAATAAATGTCTGAGCGTAATTGTGGAAGACGGTCATAGTTATCTGTTTTCTAAATGTCTTTCATTCTGATTTAAGCTGCAAATTTGGGCAACAAAATCACCTGCTATGAGTACTAAATCTGTGCGTTTAGCTTTAGGAAGGGATTCAGAGAGCCTCCTGAAAAGTTCATCTCTCACTTCATTTGGTCTATAGTCAGTGGAAGCACAGGTAGAAACGACGAAAATATAACAGCATGTTCCTATCCTACCTACGGAACCATTTAATCGGACATCACATAGGTAACTGTCGACAGGGGTCTATTTACGATGTATTTGTTACACTATCATACTTACAGATATACCTACAACGATTAGCCCACAAGGTGTTATTATAGGGTCGCCAGATAAACGGAAGGTGTCACGTCGGTTCTCTACATTGGCTAGGTAAGGTATTAGTAAATAACCACGTTAGGACCCTGTATATGTGTTACGGAAACACAAATTACATCAATGGTAACAGATTTCAGAGTCTTAGACAGAGAGCTCTGTTGCAGATCTAACATAAGGTTCGTACATTGAAGGCGCAAACGTGAAATTTTGAGCGTGGTTTCAGAAGATGTGGAGCAGCATATCATGAACTAGAGTCTGTGATTATTGGTGGCATATAAGAAAGAAGTCGAAGGCAGAAATTTAGAGTTCATAGTCAAAGTAGAAGAAATATTAGGAATTGAAAGGGGGATATTTTATGAACACAATGATCCTGAGCGCTGTTAGAAGTATTAGGACAATTATTACTTTTCGATTGACCAGGGTTCTTTTTCTCGGGATATCTGAAGAAGGAAGTAGGTTAAGGTTGGTCTTAATAACCTAGGAACGTGACTGCAGTTCCCAAAGGACAACTGCTTGAGACCGGTCACATAAGGCCTTTTTGTGGATGGTTTTTTGTTGTATTAACTCTGCATTTGTTATGGCCTTACAGGTGGAAGCGAAAATCCATAGAGCAAGATGAAGTATGCATTTCTAGGGTCATAGAGGTTATATACTCGACCATATGGATGTACACAACGTCTCAAGCATTTCTGGATTTGTAATTTATAGTACAAATTGTGAATACCGAATGACGCGAAGACTAAGGCCAGAGAAAAAGGTACTAAGTGTTTGAATCTGAAGTCTTTTATCAAATGACTCAAAGGTATCCACTAATCAGTTACATGTCTACCCAATGAGTTACATCTATTGTGGATTAAGACCAATATACAATCCAATGCAGTAAGTGCAAGAGGTTTATACCTATAATAAAGTGAAACAAGATTTAATTAGTCTTTCTGTTGTGGTTTTTCTCCATCCAGTAAGACGAAAGCAAACATGTGCTTTTATTAGAGTAAAATCATAGTCTAAACGTATACTTCAAAGTGTGCACTAATCTTCTATCGAGCTTCACCAACGATAACTGGTGGTAATACGGTCTGTTTGAGTCTATTGTTATGTCGCCATGTCAGATGATTGTGTTTGTTAGAAATAAATAAATGTCTGAGCGTAATTGTGGAAGACGGTCATAGTTATCTGTTTTCTAAATGTCTTTCATTCTGATTTAAGCTGCAAATTTGGGCAACAAAATCACCTGCTATGAGTACTAAATCTGTGCGTTTAGCTTTAGGAAGGGATTCAGAGAGCCTCCTGAAAAGTTCATCTCTCACTTCATTTGGTCTATAGTCAGTGGAAGCACAGGTAGAAACGACGAAAATATAACAGCATGTTCCTATCCTACCTACGGAACCATTTAATCGGACATCACATAGGTAACTGTCGACAGGGGTCTATTTACGATGTATTTGTTACACTATCATACTTACAGATATACCTACAACGATTAGCCCACAAGGTGTTATTATAGGGTCGCCAGATAAACGGAAGGTGTCACGTCGGTTCTCTACATTGGCTAGGTAAGGTATTAGTAAATAACCACGTTAGGACCCTGTATATGTGTTACGGAAACACAAATTACATCAATGGTAACAGATTTCAGAGTCTTAGACAGAGAGCTCTGTTGCAGATCTAACATAAGGTTCGTACATTGAAGGCGCAAACGTGAAATTTTGAGCGTGGTTTCAGAAGATGTGGAGCAGCATATCATGAACTAGAGTCTGTGATTATTGGTGGCATATAAGAAAGAAGTCGAAGGCAGAAATTTAGAGTTCATAGTCAAAGTAGAAGAAATATTAGGAATTGAAAGGGGGATATTTTATGAACACAATGATCCTGAGCGCTGTTAGAAGTATTAGGACAATTATTACTTTTCGATTGACCAGGGTTCTTTTTCTCGGGATATCTGAAGAAGGAAGTAGGTTAAGGTTGGTCTTAATAACCTAGGAACGTGACTGCAGTTCCCAAAGGACAACTGCTTGAGACCGGTCACATAAGGCCTTTTTGTGGATGGTTTTTTGTTGTATTAACTCTGCATTTGTTATGGCCTTACAGGTGGAAGCGAAAATCCATAGAGCAAGATGAAGTATGCATTTCTAGGGTCATAGAGGTTATATACTCGACCATATGGATGTACACAACGTCTCAAGCATTTCTGGATTTGTAATTTATAGTACAAATTGTGAATACCGAATGACGCGAAGACTAAGGCCAGAGAAAAAGGTACTAAGTGTTTGAATCTGAAGTCTTTTATCAAATGACTCAAAGGTATCCACTAATCAGTTACATGTCTACCCAATGAGTTACATCTATTGTGGATTAAGACCAATATACAATCCAATGCAGTAAGTGCAAGAGGTTTATACCTATAATAAAGTGAAACAAGATTTAATTAGTACACTTACTAACGCATACTTGAGTCTTTTGCTATATACGCTGGCATTTAAAGGCAGAAATAGACGAATATACAAAGTTCAGATAAATAATTTATTCAAATAAATATTGGTAAGTTAAAAATTGCTAGTAAATAAGCTTGTAACTGTTCAGTTATTTTGCCAGCTGATTAAGAAGCTGTATAAATATAGTTTCATCTACTGCACATTTGGTACGAATGAAACATAATCGATAAGGCCTTAAAGATATGATTTATTGTACTGAAATCGATATTTTCGCGTATCTAATAACCTACATACACTGTGTTACAGAAATTCATTATCAAGTTCCACAAAGCCTACTATTATCAGAAGTAGTAACAGAATATATTAAAGTAAAACACAACAAATGTAAAAGTGAAAATCATCATGCAAACTTAAAACAACAGTAGCTTTTCTTAACTTACTCTTAGCAAACTAAGCTGAGCAGGTTTACCAACCTCACTAAAATACGGCAAAAGCTTTACAACTCGTATTATCCTCCGGATGCACGCATCCATTCGATTATACTCTTGTTCCAATGTGACAGCAATACCAGTTTCGAGTTGTTCATCGGGAGTGAATGGTTCTCGGATACGACGAATGCAGCCTTGCAAACAACTTAATAGATGAGGATCCGGAGAAGATATGTGCAAAAGGTGAGAACGAAGACATTTAGATCCAGACAAGGCAAACCGGCGACGCAGACGACGTTTCCGATCAGAACGAAGTCGACAACTGCGGTGTTGACAAAACGTAAGACCACCGGTCTTCCGACATTGTGTAGGGCACAGTCTAGGTCGTATTTTACAATACTAAAGAAATTGAAATGTTAACAATTCCTAAGAAGTATTAATCAAAATATTTGAAATTTCCTAAACAATAGATTGTAGCAAACACACAATTAGTGAATACAGAGAATACTAAATACTTTTAAAACCTAGTTGTATCAGGCATATTCGTCAGATAAACTGAAGAATAAAACTAACATAAACGTATACGGAAATAAAGTTAATATAAGAATAAAGCCAAGCTGAAAACTAAACAGATTCATAGTGATGTTTTAACTTACTCTTATTGAAGAAAACGAATAATTAGCATGGAATCTCAAGAAAGTTAAAAACTTATGTCTCCAAAGAAAATTAAGCAAATCTATAGGATGATGAAAAGATAGGTTTATAAAAATATGGTATAAAGAAACAGCACGTGTGTTCTATAAACTAAGAAGCTACTTTTAATGCGTTTTAAACTTTGGGTAGAACACATGTAAAAACAGTCCAATTGGTCCATTCCTATAGCAACGCCGGTCCGACATACATCAGCAGTAAAACTTTCCAAATATAACTAAAACTATCTGTTGTCTGATCTTGATCAAAATCAGAATGTTGAACCAGACACGAAAAGTAAACTGTAAATACAATTTGTACGCATAGTCAAGCAGAAAGAGAACATTACTTTCATTAATAATCATCACCATATTTAAATCGGAACGTATATAGTGAATATGAATCAAAATTATAAATTATAGAGTCAATACTAAATAAATAAAGAGGTTTTCAAATAGGGGTTCTTGAAAAGGTTGTTCACAGACAGCTAACTAAACTAGTTGTTCTATCAAGAATTCACAAACGAGTGGCCTATACTTTGATGAAAAAATTATTGATTTTGAAGTAATGTACTGAAGATATTTGATGAGAAAAGTGGAGGTTATCAGTTTTAACATAAAGTTCTTATGGAAGATATAACCTTACTGTTGTGTTTATTTTATATACAAACAGGGAAAAGAATCTTCAAAGTAACCGTTTTGGTTCACCTCAAAGTAATAAGTACTTCAGAAAGTAACGTCCATTGATTAGTCTAGCTCTCTGCCTCCCCCCTACCCTGAAATGCCATGATACAGTAGTGTGGAGAGAGTTCGTTCACCCTATCAAATTGCTCACATATACCCATGCGTTTAAAATCTCTGCTAGATGAGTCCTACTAACTGCCTTCTTTTGGTAGGTTGTTGCTTACTACAGTGAAAGGACGGCAGCGTTCGTCTAGCGCTTAAACTGGGTTGGTGGGCACGGAGGATCCATATCTAAGGGAATTTTGATTCCAAACCAGGTGTAAATGGGCTGCAGGATCTCGACGGAACGAATGACTCATGAACTTACTTTGGTCACCGCTTAACATGGGCTTTATCTCCTAACGACATGCCACTGAATTGTGGATTTGACTTTTAAGTTAAAAGCTTGTAAATCGACCTCGTAAAAAACCGCCTGTCTCGGTTTGGGTGAAGAAGAGAATGAAAATGATGTACTCGGAATATTGCTTTCCTAAATAAGACGATACTAATTGTCACATTTAAAACTTATTTACTTTACGTCTATTCATCTTCCCATTTCGTTTCGCTTTATAATATATTTACCTTTTTAACCAACTCACTCAGCAGTTCGTCTACGGGTGAAAGTCATACCTTGTCTATCCAGTCTCAAGTAACCGAATGATCGACTTCTGAGTGTTGCTGTTGACGTCGAATCCTAATTTAGACTTTCTGAAGTCGTGTGAAGGATTAGAACCAGACTCCTTCAACTTCAGCACATTGATATGAATCTGAAAAAATTAGGTGTGACTGTGCATTTGGAAGGTTTTAACATTGATGCTAACTGTAACTCGGAGACTCTCTATTTAGTAATTCATCTTGTATCTGTGGATTTGAAATGCTTCACATGAGCTTATCCAGGGACTCTGCAGCACCGACGTTCGGTTCCACCAACATCACTCGCACTAAGTGAAAGAGCAGAGGCAATATTAACCAACTCGACCCCCCGTTAACAGTCGCTCATATACTGTTAGGTTAGAAAGTTCCATTAAAGTGAGAAACTGGCATGAAAGAAGATATTTTTTCGTAATTTCCGCTTACGCACCAATGCAATCAAGAATGAGTTTTAATATCAACTGAACAATCTTTCCAAGAGAGTGCATTCGGTAGGTATTGTTATGATAGCTGAAGATCTAAATGCACAGGTCGGGCACCTACGAGGAAGGGATAGTTGCTCAGGCAACTAATGGGGGACTCATTAATCACAGGTCAGATAATGATGACCGTCTACTTGAGCTACTGGACTCTGACTATAGTTCAGTTAGCCCGAGGCACAACTTACAGTCCAGTGATCAGCAAACGCCTTGTCCTAAACGGATTGTATGTATGTACAATCAACATAGAACCTGGCACATGTATGCATCGGTTCAAGTTGCCATACCACCATGGCACCGCAAGATTAACACCACCACCACTGGTAGAAATCACTTCAATAAAATAAAATAATAATAGCAACAAGGAATGTGAACATATAGAATATGGTTCAGGAGGCGTTGAAAGAAAGTAATGGAATAATTTAAAGCTCATAATTTAAGGAAGGACAATGAGTGAATACATCTGCGCCATTGTGACCGATTCTGGGCCATGTCACTCAGTGTTTCTAGCCACTGGTTACGGTAATCGCGAGGACCCCATCCAGGTAGTCTGCAGCTACCGACACGACTTAAACCGGCAGTCAGTGACTTCATGGACTGATGCCATGTTTTAGTTTGGCCACCTCTAACTCCCATCCTATTCCTATATCAGCCGAGGAAGACGGTGGTTGGGCATACGCAACACATATCCCAACCACCTCAGTCGATGAAGATTCACAACCCCATCGACTGATTTACCACTTTTGCCTAACACCCGTCGTCTAACCTCGTTATTACTTACTCGGTGATCCCAGCTAACGCGAGCGATGTTTCGTAGACATCGATAGTCAAAAACTAATAACCTTCGAGTGTCATCTAACCTTAATGGCCACATCTCACACCCATACAGTAAGACAGAGCGAACTGTTGCGCAGTACACTCTCCCTTTCGTTGAGAGACGAATATCTCGTCTACGCCATAAGCGACGTAAGTTGGCAAAAGCCAAACGAGCTTTTTGAATTCATACCGAGATTTCGTCAGAGACTAACCCATCAGGGCTAATCAGACTTCCAAGATAAGTGAAGTGGTCGACGTGCTCAACTACTTCACTCCCTATCTTTAGTTCAGGGGTTGACAAAAACCAGTCCTGGAGCAATAGTTTGCATTTAGAGGGGGAGAAACGCATTCTGAAAATGCTTGCATTCGAGCTTATTGCAGTTAAAAGTTTCTGCATCATATCAGCGTCTTTGCCGAACAGGACTATATCGTCAGCATATTCTAAGTCAATAAGTGGATCTACTGGTAGGAGATCGATTCCTGAAAAGTCAGACGATGAAAGTGTAATTTCTAACAGTATGTCAACTATGAAATCAAACAAAAATGGGGAAAGTGGGCAGCCTTGACGGACACCATTAGAGGTTACAAGTTCAGATGACAGTTCGCCATATGCTCTGACACGACTAATAGTGCTTGAGTAAAGAGCCTTAACAAGTGTTATGTACTTTTGGGGCACGCCTTTCAATGAAAGACACTGCCATAGAACTTCACGGTCTACGGAGTCAAATGCTGCCTTCAAGTCAAGGAAAACCACTATTGTCGGCCGCCGAAAAGTATGTCTGTGTTCTAAGATCTGACGAAAGGTGAATATCTGGTCTATACAACCGCGACCAGGTCTGAAACCAGCCTGATTTTCTCGTATTTGGAGATCACTAGTTGCAGTTAAGCGTCTGATAATTATAGAAGCTAGTATTTTAGACACTATATTAGTCAAACTAATTCTTCTATGGTTATCACAGGACGATTTTGACCCTTTCTTATATACTGGGACGATTAACGATCGACACCAGTCAGACGGAATTATGTCAAGTTCCCAAACCTTAGTCAAAATATCAGTCAGTCTGGTTGTCAATGTGGGACCACCATCCTTAAACACCTCTGGGGATAATCCGTCTGGACCCGCTGCTTTGCCTCGCCTTAGATTGGCTATAGCTTCTTCGACTTCGATAAGAGTCGGGGGACCTAAGTCGACTTTCCATTCTGGTTGTCTCTAAATAGTGGGAAGTTTTAGAGTAGCGGAAAGCCAACTAAACTGTTCCTTGAAGTGTTCAGCCCACCGTTCTAAACGTCTAGACTGAGAGCTAATAAGCATTCCATCTTTTTCGGAAATCGTCTCACTAACGCTGGATTTTTTAACCCCAGTTTCTTTTATCAACTTGAAAAGTTGTCTAGTGTTACCTATCGCCGCTGCCTTTTCCATTTCCTTTGCTTTCGTTACCCACCACTGCTCACGGTCGTTTCGCAGACTTTTCGTCAGTTTATGCCTGATTACTCTTCGCTCATAATCGTGTTCGGAGCCCGATGGGATAAGTCTTCGGGAGTCTATTAAATCAACAGAAGCCATTGAGATCCATTGATTTTTCTTGACATGTTGATTTAAGTCCTTGATAGATATCATTGTAGATGCCACAGCTGCTTGAACATCTTGCCAAGCAGTATCTATTTGGGACGCATCTTTATAATTGCCTAAGTAATTCCTCAGTTGTTCCTGGAACTTAATCTTGGCTGTTTCATTACTAAACTGAATTCTAAAAGGTTTTCCTGTGGTAGTTTTTCTTCGCCCGGTAAGACGCAAGCAAACGCGTGCTCTCACTAGAGCGTGGTCGGAGTCCAAACATGTACTCCAGAAAGATCGGCAGTCTTCTATCGAGCCTCTCCAACGGTGACTAATCGCAATATGGTCTATTTGAGTCCACCGTTGAGTAGGGCCAGGAGGTCTCTATGTTAAACGATGTCGCACCTTATGCTTAAAGTTCGTGTTGGCTAGAAATAACCGATTATCTGAGCAAAACTGCAGCAGACGGTCGCCGTTATCTGTTCTCTGAGCTGGAACACTAAAGCATCCACCTAAATGTCTTTCAGATTGGTTCAAGCTACCTATTTGGGCGTTAAAATCACCAGCCAAGATTACCAAATCTGAGTTTTTGGCCCTATGAAGTAGTTCAGAAAGTTTTTTGTAAAATTCATCTTTCACTTCATCCAGGCTGCAGTCGGTGGGGGCGTAGGCAGAAACAACGAAAAGACAACGGCGTGTGTCCCTATCTTTCCGAGTTCTTACTGAATCATTTAGTCGAACGGCACATAGGCGACTGTCGACAGGAATCCATTCAACAAGCGCCTGTTCTGCTTTCATACTTAACACAATACCTACACCGGCGAGCCCACGAGAAGTTGCTGTTGAATCGCCAGATAAACGAAGAGTGTATCGCGAAGGTTGTTCATTCTGACTAGGTGAGGTCAAGTGAATGACCACGCTAGGATCCTGTATGCGTGTTTCGGAGACGCAACATACATCAATGGCGCGGAATTCTAATGTCCTAGCTAGGGAGGCTTGTTGCCCTATTTGACACAGGGTTCGCACATTGAATGCACCAATGTGAAGTTTGGAGCGTGGTCTTAGTATGCTAGGAACGTTATTTTGTGGGCCGGAATCGTTAGCACTAATGACACAGGAGGAAGTTGAAGATAAGGATTTAGGCTTGAAGGTGGGGGTAGGATAAACATTAGGAATAGAAGAAGGAGTTTGATTAAAATGGCAGTGATCTTGCGTGTTGTTAGCGCTATGAGGGCGGTTATCTCTTCCCAGTTGCCCACGCTGTGGAAGGGTTCTTCTTGATGTACCGGAAAAGCAAAATGAGTTAGGGTTGGCCTGAAAGACCTGGGAGCGTGACCGCAGTGCCCAAGGAACAACTGCTTGAGGCCGGTCACACACGGCCTTTTTGAGAGAGGTTTTCGTTGTTGTTGTAGCTCTGTACTTGTTGAGGCCTTACTGCCGGAGACGGAAATCCGTGGAGTAAGGTGAGGTGTGCATTTTTAGGGTCTACCTTTTCTAACCCCGCCCTTCCTTTGTGAGAAGGCAGCATCGCTGCCATGCTGGTTGTCCGAAGAAAACACCTTACTGCCGTCACACCTCTGTACAGCCGGCAGTACGACTTCGTCCTCGGACCTTATATTTGCTGCTTTTGGTCGCACCGCTCTTCAACCGACCTGCCTGGCATGGTAGGACCTAGAGGAACGATTGTTCCAGCCAGTATAGCCCGATTGAGTCATCACGATAGGCAAGCCCGACCACCACGTCAAGGTAGCAGCACGGTCGGGTCTAAACGGATTGGCACAAGTAAATTAGCTGCAGCTTCTGTTTTAATTAGAAATCAATCCCAGTGAGGTTCAACGCAAGCCGCTGATTCACCTAAAAGCTTTGATAAATATTGACAACACTTGCATGATGCCAAGAAAAAATGGCGAGCCACGTCTCTTGTGGCATTGTGAAACGTTCTAGCTATAAGCGCTGGGTTTCTGCAGCTTCTTTACAACTTAATGAAGTATGTCAACCCACCCTGACGACTAATGAAAACAATAACACACATAGATTCTTACGTCAGAAAAATGTAGACAGCTTGAGTAAGGACTGAGGAAACTGGTGGTTGGAGAGTGCTAAAGAATCTGAAGCAGTAGTTACATCTAGTAATTAATTACCAGTTCTCCCATCTCACCCTAGTCATTGGTAACAAGAAGTCTACTGTCAGTGAAACAGTCTGTACAGGTGATGGTATGCCAATCACTAGCGTGAAAAAATCGTCTTAGAAGATTGGCTGAGTTTTTCCAGGGTCAGTTCAGCTGGTCAACTGCCTTAACAACTTCAATTAGATTGTCAGGCCGAAGACGACTGTTTCACCCAACAAAAAGATCCGCAGGGAACTCCAAATCTTGAATCGTAACAACTCACAATCCTCAAACAACTTATCCCACAGCTCACTTTAAGGATGGTTGTGAAATCCTGGTCAGGGAACTGACAGATTTGTTTGGGAAGCTGAGTGTTCAGTCATCTTGAAATGAAGCGACCGACGTCCACGTCTTAAAAAAGGGCTCACGTAATAGATATAACAATTGTCGGAAGATAAAACTACTCTCAGTTGCCTCCTAGCCAATGGACCCCGTAGTACTTCGTAGACTGCAAACTCCCGTAAGAAACTGACTCGCATGAAGCAGGATGGGTCGGTTATATTATCACCCTCCTCCAAGTGTTGAGACAGCCTTACAAGTATCGTAGGAATAACAATCGTTGTATTTCTTGACACTAGAGCCGATAACATTAATCTATGAATAAGTAGAGCTAGATTGGTTTATGCTAAAATGGGTCACCCTTGGTGCCGTCTCAATGTGAGTTTTACTACAAAAAGTCAGATCTGCAACGCCTTAGTGGGAGTAGATCTGTTGTATGTTTGTGAAACCAGGTTCGAGTTGAGGATATTCGACGTTTCTTCGTGTTTGACTATCATTGTCTCCGCGGTGGTAACACCACGCTAGTAACCGTGATGTTTGTCAATGTGTATTCGGGAGCAATGATAATTCAACTAGATGTCAACATCTTGGAGCACTGGTACCGATAAGTTGGTCATATTTCAGGAATGTCATCTAAGCGGCTTCCATATGATGCTTTATTTGCTGACTCTGAGACAAGTTTGGCAATTTACTACATAGTGCCGTGGAAAAGAATAAAGTTGAATAGAAGTGGCTTCTGAGAATCCATCCCTAATTCTTGGTTTGGGTTCTTTAAGATGATGTAATTCAGTGGCTTTAGTGAAGCCTTATCAAGTATGGCTCTGTAGCTTTCTATTTAACTCATCATTAAAGTGTGATAGCTTTTCTCAATGGAATGAAGCCTTTCATAATTTTATTTATTTTTATAAGAACTGTATCTGCTACCTTATAATTTCTTTATTGTCATATTAAACTTTATTTCTCTAATTATAGCTACTTTTGTACTTCTATTTTCTCACAACATAATGTTCCTAACTATGTGGAGCATACATTTTAGTGCCTATTCGTACAAATTTCATGTTTAACAAATTTTGGTAACTTAAATCTCAGTAGCCTTGGACGAACAAGATAGACTTCTTAAACATATTTCACAACTACTTACAATTTGATTTTTATGAAATATAAGTTTGTAACGAAAATTACCTTCAAATTAGTTAAGTTATGAGAGGCACAAATCCAAGGAAATTATGTATGCTTTAAGTTTAAGAAGCGAAAAAATTAAGTACAGACATATTTAAAGGATGAATTGCTATAAGTCTAAAAGAAAGTCCCAATTATTTAAGGTAAGTTTTAAATTGTGAGGTGATAATGATAGGTAGGATACTTATAACTATTAGAACATTTAATGAACTCACTGAATTTCACACATGATAGATTGGGGGGGGGGGAGAGATTATAAAAAATTAGATGAGAATTAGCTAACAATTGCTGTAACCTGAAACGACCCTTATTTTTAACTGACCTAAAGCTAACCAAGTACGTTTCAGGATTGGACTAAACGACAATAAATTCAGATAAGATTAATATTTAGTAAAACAATAAAATAATAATCAATGAAAGCTAAATTTACAGGTTAGTGGAGCTCAGAAACTAAGAGTAAGCTAATTTATACAACTATGAGCCGCTTGTATGCAAAAGTAAGCGATGCTACTGGGTTAATGAGATCTGAAGGAATGGTAACGATTTTAGGAGTAAAATGGGCATACAATGTAAGTCCCTATCTTTAACATCGGATACATTGGGTTTTGAGCTTTACTTCTGTCTAGCGCTGTACGACATGATAACATTAGTGACTTGATCCTAAATCAGAACAAGACTTTAGCAAGTAACAAAATGTTTCAAAATAGGAACAGCAGAATAAAATGAAAATGAATACATTAGATTATATGCGAAATTCACATGAGAATCAACTAGCTCCTAGTTACGGCTTATTGGCTTAAAATGTGAGAATAACCACACACCGTTGCATGTTCTGAGCGTGTCTTAATCAGGACTGCATCCTGCTGACATTTGGATAAAACTACTTTTATGTTATTGGCTATTAAATTAAATATCTCGTAGGAAGTTGCCTAACTCATTCTCATGAATGTATTTACTAATGTACTGGGACCAGATATATATTGCCTTGTATACTGGAGGCAAAAAAGAAATGTGAAATTGGACAGTTTCACTTTATACCAAGAATCACCACTAACTAATCTCTACAAATTAAATACTCTATGAACAAAAAGTAGATGCATTGAAACGTCGTATTCAATCATAAGTAACGTAAAACTTAGCACGTGCGCATTTGTCCAAGTTGCTACATCAAATCAGTGAAGACTGAAGCTATTAAAAATGAGTACATGAGTAGTAAAAGTGCAAGTAGCAGTAAAAAAACAAGACAAATTCGAGAAAAAATGAAATCGCAGAATAAAAGGCATAAAAAAATTGAAACTCAGAATTAAGTGAAAGATAAAGAATGAATGGATGTGTAATATTCCTACCGACTCTAAGCAAGGATGCTCTAATTATTGCATATGATAATTATGCGGACTCCAACAACACTCTTCAGCTGACAGCATAGCTAAGACCAACAGTCAATGGACTGACGCTGTGTTATTGTCTGGCTGCCCCACCTCCCAACTTGTTATCAATCTACTCAAACATCAGTTGACACAAGTGTTCAGATGATGCAGTGGTTAAGCATACGAAATACATACCCCAACAACCTTTATCAATAAAATTTCATCATATCATTGACAGATTTACCATTTCCGCCTAGTATAAGGCATCAAACATTGACATTTAAAGATGAGATCAACATACGCAAGGAATGATTCGAGGACACCTGCAATCAAACACCTACAAATATCTTCTATTTCTAAAAGCCACAATTCATACCCCTAATGAAAAACCCCGACCGTAGCTGCTACCTTGACGTGGAGGTCGAGCTTGCCTATCGTGATGACGCAACCGAGCTATATTGGCTGAAACGCTTGTTCCTCTAGGTCCTACCATGCCAAGCGGGTCTGTTGGAGAGCGATAAGACTAAAGGCAGCAACCTAAGATCTGAGGGCGAAGTCGTACTGCTGACTGCAGCGGGGTGTGACAGCAGTAAGGTGTTTCCCTCGGATAACCAGCATCTGCAGCGATGCCGCCTTCTCACAAAGAAAGGAAGGGGTTAGAAAAGGTCGACCCTAAAAATGTCACACCTCACCTAACTCCACGGATTTCCGTCTCCGGCAGTAAGGCCTTCTAAAGAATGGAGCTAACACTTCAAAAATAACCCATAACAAGGTCGTGCGTGATCGGCCTCAAGCAGTTGCCCCTTGGGCTCTGCGATCGCGCTTTCAGGTCACTATGACCAATACTAACCCAGTTTCCTTTTCCGGTACCTCAAAAAGTAATACCCTTCCATGGTGTGGGCAGCCAGGAAGTGAAAACCGCCCTCATACCTCTAACAGCACAAGAAATCATTTTGTTCGAGGTCAAATCCCACCCTCAACTCTCAATAACTCCATTATTCCCACGTGCAACCCGTCTAGCCTAACTTTATCACCTCACGCCTCTAATGCTAATGGTTTGAGTTCATGAAACGTTATTCCTGGTATCCTGAAACCCCGCACTAAACTACATATCGGAGCTTTTAACGTTCGAACCTTAGGCCAAATAGGACAACAAGCCTCTCTAGCTATGACCCTAGATCCTCGTTCCATCGATGTCTGCTGCGTCTCCGAAACGCGTATACAGGATCCAAATACAATCATTCGCTTGACCCCACCTTGTGAAGATAAAGAAGCGGTCCAGTTCACCCTTCGTGTTTCCGGAGACCCCATTGCTACCACTCGAGGCCTTGCTGGTGTAGGTATAGCACTAAGTTCAAAAGCTGAACGGGCTCTCCTTGACTGGATTCCTATAGACAGTCGCTTATGCGCTGTCCGTCTAAACGGGACGGTAAGAACTCGGAAAGATAGGGACACACGCCGTTGTCTCTTTGTTGTCTCTGCCTACGCTCCCACTGATTGCAGCTCAGATGAAGTAAAAGATGAATTTTACAGAAAGCTTTCAGACCTTTTTTCGAATAGCTAAGCGTACTGATGTAGTGATTGTGGCTGGTGACTTTAATGCCCAAGTAGGTAGATTAAACGAAACCGAAAGGCACCTAGGTGGATCCTATGGTGTTGAGGCCCAACGAACAGATAATGGCCACCGCTTATTACAACTGTGCTCAGATAACCGTCTATTTCTCGCAAGCACTAACTTTAAATATAAGGAAAGACATCAGTTGACATGGCGACCCCCACAATCAACTCAACGTTCGACTCAAATAGACCACATTGCTATCAGCCACCGTTGGGGAGGCTCGATAGAAGACTACCGCTCATTTTGGAGCACACGTTTAGACTCAGATCACGCTTTAGTACGAGCGCGTATTAGTCTGCGTTTCACTGGACGTAAATGACCCACGGCAAAAATCCCCATATGAGTTCAACTTAGTGATGAAAAAGTCAAGAATATATTTCAGGAACAACTTAAAAACCAATTAGTCAACTGTATAAACGATACCCACCCCGAGTCAGCTTGGAATGATATCCAAAAAGCTGTTGAAACAGCAGTAATATCTACTAGTAAACTAAACCAAAAAGTTAGGAAAACTCAGTGGATTTCAGCTGCGTCTACTGAACTGATAGATGCTCGGCAACACATCCCATCTGGTTCTGAATACGATGAGGAGCGAAGGAAACTTAAACACAAACTGGTTAAAAGCTTACGGAATGATCGTGAGCAGTGGTGAGTGGCGAAAGCTAAAGAGATGGAGAAGGCAGTGGCAATAGGTAACAGTAGGCAACTGTTCAGACTTATCAAGGAAACGGGTATCAGAAATCCAACTGTAAGTAAAACTATCTCAGAAAAAGATGGGACCATTATTCACTGTCAATCCAGGAGGTTGGACCGATGGGCAAAATACTTTAGGGAACAGTTCAATTGGTCGTCGGCCTCATCCCAGTTGCCTAACGTTCCCAAGCAATCTGAATGGCAAATGAATATTGGTCCCCCGTCTTAGTGAGGTTGAGAAGGCTATAGGGAACCTAAAGCGAGGGAGAGCAGCAGGACCCGATGGGTTAACCCCTGAGATATTTAGGGATGGTGGTCCAGTTTTAGCAGCAAGATTAACTGGGATCCTGTCTAGAATCTGGGAATTGGGCGTAATCCCATCTGACTGGTCTCAAACACTAATCGTTCCAATTTATAAGAAAGGACAGAAGTCCTCCTGTGACAATTACCGAGGAATTAGCTTAACTAATATAGTGTCCAAAATATTAGCTTCAATCATACTTCGACGCCTAACTAAAGCTCGTGAAGAGCAGACTAGAGAGAACCAAGGTGGTTTCAGACCTGGACGTGGCTGTATAGACCAAATATTCACACTTCGGCAGGTTCTGGAACATAGACACACTTTTAGACGCCCAACAATAGTTGCATTCCTTGACCTTAAGGCGGCATTTGACTCTATCGATCGTAAGGTTATGTGCAATGTCTGCCATTGAAAGGCGTACCAGAGAAGTACATCAACTTTATACAAGCTCTCTGCTCGAACACCACATGTCGAGTCAGAGCTTATGGCGGATTGTCATCAGAACTGATTACCTCAAGTGGTGTTCGTCAAGGCTGTCCGCTTTCCCCATTTTTATTTAATTTTATCATTGATATACTCTTAGAGTTGACATTTTCATCGTCTGACTTCGGTAGGGTTGACCTCCTTCCAGGAGATAAACTTGCTGACTTAGAATATGCAGATGATATAGTTCTCTTAGGCGAAGATGCTGATAAAATGCAGAATCTTTTGACTACCTTAAACATGAATGTAAGGATGTTTGGGATGCGACTCTCTCCACCCAAATGCAAAATGTTACTTCAGGATTGGCTTGATTCGGCACCGAAGTTAGTGATAGGGAGTGAGGCAGTTGAATGTGTTGACCGCTTCACTTATTCTGAGAGCCTCATCAGCCCTGACGGTCTGGTGTCTGCTGAAGTCTCTGCGCGTATACATAAGGCCCGATTAGCTTTTGGGAATATGCGTCATCTGTGGAGTAGGCGAGACATCCGACTACTGACCAAAGGACGCGTTTACTACGCAGTAGTTCGATCCGTCTTACTTTATGGATGTGAAACATGGCCGTTAAGGATAGAGGATATTCGTGGGCTCCTGGTATTCGATCATAGATGTCTTCGAAACATTGCTCGTGTTTGCTGGGACCACCGAGTAAGCAATACGTGGGTTACTAGGTAGATACGGTAAGTCTATTGATGAAGTAGTAAATCTCCATCAGCTGAGGTGGTTAGGACACGTGTTACGTATGCCTGACCACCGCCTATTTCGACGAGCAATGCTGTCTGGTGTAGGAATAGACTGGAAGAAAGCTAGGGGTGGCCAAAGCAAAACATGATACCAGTCCATGAAGTCATTGACAGTTCGGTTGAGCCATATTAATAGGTGCAGACTACCTGGTTGGGGTCCGCGTGACGCTCGTATTAGATGGCTAGAGACCTTGGGTGATATGGCTCAAAATCGTTGGCAATGGCGCAGGTGCATCCACTCCTTGTCTTCCTCCAAATTCTAAGCTTCTGAACTTATCATAATTTTCTCTTTACTGAATCATATTTTCTTAAATCTTATCACCGATCTCTATTCCCTTCCATTAATACTAACTCTGTTACTACCTTCCCTACTCTGGGATTTGATTCGACAATTTAATCTCTATCTGCTAATTGAAGCATGGCAACTTGAACTGACGTACGAATGTACCAAGTTCTACGTTGTAACTGTCTGTCTAATGCAAAACAACATACTATTTTACTTGGTAGACAGGTACTCGTTACACAATAGGTAGCTCAAGTTGACAAAGCGACACAAGCTTTAAGAATCCATGTAGTTTCGTCAACCAATAATCAATTATGGCTGACGAGTGTTTAAAGGTAAATGGTATAGTTAATGCACTAAACTTCGATCATATATTATTAGTTTAGGTGTCGATTTAGACAAACAATTTGCATTTAGAGCGGAAATGTATCCTAACCATACTTGTATTGTTGCTCAAAGCAATCAGGATATTACGCAGTTTATCAGTTTTCAATAAACAGAACATCGTTCGTGTATCTTAAGTCGACAGGTGAGTCTCCTAGTAGATCACTCCCGGGAAGGTCAGTCGAAGGTACTGCCTCCAAACAAATGCTTAAGAAAAAATTAAACAGAGATGAGGGAGTGTGGAAGCCTGACGAATACCATTTAATGTTTGAATGTCAAGCTACAGTTGGTATTTAGGGAGCTCATCTAGAAAGAATTTAAGTAATTTTAAAAATTTAATAAGATGGAGTTTATCTGAATGTGGTCACACGTCTACTTGTAATTTTATATGATTTGCTCAATTTGAAACGACGCTGTTAATCTTTAATTAACCTGAATACCTTGTCGTTATTTCAGTATTACACAATGCCTTTACTTTATTTCCAATTATCACTTCCTGTGTATTTTCCCAACTTTGTTCCCAATAAAATGAATGAACAAGTAAATAAATAGTCTAACTGTTACAAGTAGATTTTGGAATCATTATATTTTACAGATCAACTGTTCTTTTCCATTAAGAGTAATAATGAAGGTCATCTGTCAAGCAGTATTATACACTTGTTTCTGATTCACACTTTATTATATGGCTGGTAATAGTACCCGACCGCCCAAACTTCAGTGGACAGTGATTTGGACATTGGTTAACAGTCTGGCATTTTAACTACTACGTCATAACAATATCGAAATACGTGAAGAGCTAAACGCTTTAGGTTAGCTATTCCAGGGCCTAATAATTTCCAATTGTCGCAACTGTCCTCAGAGAAACTAACATTTCTACTGAGCACCAAACTAAGGCACAAAGATACATTATCTCACCTAGTGGTTGCTCATTTAAACACGGAGATAGGTGGAAGGTCTGTAATTATAATGGTATGTATGCCCGAACACGAAGTGTTAATTCATTAAGAAACATCAGTAATTTTTGGCTAATTGATATTACCAGCTTTATATCGGAACCCAGACAAATGTCACGTAACAGAGTGATCGGAGCTGTTGTAAGTAGTATTGGACAGAAAAATGAAACAGAATGCAGAGACGACAACCAGTAGCAAGTAAAGACGAGTTAAGAAAAGTGAACATGAAAAGACAGCGGCTGGAGAAAAGTGTCACAAAAAACTTTAGTGATACCCGGCTACTAAGTGGCTTGGGTAGTGGACTATAAATGCAGAAGAATTTTGTCCAAATCCAGATAAATAAATAAAAAACACGTAAAGACTACAAACTATTGGGGTCATTATATCATTGCATCATTCAACAGTAGAGCTTGAATGAATAACGATATAGATTTCCGCTTACTTATGTAAATACTTTGTTATATCTCTCCAAACAAAAAACCGAAAAAGTCTGTGTATTATTGAAGACTATGGACTAAAACAAAAAAGCCAAACATCAGTCGTTCTGTAGAAAGGAAACATGCAACCAAATAATCCAAGAGGTGAGATGGATATAAGGACATTCAGTTCTAAAAAGAATAGTGTCGGGTATGTGAAATGTTGAGATACTAACTGGGATGAACTAGACCAAACTCTTAGTTAAGCCTCGAAGCCACAAAGACAAATATCTTTAAAAAAATAGTATTAAACTCTGTGAATATACACTAACCCAAAATATGTCCGTTTAACTTACATGATCAGATCGTTGGGTTGACTCAAGAGGTAAAATTTTTTCATTTAGTGATTCATCTTGGTTTATAGGTGGCATAAATAACTCATCGGATTTTCCAACAAGAGGATTTTTCAAAGAACTAGTAGGAAGGTTACATTCCTTGTTTTCTAAAGTGCCAGACGAATTAAATGTATCTGTAGTCAACGATAATTCATTGCAACGACTTGTATTCACATAACTAGAAAATTTAATAGGATTTGTAAGATGCAGTGATCTGCTAGCTCCAGAAACACATGAATTGTGAGAAATTTGATTAGGTCTATGTTGCAGGTGAGATGAAGTAGTTAAAGACGATAAATAGGGAGGATAAGCATTTGTGTTACTGCTGCCAACTGACGAAGGCCCAGTTGGATGATTCTGAGGTGAACTACTATCCTGTGGAGAATGGTGTTTGCGACGTCGGGGTTTAGCACGTTGTTCAAGTTTTTCAGGTGCTAAATAAAACAAAGTAAAATAATTGAAAAACACTTATCCAGTGTACTACTACTGGAAGATAAACAGCTCACTAACGTATTACTATTTAAGCTTTTGGAAACATATCAAACAGTGAGTGTAGTAAGAAATGTACCACTTAGGAGAACGTCAAGAAATAAAACCGGAAAAATACAGACAGAGATAACCTTAGTAAGTACGGAATCCAACTAATTTTCTTAAATTTCACCGCACCGTTCGCATCACAAAAGGAACTTGTTACTGATTTCAACTTTCAGCTATTAAGTTGTGATATCGACATTGGCCTACCAAACTATTAAACTGATTGTGAAAAATACAAGCAAATTGTCAGGGAACCAGGTTTCAATAAATCAACTCTAGCTGGACGCATTCCTACTAGACATGTTAATAACATTCCCTCATTTTACAAGGACCAGAGATATATTCATCTGACCAAATATTTGAACTAAGAAGTTCTATAAGCATCCGATGCTTAAGTGTAGTTCAGGAATAGTGAAGTATTTCTTTACTTTGCTTCCTTTTAACTAAATGAATTTTTAATAAAAAACAAATGTTTGGATCAAATACTTAGCGCTTTTACCAGGTTCAGAACACAAGCATACTAACCTACGTTAAACAGAAGTTATATTTCACATCCTTCAGGCTATATTTAACTTCACTGGACGACAAAACACAGAATAATGCCTGCCACTGAGTATAGAATCAAAGAAGTATAATTATCTACTGAAGGCTCTTTACATGGATATTATTGGTCGAGCCATAACTTATGACAGTCTGTCATTAGAGTTGGTTACCTTATCGAAACTTAGTACTACCCGCAGGATGTTGATATAGAATGAAACGTTAATAAAAAACAATAACGATTGGAAGTATTCAACCATCTAGAAGCGTTAAGACATTATGGGCATAGGAGGTAAACTATCGTTTTTGGTATGTACGTACAGGTTGACAGTTGAAATCTGAGTGCTTGTTCCCCTGAACCACAGCTGTTATACATTTATCAGTAAAAATCTACGGGTACTACATATAAGTGTCCGGTTGCTTGTTTTATTAATTAGTCTGCATGCAATCAGATTGATTTTGAATGAATTTTAAACATTATGATAACCTACTTTGAATTACAGAAAAAATATAAAATTCAACTGTCTCTCATCAATGTTTCTAAACAAGATGAAAATAGTAAGATGGAAATTACACTAACGCGAACACTATTTTCACAAAGAAGACAGTACATATTGTTTTCACCTATAAACATAGATATAAAAATTACTTACGTAGTATTAGTTCCCTTTTCATTCCCACAGCCAAACATTTTTCAAGTCTGCAAGAAGGACAGTGTTTACGCTGATTACCTTCAATAGCACAACCCCCACCTCTATTGCAAGCTTTTATCTGCAAAAATAGAAATTAAAGACCATCAAAAACCAACTACCTTAAAACTACCTAAAAAGTAAGTGAACATTGAAACAAATGGCACTGCTGAAACAAGTGTTAAAAAATTGTCACAACTAATCCTATGATTTCGTATACATTACCTTGATTTCTGAAGTTCTGTTTTTATGCAAATCAGGTTGTAGGTAACGCTCCGGAATCATTTGATAATTAGACTAGGCTCACTGTTGGCTTAAATGAAACTGCAGAACCCCAGCTAAAACGTAATAACTTATAAAGCACTGCGAGTGCTTAAAAATATTACGCTTAAAACAGTATCCTGTGCTGATTGTACAAATAACTTTTATACTCGCTTGTAACCATTAATTTACTTAAGAGAGGACAAATGTTGCCAGCTGTCTACTTTAAACACAACCTTACAACGATAATAACAAACGTTGAGTTAGAAAATCAAAAGACTGACTTCAAGAATTAGCAGCATAATTTTTAGATCACACCACTTGCCCAAAAACTGAATTCACCATCAATCCTATCGCAATTAAAATCCGACTACTAGTTACTTTTACCATAATGAAGTTACTTGCATAGGACATACAGTAATGAATAAAGTTATTACTATTCATTTTGATCTTCACAAAAACTCACTCATCAACTTAATTACGCAGGTGATCCTAATTAAAGCAGACGCTGATAAAATGATCTCCCGAACAATGAAATCACGTTTGAGTGGAGTGCCGCTCCATCTAAACGAAAAATGTTGCTTCAAAACTGGAATATAACAACGCTTAGTCTGGTCATAGGGAGTGAAATAGTTCAATGCGTTTATGAGTTCGCCTATCTTTGAAGCTTTGTCATCCAAGATGGATCAGCAACTGGCGAAATCCAGATGAGTTAAGAAAGCTCATTTGGCGTCCGAAAAAATTGTTACTTGTGACGTAGACGAGACGTTCATCAGCCAAAGAGCGGGAGAATACTCTGAATAGGTTAACAAATAGACAAGTGAAAGCACACGTGTCATTTACATTGGAAACCTCGTGTCCAACTATATAACTAATTGTAAAAACCACATCACTAACACGAAATTACCGTAATCTCCGTTTAGTGTCCTAGTAAGCAGTAAATTTACAAAGACATTAATAGTCCATAAGCTTAGAAATAATCGCCTACCAGATGACTACCAACTCTCCCACAAAGTAGTAAACGAGCAGAACTCACCACCTCAACAGGAATCCGTAGCTTTAATTAACGACACATTCAGAAAGTCGAGTCATCTGATTCTCATCCCAAGAACTAATATGGGCCTTCTGTCCTTATCAAACAGAAACTGACTCGACTATTGTATTTGAATTCCAATAGCACTTGGCATATTCGTAAACAAGTGAAGTTACACCCACTATTGCATAGGCTTAGACTCAGGACTGTAGAATTAGGATCAGAAATACAATGAAATACACTTTGCGGAACAAGTTAGGGTAAGCATATGTGTAAAATAAAACTTGCCTTATCCCTAGGTTTCAGTGCATTTCTACGGAAAAACGCCTTACAACTCTCGCAGGTCAACCGATCAAAATTATAACCAGAAGCCGCCTCACCACATACAATACAGACACGCTCTTCCTCACTAATCCCAGCCTTTCGTCTTCTAGTGCGTACGACGCCAGACAAAGAGTGCTTCCGAGAACTACTCTGAGAAAGTCCATCAAAGTTGTGAAAATAATGACTACTATCGCCGTCATTACGGCTACTTTGGATATATGGATGACTTTGCATGTACTCCGTTTGAGAACGATTTAAGCAAGGAAAACTTGACTTTTCATGAATACCATCGCCATATCCAACAGAAGGGCCGTTACTTTGCAACGAATCATCTAACTGAATTCCCGAAACATGGAATGAGTTATCCCGTAAATTTTCATTTACGTCACCACTTCCAGAATCCATTACACAACAGCTCGAATAATTGTTTCAAATTAATGCATTTCAATGATAAGTTAGGATAAAAATCTACTTATGAAGTTGTGAGATTATTGAGCTTGTAATGTTGCTTTAGATAAATGTGTATATTGTTGCAAAGTTCATGTCCGTTTCCAAAATATCGAGGCCATTCAAATAAAGGGCCAATATCACTGTTCCCAGTTCAACATCCAATATCCATGTGACGAGTTAGTTTTAAAGCGTTTGGTTGCTTTGTGGTCACGTGTTGAGTGTCGCATTATCGGTTCCTGGCCTTCAGCTTCCTTCTGTAGTTATCTGGATATATGGCTGTTTGTGGCCTGGCAGTTTCAGATGGGTTTTTGTTATTATTACTATTTCTTTCATCATTTTTCTTCTTTTTTTGCTCCGTTCTTTTCTTTTTCTTTTTTCCGTCTTACGACTCTTGTTCTCTCCTCCTTTTTCGAAAATCCTCCTGTAATGCACCAGTCTCTGTCCTTTCGTTCCATCCTTGGTAGTCTGGTTGGTGAGAAAGGCTTGTAAGAATACCGTAGAATGAGGGTTGGGAGTGTTAAAGCTGAGAATTTAGAACTGATATCAAGTTATTTAGCCCCTATTCCAGGGGGCTTTAGGTACACCATAGTGGCACATATTATCATCTAGCTTCTTTTTGAAACGAGGCAAGATCGAGGCCTCCAGTCTGAGTATGCCCTATTCACCTTAGTACAGAACTTCAGCCTCAGCAAGTAATTTTGTAGCCATAGGAGTAACGGTTATGTGAAACTCATTGCTACTGCCTTTTGGGTGCAGGCTATAAGGTACAGTGTTAGATGCTTTTACAAAGTCCACGAATGTATTGTGAACATGGCTGTCAGTGTCCCCACTGGTTGTCCAGTCATCCCAGTCCAGAAAGATGTTTGTGTTACAGGACCTGTTTCTCCGGAAGCCGTGTTGTGCTTTGTGAAGCAGATCAAGATTGTCAAGGAACTCCCACACTAGAACACCAACAATACTTTCCAAAACGTTTGATAGTAATCGGAGCTTCTTTACCGGTCTATAACAAGTGGAATCCCTCCAGTCCCTCTCCCCTCGACCGTTGATACAATCGTCCACCTCCATTCTTCTGGCAACGTTTTTGATTGCAATGAGGGTTGAAAGAGATTACTGATTGGGAGGCTCAGTAATTCCACTCACTATTTTAGTACCGCTGGCCTCTTGTTGTCGCAGCCCGGCGATTTGTTGGGCATTAACTCCCACAACACCCAATCATATCACTGGGTTTTCTCAAGACTAACGCGAATTTAATCTCGATAGGCCTGACTCCTGTCTTTGGAGATGCGCTCGTCAGGTTAGTGATCAATGATGAAGAACAGTTTAGTTGTCTGCAAAGTGAAAGTTGTAAACTTCAGCTGCCTCAGCGTTGGGGCTAGGTTCCTCGTTGAAGACTGCTATAGTTATGAGGTTTTGGTTGGTAGACGACCTCTGGGCCATAAACCTGTGCAGTTGTTTTTGGATTACTCTGAAGCTTTTTAGTCAGGTGAGCTTGAAGTTCTAGTTTGTCGTATCTGACAGGCACGTTGCACCTGTTCCATAAGCATACACACGAACCGCGGTCGGAGGCCTTCCGTGTGGTTCTTCATCTGTGCCAAGCTTTTCTCTTTGCCTTAAAAAAGAGTATGGTCTCTCTTCCCAACCACGAAGCCGTCTTAGCTGGTTTACTATATATGACAAGGGTAGATCGTAAGGTTGCTTCACTGATCATACTTTGACGGCATACCAATGTTGGTCTATGGGCAAGTCCACTTACTCGCTAGAAATTATATATATTCGTTTAGGGCCCGTTAGTCTCTGCAAGCGTAATGGAAACATTTTGTGCTCTTATCACATGGCAGAGTTCCACTTATGACTATTTCGAATGTTATCAGTGCATGATCGCTATTCCCTATCTAGGCGTTAATTTCAATATTTTCCAGTGGGAGTCTGACATTAAAAAATATGTAGTCCAACTTCGAGGGTTTATCACTCGTTTTCCATCTTGTATCGCAACCTACCCATTCTGTGAGTCCCACCTCATTGATGCAGCCAAAAGCCTATTCGCAAAGTGTCCTTATAATGAGACCTCGTTGGGTAGGTCCAGTGATGGGTTTTTGAAGTTCCAAGCGACCATCACGTTATCCGTTCTCGCTCGAACACATCAAAATCGCTCGGAGTAAGCTCTCATTGCGCACGCGGCCGTTTGTGGAGAGTCGGCATTTCCCTCCAGTCAGGTACTTATTGTTAGCAACACCAAATCGGCACCAGATAGATTCTGGTAATCTCCTCAACGTGGTATTATTTGCAGGTGTTGTTTTGATGAGGTTAGACATGTAAATTGCGACTCCGCCTCTCACTCCGTATTCTCTATCATTTTGCAGCAGCGCCATGACCCGGACGTTCACCTTGTCGTCTGGGATATCGACTGAGAGCCACGCTCCGGTGAGCATAACTATCCTCGGTTTCGGGCGAGTGCGTAGATATCTGAGTGTGGTTATTTTTCCTCATTAAACCCGTACTTTACTGTATAGACAGCCAACTTGTTGGCTGGTTGCTACATCTTTCATAGGATGGCTGATTACTTGTTTGTAGCAACTTCATCACCATATTGCGACTCTTTAGACTCGCAAAAACTATTTCAATTGATTAAGAAAGTTTTTCAAAGCGTATTATACAAACAACCAAAGAACAATCCTACGCTGACGATTTACTAACAAGCGTCGACACCATAGAAGAAGCCAGGTCTACTTATCTTCAATCAAAGATGTTAAGTCTTGGAGAATTTAATCTAAGTGGACAAGCAATCATGTCGAATTAATCAAGTTCATCCCAAAAGAGGATCGCACCGGAAGAGATATTAATTCTTGTTCTCCTACTGAAGCAAGCGGAAGAATTCGGGGATAGAATGAAATGTTCAGATCGATTATCTGTATTCTAGTACACGTAAGTTCGAGGCGAAAGCCTACTAAGGGAAACATTTTGTCATATGTAGCATCCATCTTTGACCCAGGTGGGTTAGTAGCCCCCGTCATCTTACCCACCAAATTGATATTACAAGATACCTGTCAAAGAAGATCTGAATGGGATTCAGAATTACCTACGGAGTACCTTATAAAGTGGAGCCATTTAAACAAAAGTGTTAGAAATTTAAATAAATTGCGAATACTAAGATGCTTTACACTAAAGATGTTCCATCTGTCGGTTGTTTAGATTAAGTGTTTTGCTGATGCTTCTAAGTTGGCGTACGGTATTGTAGCTTACATTCGTTATAAGGATATTTCTGACTGTGCCTACTGCTCTCTACTACATGCTAGGTCTAGAGTCGCTCCCTTGAGACATGCAACCATACCTAAGATGGAGTTAACGGCTTCTGTGCTGTGAGCTCAGACAGAGTGACATGTTGAGCAACAATCAAATGTACCTATTTCGTCTGTTACATATTGGACGGATCCGTTAATTCTATTTCACTGTGTAAAAAATACAACTACAAGATTTGATGGGGTTTAAGGTAACAGGCTTGCGACTATGCATGAATGACCACACCAGACTAGTGAGGATATGTTAAGAGCAAGCAGAACCATGCAGATTATGCTTCTCGTGGAATATCATTGGGTGACAAAACGAAAATGAAGAAATGGCTGAGAGGGCCAGCAATCCCATCGGAGAACGAAGACATGTGACCCAATCTTAAAGTGAACAGCAATATCATCACTAACGTACTATCAGAAGAGAATCACGAGTCCACCAATTGTAATGATTTGTCTCTGGATCGATTCACTATATGTAAGTCGTGGTCTAGAATGTCAAGAGTATTCGTCTTAGGTGAACGATTCGTCGACAATCTAACAAACAAAAAGGAGCAGGCAGACGTTGATTACAGGTATGTTAAAGTTGGAAAATATTAACTACGCGAAACGTAATATGATCAAACTACTTCAAGACAAGGTATTCCCAACAGAAGAAAAGATTATGAAAGACCGATGGCAGAAGTTCGAAGAATACATTAATAAGCTACATAATATACGTAACGAGGGAATTTATGAGACAGTTGACAGTGGGAAATTGTCACGTTACTTGGTTTACTCGGACAATATCATGAGAGGAGACCCAGTTCTAGTGGATGATGTTGATACACCAAGATGTCTGTGGCCAAAAGCTATAATCAAACGGGTGAACTATAGTCCAGATAGATGTGTCAGAACTGTACTTTTGAACATGACAACTAACGGAATTACTCAAGTAGTTAAAACTTTCACCCACTCAAAGAATTCGATTATCAGTTGAAGATGTCGGACATGGTGGCCGTCGCGGAGGGAGTGTTAATTATAATTTATGCTACCTGAATAATGCCGTCGGCGTAAACACTCATCACTCGAACTCACTATGATTATATAGATTATTTTTGTCTAATGACCAGTAATAGAACTGTCTTATTTTTATAAACACGACTGATAATCACAATCGTAGATTTTGAAGCATTTCCCATCACTGTCCTAGAAAGATCTTAGTTTGTGCCAAGTTCTTTATGTTGTGACCACAGTCAGACCTTGACTGTGTGACAAGGGTTTCGTAAAAATTGCCTGCAAGGTCACCTATATGTTTACACAGCCGACAAAAAGCTTACGGTTTACCTTGTTAAAAGCCCTATATACGTCCAAGTACCACGTCAATACCTGTTATCCAAGGCTGCGTTTAGTAAATACAAATTAAAAAATTCAGTGACAAGCCATACAATATTTAGTTTCGGAAAACCATATTGGTAGACCCAACAACAGCATTCGTAATTGAATACATCCCAGAGACCACTCAAACTGTAGTAGTAATAGAGACCGAGTGATCCGAATTATCCACTGTACGGCTGAAATTAGAATTATGGTATAATTGCAAAACAAGACAACCAACAGCGTGATCCTGATCGTGACACTAAATATTATGTTCCTATTAGCACTTGGAATTCAGAAATACATTCACGTAATAAAACAGTAAAAACTCATCAATAGTAGTAGAATTATATCGTAATAACCAGTAATCGGAATCACAAGCAGACGGAAGTCAACACTCAGCAATGCGCTGACCGGAGATCAAGAGAATCCAGTAATCAAACAATCCAGCAATCTGAGGAATAAGCCATCTAACCGAGGATATGCATAATAATAATTTATTTCCTGATATCAGGAGCAAGCCACTTTTGCAGACAAGATCATAAAAAATATATCAGACTGTAGTAAGATTTAATTGTTCCGCAAAATTATTATACTGTAATACACAGAGATAGTGGAATAATAAACGTTGTTTAAAACTGATATTTATGCAGCGTCCACTATGAGCATGACCTTGGGACAACCTTATGCTACTAGAGAATAACCTAAGTAACTACAGGCAGTTGCCAAATGAAAATGACACTTAATTCAAGGTTGCATCCCAAATAGTTGATGCAACTTTTCAACAGGCGGCAATGAAAATAATAATTTACAGGGCAGTTTTTCCTATTTTGTACTTTGTTAAATAGAAATTGAGTCCACGCGTCACAGTACATATAGGCAGACGACAGAACAACAGAACAAAGGCAACCTTGACATTGGCTAAGCAAAAATTGACCAATATGAAAGCAGCTTGGGATAAAATGATATTATCATTGGAAAAGTCTTTGAAAATAAAGTTTCACTCAAATATGTTCAATAACTTTGCACGACTAATATATGTTTCAATATTATCTAAGAGTTGTAAACATTTAAAATCAAAGTAACTTCGATATAAAAACTGGTCCGTTTGCTTATAAGGAACTGTGGTGATTTAAATCCATCCCCCATTATTTTTGAAAGAGAGTAATACCAGTTCAAAGTCAAACCAGATGTTCGCACCATCGTTATGTGTTGTCGATGTGCTTTTGGAATCGTTATTTGTTGACTTTAAGTTGGTTTTCCAGGTTTTTTAAACCGGATTGTTTTATAATACCTTTTGTTTTCGATGTTTAATTACTAATAATCTGAATTGAGCAGGCTAGCAACTTTATGCGAATGAAGGCGACTCTGCTAATGACTTAAGCGATCATACTCAAATTTAGACCACATGACAGAAAGTCCATTCTGCCGAGAGCCAAAAAATTCCATTATTTCTGTGATTGTACATTGTTGCTAGACTAAAATTGTTGTACCTTTTATTCCTCACCATGATCATTTATACAGAATTCATGAATTAAGCGGACTGTATTTCCATTCGTTTTTGCTGATTTAACTAATTTTTAAAGTCTGTATTCAGCTGCGTTTGTTAGCAGAGAGAATTAAATGTAGAATTGTGTAATAACCAGTACATCAACAATAAACTGTAGTATTTGTCAAATTGTGGTATGGGTCAAGATAACATGTAGTCGCCTGCATTTTTTTATTCCATTACCACCATAATTAGTTCAATTATGGGATACATAACAAAGGCTGATGTTATACGAGTGGATAATACGTGTCGAACGAATGAAACATTCTTTTGCAAATAAATGATGAGTATTACTGCAGTTGTCTCTTAACTAAAATTTAAATACACATAGAGTTTACATTCACTGAATCATGTTTTCATGTTTCTTATATCACTACATGTAACAACTTTCCCCAATTGTTCATATGCCAAATCAAGTGAATCGGATATGTGTTTCGCTCAACAAACGGTTGAATAACGTGCCTTGCTTAATTAGATAGTCTGCGTCTAGAGTAATCTGTAGCCATAAAACAGGCAGTGCAAGGATGATTGTGTAGGCTGTCGAAGGATATGATTTTATGCCCTCTAATGATATACCGTACTCTTAAGTTGAACTTATAGTCCAAACACTTACACCTGAAATGACATTGGGATTTTAAGGACAAATAAAATTGCCTCTTGTTACGCAAACTCACACCCCTAATGAGTTGGGGGGTTTCCAAAAGTGCAATGATAGACTACAAACTGATACTTCATATCACCGAACTTATTGGGGTAACGGCTTGAACTAACAGCATAACATATGTTGGACTCCTGAAATAATAGTTATCTTGGCTTAATGTCACTCACAATCATTAGTTCACCTAATGTATGCTAAAACTGTATCCATGTAGAAAACTTTTTTGACAACATAATTTACTCACAAATCTCGCATACGTTACAAGATTCATTGTGCAAATTACTAGAACTTGTAATAATAATAATAATCTATACCTTCATATCAGGAGCAAGCCATTTTTGCAGGCAAGATCAACGATAAAATTTTAGGCTGTAAAATGGTTTAATTGTTGTGCAAACTTATTATAATACACAGAGGCAGTGGAATGATAAACATTGTTTTAAATTGACATTTATGTGGTGTCCATTACAAACTTGACCTTAGGGCGACCATGCGGTGCAAGATAATGACAGGATGCATTTATGCCGCTATTTTGAGGGATTACCTATTGACGGGAAAAATAGATGTTTAACTTTTTGCTTAGTACAAGGTGATCAAAAAGTGCCGAAATGAAAGAATGAAAACAAACAGCAGAAGAGACCAACAGTATTATGACAACTATACTTTTCTGATTATCTAAGCAATCAGAAAAGTACAACTATTTGAATTGGTGTGGACTTCGATATTAGGGTTTATTTGGTAAGAGTTAATTTGTTATCCTTGATAGGTTGGCTATTACGGAAGGTTACTGTAGTAGTATTCAGACCAAGTTTCTGTGAAAGGTGAGGTTTAATAAAGGGTAAATTTTTGCTGGTTGCAGTAGTTACATAAGGAACTTCATGATTATTTGTTAAGTCTACAGTATGTCGATAGATGCAACAAATGTTTATGTAAGTGGATAGTCTTTATTAATCTTGAATTGTTAGATATCAGAATCATAGCCTGTAGCGTAGATGTCTGGTTTTTCTTGCAGTAAGACGTCCTGTTAGAAAGGTAGTGCCAATTAAACCTTATATATGTGGGTCGGAGTAGCACATATTAGATCTTTTCAAACATCACTGCTGAATGCTTGATCATGTTAGAACCGCATTACGTGGCCGTAAACATAAAACAGGTTCCACCCAATAAACAAGATATGTTTGAAGTTATCGCTTACATCACCATGTCTGCCAGCCGAAAACTCCACCCTCCCTCCTTTCATGATGTTAGGCACATACATTTACTGGTTCGATAGATATCATATTGTTTTAATCGTTGCTCAACTTCGCAAGTTCTGTTTTGATCAACCCTATCTGAGCGGGCATCTTATAACAGGTCATTTAGACAATTAAGGTCACTAACTAGAACCTAGATACCTAACTGTTACTACATTGGTATGACAGGCTTAGTTATGAGAAGTAGGAAGTGGTATTGGATATTGGAAGGAGTGTAGAATCTGGTGGCTATACGAGAGGTTACAAGAAACAAGCGTAGTGTTAGTAATGCTATTAATATTATGAGACTAGTAAGCGATTGAGTAGTAGGTTTGAACAATATGTTGATGATACAGTAATAAATAGAAAACTGACTAAAAGTGAGTGGAGAGCAGAATGTGTGAACTCACAGGGCTGAGGGTAGCAGCATGTCTAAATGAAGCAACTATTGAAACATCTACGAATTTAAGAGCATTTGGAGCTCTGTGTCTGCAACCTAATAGTAGTTGGTGGCTATTTTCATATACTTTTAGCCATATCGAGTCAGGCACTGCGTTAAAAACATCATCATCGATGTTCTCCACCTTTATAGTCTTTGGTATGTACGCCAGATAACTCCTCATCTCTTTTAGTCGTTCTATCACAACGAAATACAGCGTATAATAAGTGATATATATTTGTAAAATTCCAATGAGTAGAAATTAAAATTTCTGACGTTTCGCGGCTTATTGCAAGTCGTTGGAATTTTACAAATATATATCACTTATTATAAACAATCTATCCAATGCTCATTTTATTTGAAATTATCAAAGTTAACTTTGGTAATGATATGTAGAAATACAGCGTAGTTATCTATGGTAAGGTATGAGTTAGGAACATCAGATGTTATCCAACTTTCCGTTATTAGTGCAAGTGTAGGGTTGTATAGAAGGACTAGGGTTCTTAGAGATGTCATTTTATTTATTATAGACCGGGCATTAATTAACATCAGTGTTAGATGAGGCAAATTAATGACCTTATATGGGCTATTAGTGACTGTATATTTAACAACGTTTGTACTGTGGGTTATTATATTATGTTTAACATAGCGGTTATTGTAACACTTGCTTGTGGTCCAAGCATTTATGCTGTAAGTAAGTAGAATGGTACTTCCGTTTACTTCATGTAGTGTTGATGGATGGGATTCATCACTACTGATGAACATTGGTTTAGTTAGGGCCAAGGAGGCAGTAATGGAGTTGAGATTATAGTTATGAATATAACTTGGACTAGATATTAGAGGACTCTGGCATTTACTTAGCTGAGATGTTATTGAGGATATAATCAGTGGTTGTATCATGAGGCCTGTGTTCTGAACGTCAATATTATCTTCGTAGCAATCACTTAAGACGTTTTTATTAACCGGATATGGGATGGTAGCAACGTTTTTCCTTAGCAATGACATGAGTCGTGATTGGGCGCATTCACAATTGACACGAATTGTTGGTTCAGGAAGGGTGGTAGTGGATGAAAGTGAAAAGGGCTGTGAGGTGTAAAATGAGGATGCACAAGAAAAGGATATAGGTGAGCATATATGACTTTTAGTTCACAATAGTTGGACAATATGTTATGAATTCTTGACATATAGTCATCGGTAGAAACGTTTGCTATAGACAGACTTCTAAGAGGGAGCACCTATGTACGAATGCAATAAGATATCGTAACAAAAACTCAAAATACAACCTACGATAATGAGTTATACTGAGATTTTTAATCAATCAGTTGAATTTATGCTTTGGTGAGACAGTGCTCTGTCCGACACTTTTAATACTGGTTGGTTGACAAGGTATCATTTAATTGCACTAACTTTGTAACATTATGATTATTGAATACATTATGATTAACTACACAGCCAAAATTAGACGGGGTCCAGATAATATTTTGTCTGCACACAATCATTATAACGTAGTTCATGTTCAAACATATGTACATGTACTTACACAGTCGGGTGGACTTAAAATTGATTGGCTGCCTGGCAGGACTACAGAATAGGGACGAACCAATGGGCTGGTGATTTTTTACCTCAAAGTTATTGGGCACAGTTTAGTTGATAATGTTGACGATTTATCGCATGCTCGATGATTTTGAGAATAAAATTATCGTTACCTATTTGCAGGAGAAATGGTTTACTTCGTAGGACGTGTTTGTGCTACTGTGGTGAGTCAATGAATCTTGACAAATGCTTGGAAAAGAGTGACAAACTGAAGTTTAGATGCTACAAATTTTGGCTTAAGAAATCTCTTAGCTTTGGTTCATTCTTCACACGTTCCAAAACTTTTGTGCAGCAGATAATAGTTCTAGTAATTCAGTGGTTATTGGAGATACCTGTGATTGCTGCTTCAGCCATGGCTGATGTTACCGAAGTCGAGATTAACGTGAATTTTTGCAAAGCTTTTGGTGAAGTCACTTATAATAGGCTTTTTCTAAGGCTTTAATGTTTAAGAGTCTCCAGAATCATACTCAGATGGATAAATGGCTTCCTGATATTTTGCAAACAGTGGGTTAAAATTAATTTTCAAGCTTCTTCTTAGAAACCAGTAATGAGTGAGGTACCTAAAGGCTCTATACTAGCCCCTTTGATCTTCACTTTGTATAATAATGATCTACTATTGTGTATCAAAACTCTAATGTCACTACGCGCTGCCAAATTGGTCTAAATTGTGGTCAGCAAAAATCAGAGCATCCAATGTGTCAGCATACATGTGGGACCCATAGCAGCCTCTCGGTCACAGTAAATTGTAATCTCAAGACTACTCACCAATTTCATCGGTAATAAGTTCACGGGGGGGTTTCAATAAGAACCACCACAAGGTTAAACCTAAAGCGTTAACAATCCTAGGTAACTTCAAATAAAAAAATTGTGGTGCGGGGGAGTAAGCTTCCGCTTTAACAAACGACTCTTATCTCTCGGGAAAAATACAAAGCACTGCAAATCGCTCATGCTGGAACAGCGCAGCCTGTCGTAAGAGGCACAGACTGACAGGTCAGATCTCTACACACTGTGTTGCTACAGATAATCGCATGGTTTTATTGAGACCTACAAAATGGTTTAAAATGACTTTGAATTTGGTGTATCCTCTCTTTTTTTCTACTTATGCACGAAAATCTCACTGGACATAGGAAGCGGATTTATGAGTTGTGAAATGAAGTCGTGGTGCCGACAAGCGCCCGAGTTGGTTATTGTGACCATAATTAGCCACATCAACGAAGATTCATTCACACACAAAAACATACTACAAAGGACCTAACAAAAATCACTGGCTTCTTTCTTCCACATAACACAAATCATAGTTTAATTCAATGTTGAAAGCACGAATTGATCTGAATCAGACAACCACTGATCACCTGGAAGCACTGGACAGCTGTTTCGTCCTAGTATGGGACTCCTCAGCAGTGCGCACCCAAGACCCCATCGGGGATCGAACCCAGGACCTTCTGGCTCCGCGCGCGAACGCTCTACCATTGGACCACTGAGTCGGCTCCCAACGGTTGATATTTCCAATTCAGCCAATTCGTGATACATTGAGCGAACTCCTCTATGCCATTGGTCAGTTACTGCCTCACACCCGACACGGTTGAACTCTACTGGTCACGTCTTCACACTAGAACTCCAGGAATTACCTCGAGGAGCTTGTCACTAGTGAGCTCATGTCGTGGATGCGCACTGCTGAGGAGTCCCATACTAGGACGAAACAGCTGCCCAGTGCTTCCAGGTGATCAATGGTTGTCTGAAACAGATCAATTCGTGCTATCAACAGTGAATTAAACTATGATTTGTGTTATGTGGAAGAACAGTTAACAGTTAACTATCTCTACAAACTCCCCTAATTGTAACAAATCATAGTATTAAATATCTGAAATATAAACTCCTGAAGGTGTTTAATTAATTTTTTCAATGTCTAAATAAAATTTATAATTAAAAATATGATCACCATAGTCGTCAAAGCTACTTGAAGCGCCCGAAATGCAACTTTGAATGAACCTAATTGACCTTCATTGAAATACAAGACTGGTGGTCTTTCAAACGCCGTGACCTGTTTAAGGTTAGCTAACAACATGGGGTTCCAAATTGTTTACAGATTTTCATTACTTCTGATAATACCTCATACTTCACGCATTTTACTTTATTTTTCATTTATGGTAGTTAATTGGATGATGCTACAGTTTAAATGCACATTAATATTTTAGTAAACCAAAATATTTTATAGTAAAGTAAAACTGATGATTTGTGTTTTTCAATAAAAACTTCATGACTTTTACTTAGTACCGTTGCAATAAATCATCAAGGGACGCTTGTCTTTCGGTACTTTTAACTTTCAAAAAAACAGTTGACTTTTTTTACTAAAGTATGTAAATATTCTACCAATCGAAGAGAGGAAACAATTTAGTGATAATTTGGTGGATAATAATTTCCCGTAGCCCTTGTGATCATTGATTTTCTTAAGGATGATTCTTGGCCTAGCTAACATCCTGATTTTTATCATGCAATTTGCTGAATAGTATTAAAGTTTAATTAAAAACAAACCGCATTTTTCAATGAAGCTTATAAGAAATTGTTTAGAATCCGGCAAAAATTTCGTGTTTTGTTTTATTTATTTGTTAAAAACCCAAGATATACTTAGTGTCCGTATATGTAGCTTATGTAAGTTTTGTTAAAATTAAAATAGTTTCATATGTGGTTACAGATGTTAAAATCCCATTAAGTATATGGCTAAAAACCCTATGTACATCATTACTAACTTTGTTTTAGCGACTTAAGACAGGGACCTTGTTAAGTTAAACATCTTTATAGTATTAATAAAAGTTAATTCGAATACCTACAGAAAATTTGCAAAACTTCAATGAAGTAAGTAAGGGGTAGAATTTTTAACCGCCTAAAGTACATTTAAAAACAAAACTGCCATGTTTGTGTTTGTAGAGGCCGTAGCTTGTTATTTTTGTTTAGATTCTTTATGAAAAATGTTAGTTTCGGCTCAAACACTATGTAGGACTGTTTTGATTTATAATAAAATTGAAAGTAGAATTCTGTCACAATTTACTTGATAGCCCCAGCATTATTTCCTGGTTAGTTAGATTAAAATGTCTAAGTCCCCAAAAAGGTGTGTTTTTGGTGATTATTACTGTTCATTACATATCGATTAGTGAGTGGGCATTGAGTTTATATTTATATACGTTTCTGGTTGGTTTTAAGTACTTGGTATGAGCAAACTGAATATTTCTTTACCTTACACTTTTTACTCGAATAATTAAGATTTAGAAACAAAATGTTATTGATACACTTAATTTCATTGGTGATTGGAGTGACTTTCCCGGGTTTATTATTAATATTCAGGGTAATCAGTAGTTTAAATTTAATTAGACTTTTTGTAACTAATAAACTTTTTCATTGGAAATTTTTGTATAAACTGTACTTTTATAACATTGTAATATTTTGCAGAAGACTTAAAAAGTGCTTAAGGTTTTGAGGGCTTAAATATTTTGGAAATAAATTTCTTGGCATTGCATAAAATATTGCCAATCGGCTTTACACACTTTACCTATTCGTACAAGGATTACGTGTGCTGATATCGCTTGGCCAGTTAAATGTTACTGATCAGTGCCTAGGATATTTCAAATTTTTTCGTCATAGCCACTAGTTATAGTGTATCTGTTGTGATTAAGCACACTTACATCACCTTATTACTGTTACAATGGGGTTTCAATGTTAGTTAGAATTACGGGTACTCGTTATTATTTACATACATTAAACTAGATAATTTCTAAACCATAAAAGATACTTCCTCTATTTCACTGATGAGCACTATTAAATAATAACCACGGAATAGAAAAATCTATTGTATTTTTTGTAACAGTTGCAAATGTGTTCTTTAAACGCAAAATCATATGATACGAACACGCTGAAAAAATTTCGAAACCTGAAATATTGTTATTAAAAAGTTTGTGCTTCTTAATTTTCATAAAATACGTATTTTTTAGGCCCAGAATTAGAACAAAAATGCTTTTTATTTCGTATAAACAACTCAAAACCACAGTCCTAAACACTCATTGATCTTACAGACAAAGAGCATAACCTAATCTCAGTACAACTAGGCGAAAGTTATTTTGATATGCATTTTGTGTTATATAAGAATTAAAGCTATACAGTTTAGCAAATGCTTTTTTAATGTTTAGCTGTAATTTGAAAAAAAGTGTAAATAATATATATCGCTTTCACAGTCATTATAAGCTCTTATAGTGGTTTGTTTTAATCTTAATATTGTTGCAGCAATATTCATTTTCACTGATATCCTCAGTTCATGTAGATTAGAATGATTTACTCAACCAATCTGGTTTAGACTCCGATATATATATCTTTAGGTATCTTAGGAAAATGTACACAATATATCTGCATTCTACTTTATGTCATTTTACTATTCATGCTTTAGCAAATGATGCTATAATTGTACTGGCCATTCCATTATTGGTACTTATCTTGATTTTGTCTATTTTAAAATACAATCAAAACATTTCTGAAACCCAGCGAAACTCTTATCCATTATTGATTCATGCTACTATACTTGTTATATCAAATACTAAAACTCGCGGATCCCGCCCTTATCTAAATTGAAAGTATTATTGTTAATTTGGTAACATATCTGTAATTAAAGTTGTCGCCAATAGAATAACGTTAACTGACACTATAATTACTAAACTGCTTATCTTTCTAGTTTAGCCTGTATAAAATATAATAATGTTTGAAATCACATAATAAAACGGTTATAGCAAGCATGAAAGCTAAAATTCTCGGCAGGAATCGATATTCAACAGTAGGTATTCAAGTATATCAAAAGCAGAAACAAATCATTAGGAAATTGAAATAGCGCCTGAAGTTTTTATAGCAATGATTGCCAAAACGATTATCCACTACACACCTACCCTAGACTACAATACTATATAAACTTACTTTAGTGCATACCAACCAGTGTGAAAATATGGTAGATAAGAAGAGACTCTCTATAACAAAACAAAGCTACCTTTGTGCTGAGTATGCAAACTGATATATCAAGAACAGCCAGTTCTTCATGGAAAATCAGTATTTGACGGTTTCCACTGGTTCGAAAGCGTTTTAGTGACGTGTTTACTCAGTATCATGGTTCAGCTTTCCAAATGCTGATTAGTTGTGAATATTCGATAGAGTTTAATTAATTTTTTCCTAATTTAATCATACTACGTACTGAAACATTCACTCATTTCATTCATCAACAACGTAGAACCGGGCACATATGTCCGTAGTTTCAAGTTGCCATGCCATATTAGCACTACAAGATTACAGAGATAACATAACAACAGAATATAAGAGGGAAGAGTAAAGTAAAGGTATGTGAAGGGATATAATAGAATTTATGATCCAGATGAAGGTAAAGAGTTAATACAGTCGCGCCACTGTGACTGGTTCTAAATTATATCGCCTAGTGTCTCCAGCCATTCATTGTGATTATCACGCGGACCCCGACCAGGTAATCTGAATCTACCAACGTGGCTTAGATCAATAGTCAGTGGCTTCATGGACTGATGTCATGTTTTAGTTTGGACGCCCCTCCGCTTCTTACATCTTACTTCAACCCAAGCCAACATCGTGAGATGAAGCAGGCGGTGATTGGGCATGTAGAGTACATGTCCCAACCATCTCACTCGATGAAGGTTAATGACTTCGACTGATTTACCGTGTTTCCCAAGAACCTTTTGTCTAACTTCACTATTACTAATCCGGCTATTCCATGATATACGAGCGATGTTACGAAGATTCCTATGGTCAAATATCTGGAGTCGATGCATACCTTGGGTTTTCATAGCCCACGTTTCGCAGCCATATGTTAAAATGGCGCGGACTGCTGCGCAGTACACCCGGCCTTTCGTTGAGACACGGATATCTTGTCTGCGCCACGAGTGCCGTAAATTGGCAAATGCCAATCGAGCTTTCTGAATTCGCGCTGAGATTTCGTCAGACACCGACCCACCAGGGGTGATGAGACTTCCGACATAAGTAAAGCGGTCAGTGCATTTAATTGCTTGACTCCCTATAACTAATCTAGGTGAAGAAGCAGATCAGTCCTGAAGTAACATTTTCCATTTAGAAGGGGAGAAGTGCATCCCGAATATGCTTGCATTGTTACTCAAGGAGCTCAGTAGACTCTGCATACTGTCAGCGTCTTCACCAAATAGGACTATACCGTCTGTGCATTCTAAGTCGACGAGGGAACCTCCTGGAAGGAGGTTAATTCCTGAGGAGTTAAAAAAGTGAGTAAGATTTCTAAGAGTACACCTATGACGAAACAAAATAAAAAATAGGATAAGGGGCAACCCTGACGAACCCCACTTGAGAATGATATTTCTTGTGACAATTCTGCATAGGCTCTGACTCGACCGGTGGTGACTGAGTAGAGAGCCTTTACAAGGTCTATATACTTTTGAGGTACGCCTTTTAATGACAAACACTGCCACATGACTTCACGGTCTACGGAGTCAAAAGCTGCTTTCAAGTCAAGAGATACAACTATAATCAGACATTGTTACATATACCTGTGTTCGGGAATCTGGCGTAGGGTGAATATTGGATCAATGTAACCACGTCCAGGTCTGAAACCAGCCTGGTTTTCCAGAGTTTGCTGTTCTCTAATGTTGGATAAACGCCTAATGATTATAGAGGATAATATTTTAGATACTATATTATTCAAACTGATTCCTCTCTGGTTATCACAAGAGGATTTCTGTCCCTTTTTGTAAATTGGAACGATCAGAGAACGAAACCAGTCAGACAGGATGATGTTCAGTTCCCAGACGTCGGTTAATATATCAGTTAACCTGCCAGTCAAAACGGACCACCATCCTCAAAGATATCGGTAGACAACCTATTAGGTCCTGCTGCTTTCCCTCGCTTCGAGTTACTTATAGCCTTTTCAACCTCAGTGAGTGTTGGGGAGGGGGCTTGTGTCAGTTTTCCATCCAGGTAGCTTGGGGATATTAAGTAGGCTAAGAGTAGCTGGCGGCCAGTTGAACTATTTCTGAAAATGTTCACCCATCGCCCTAATCTTCCAGACTGAGAGTGAACCATGGACCCATCTTCTTTCGAGATAGTTTCGCAAACCACCGGTTTCCTAATACCGATGTCCTTGACAAGTCGGAACAGCTTTCTACTATTGCTTGCCGCCACCGGTGCCACCATCGCTTTTGCTTTTGTTGCCCACCACTGTTCACGATCTTTATGCAGACTCTTTGTCAGTCTACGTTTGAATTGTCATCGCTCTTCATCATACTCCGAGCCCGCTGCAATGGGTTTTCGAGTCTCCATCAGTTCACTAGAAGTTCCAGAGATCCAGTGATATTTCATAACCTTTGGATTGAAGTTAAATGCAAGTAACGCTGCTGCGTTTACACCTGCTTTAAAATCGTTCCAAGCTGTTTCGGGATGAACCTGTTAGTTGTGAGCAACTACATGTTTAGTTAAATCATTTCTAAATGCATTCTTGGCATTTTCAGTCTCGGACTGATATCGAAGGGGCTTGCTTAGTGCGACCTTCTTGCGACCAGCAAAACGCATAGAGAAACGTGCTCCCACTAGGGCGTGGTCAGAATCTAATCACGTGCCCCAGAATGAGCGGTAGTCCTCTATACCTCCTCTCCAACGATAGCCGATGCCGATATGGTCGATTTGTGTCCATCGTTGTATAGATGTTGGAGGTCGCCAGGCTAAACAATATCTCTCTTTATGCTTAAAGTTTTGGCTAGCTAGAAATAAAGAGCAGTCTAAACATAATCATATCAGATGATCACTGTTATCCATTTGTTGGGCTGGGATGCTGAGTGACCCACCTAAGTGTTTTTCAGTCTGATTTAGCCTGCCGACTTGGGCATTGAAATCCCCTGCTATAATTATTATGTCTGAGTGTTTAGCTTTCTGAAGGAGGCTAGAGAACTTTATATTGAACTCGTCATTCACCCTATCTATGCTGCAGTCAATGGGGGGGGCATAAGCAGATACGATAAAACGGCATCGGCGTGTTTCCCTATCTTTCCGAGTTCATACCGTGCCATTTAGACGGAGAGCACACAGGAATCTACTCGAGAAGTGCCTATTCTGCCTGCAAGCTCAGTGCTATGTCTACACCAGCAAGGCCACGTGAGCCTGCTGTATGGTCTCCAGATAAATAAAGTATGAATTGTGCTGTTCCTCTGTGTTGATTAGGTGGGGTTAAACGGATGACCTTGCCGGGATCCTGTATGCGTTTTTCGGAGACACAGCATACATCAATTGCAAATAATTCTGGTGTTTTATCTAAAGCAGCTTATTGATCAATTTGACATAACGTACGTACATTAAAAACTCCAACATGAAGTTTAGAGCGCGGCTTTAGAAGACCTGGTATAGCGCTTCTGGAACTCAAGCAACCAGTACAAGTGGCGCGCATAGAAGATGTAGTGGGAGAAGTTCAAATAGCAGAAACCAGAGAAGATAAACATGTTTGTTCGCGAACAGTGTGATCTCGAGTGCTGTCAGAGGTATAAGAGCGGTCATCACTTCTCTGTTGTCCACACCGTGGGAGGATTCTTCTTAAAATACCTGAAAGAGAAAGTAGATTAGCGGAGGTCTTGATGACCCAAGTGTGTGACTGCAGTGCCCAGGAGACAACTGTGTGAGACCAGTCACCCATATTAATTGTTGCTCCGGTTATCAGAAGGGGCATCGGCCTCGTGATTTCTGAAGAAGCTCAGCTTTCATCATGAGGCGTCATAACTCTTCGAAGTGAAGGCCTTCCAACTCCCAGGGCTGAATTTAAAGGATTTAGATGGTTTTTTCTTATTTGCACTTTTCTAGCAGGGTTGTCGTTTTTATGGGATGGAGTTGCTAACCCTCTGTCCAACCCTCCACCTTTATCCGGGCTTTGGACCTGCAGTAACCCCGGGAGGGCTCCAAGCGAATTTACTGAACCATCACCAGCTTGGTTACTATTTTCGCTTGATATCGGTAGTAAGCTTTTAAATTATGAGAACGAATCGGTTGCTGAATGTCATATTATGTTCAACTCAATCATCAGCTCGCTTTTATAATTTGAATAATAATTAGCATATATGTTTTGCTAAACAGAATTGTTAAACCTTAGCCTAAACTTGATTAATTGTGGCTCTTCTAGGCCTCCACACAATTAAAACAAATTTAATGTTATAATGAGCATAGTATAAGTGAAAGTCAATTTGTAGAGTGAAAATTTTACACCTCATTTAAGTTTATGATGATCATGTGTAACTTCATTATTGAATAGCCGCAATAAGCATAAGAAAACTGTAGGTTCATCGTATAATCTGAATGAGAAATACGATTGAAGTGAGTGGAAAATTATACCATCAAAGCGACTTGAGTTGATTACATGAATACCAAAACACTGTTAATCTAGAAGATAGTATATTTAACTAGAAAAGGAACAAAGTGAAGACCCTTGTGCAAATTTCATTATTAAGGCCCCATTCGATAAAAGCATACCAAAAGTCAACACACAATTATCCTTGAGTAAATTCCTTGACCACCTGCCGATGTAAATTGGCCAACAGGAGCAGTTGAACTAATAGATACGAAGAGAGAAGGCAAGCTTGAGTAATTTATCCTTCGTTCTCGGTGTTACCATCGGGTGAGTAGAAAACATTAGTTGTAGTTTTCCTTCAGTGAATGTTCTTTGGATGGCTCTGTTTAACCTCAGCATTAACATTGTGTTGGATGCATCATCTCTAATATGATAGTCACATAAAATACGACTTTTTATTTACAGTCTGGATCGCCTTTCTATTTTCACACATGATAGTATATCTATTTATAAACTTTACTGGGTTCCAATTCTCTCCGAAAGTTTGATGCGATGCTTTCATTTCTTCGTCAACTACATCAGAAGCATATTGTTATTATTTTATAATGGAGAGTTTTCAATAGATTTCTTTTATACTGTAAAGGTATAGATCTAAAATGTTTTGTATATTGTCTTATCCGTGATTTCCTTGTTCAGATTTCTGCTTAGTGAATTATCTGTCCTTTTGTGGGCAGAACATAAAAAAATGCTATTTTGCCTTCACTTTCTTTTTCACATGTGACTTTAATTGACGAGCGAACCTACTTAAATTGTCCGGGAATCTCAGATCGATTAGTATGTTGTTTGCAAAGAATAAATGTATCCTCCTTGTATCAGCAGTAGATTGGAATTTCGCGATTGGTTGTGCAAGGGGACACCTTGACTATGAAAATATCGGCCAACATCGGACATTGTAGCAGGCCCATTGCAACCCTCAATCCACCTGTCTATATATCTCATTATCAAACGTGAAGCGTACACTCATTGTAAATTTCAGCAGTAATTTCTCAAACGTGTCTATTAAGATGATGATATCTACTCCGCTTTCTATGGCTTAATCGCTTTTACAGTTAACCGTCTTTATTAATGGATCATTCATGAATAAGAATGTGGCATCCAAATATAGCACTGATTGCTCTTTGGTATTCGATTCTTTGTTTTGGCAAACATGGAAACTTTTTGGCAATATTATTTGTATTTATATTTGTTTAGATCGTGTCGATTTTCGTAAGTCTAATTAGTAAACCTGATGATAATCGTGTCTAAACTGTTTTCTAAACAAAGTGGGATAATTTAAACGAGTACGTAAGTCCAATCATAAATTATAAACTATTTTAAGAGATAAAACTAGGTGGATAACTTTTGAAATATTTGTGTATCACATTATTATATTCCTTCTCTCACTTAACGTTTTACAATCAACCGTTTCCAGTATAAGGAATTTTTGCGGTAATGCAGAATTTTTTAGTATTTGTTAGAGTCTAGGCAGTTTTAATAATTGTGATAATACTGCATTTTCGACGTAGATATGGAAGTAAATTAGTCCATACTGTAATATTAATTTATAAAATCCCGTTTGAATATTTAATTAATGCTTTATATACATAAGGATCCATGAATTAAAATGATGTAGGTGGTTATTGTAGTGAAACACACAAACTGCTTAGAATAAAACTAATCTTGTAATAGGTTTACTTGTTGTTATCTCTAGTCAATTAAATGCGGGTGTTAATAAGGTGTTTCCCTTGAAGTATTTCCTAATAATACAATGCATAAAGATGTTAATTTGGAAGGTTGTAGATGATAGATTAAACTACATGAATGTTTTATAACTATTTCAACAATCCGTGTCAAAAAAGACTACGAAACGGTTAAAATGAGATAAACAAAAAAGGAACAATTTAGCACATTGTTCGACTATGAGTATGACTTTGTTAATTGTATTCATATGACACGTAATAACGACCAACATTTCGTTTTACCATTCATATATATGTATATATCGCTTGGCGAAAACATTCCCAGATACACCATTTCGTTGTATTTTTTATTTCTAATTTATTAAAAACTAGATTTCAGACCTTGCTATTGAGTATTTTCATATTATTAAAGACTCTTCACAATTTCCTGTTAAATTTAGGGGTGTGTAGTGAAAACTCTTTTACTGAACCAGCTAAAAATGTTAGATATAAGCATCATTATAAGATATAATTATTTTTAATGTTATTTCGCCAACTTAGTGTGTGATAATTATTTGCATAAGGGTAATAAAGTTACACAATCTAATCCTTGGCAATCGACAGATTTTATTCAAGAAGTTTGCAATATAGTCAATCACTAAATAGGCTAATATTAGGATGTAGCGGATTTGGATAGTGTTCAAGTTTTGTGATAGCATGTATAACTAAAGCACTAAATTATAACTTTATTTATTACCGAATAATCAGAAAGATTGCTGGAGCAGTGTATTGGTCCTTCTGAAGGCTAACTTACAGAAAGCTAAGTAAATGGGTTTACCCGTGTTACATCTATTCATATAACTTCAAGGTACAGATTAAGCAAAGTGACTTTATGATTTCACATGGATATGCTTTATGAAATATCATCTACCGTTATTGTATAGTACAAGAATTTGTACACCAGAAATTCAGTTAGACCGGAGTTTCTTTATCGATTCAATCCTATTCGTTAAATGAATTTGAAAGAATGCACTATTTATGCCAGACGCACATATTTTCCATTATTTTATGGATGGACTGTAGCTAGTTTAACTTCTTTCTGTATTGTGAACAATAAAGTTGACTTTATCTGTTGATACAGGAAATCTGTTTCATAAACCTTGATACTGCCTTGTTTTTTCACATGGAACAAGAATTTAAACATCTGGAATATAGAGGGATAAATTTATTAATGATTACGATAGTATTGTATAATCCTGTCAGAATATCACTATCAAAATTACTACCAGTTAACTTGTATTATCATTTACACTTATTTCACGTAAAACTATAAGTAATGTAACACGCACATTCCTTATTTCATGATTTCATTTCCTTGTGGTTCTCGCCTTCTGTGTTTAACAGACTTCATTGTAGTCTAAATAGGAATTTATTTCAAAATGACCTTTCTTCTTTGCTTTAGTTAGTTTTTGGTGAATAGATTTAGTTAATGTTCGTGTGTTCCATTTTCTGACTTTGTTGATTTTAGAAAAAACCCTATTGATCGACGTTACATTCAGCGACGAATATTCTTTTCTCGTATTTCATATTTCATAGTAGTGAATAGTGTGTGGCTAATGATCGACATTTTTTCCGACTGTCTGGCAGGATGCAGTCACTAGTTAATAAGATCGGTTGTACGAACTGAAATATGAATTATTTTAAGGGATAAGCGGGAAGTGAAGGTGAATAATAGGACGAAAGTTTTTTCGTATTATTATTAAAATAAATCAAAATATCGATAAAGATGAAATCATTATTTACTTACATTTGTATTTTACTGACGAATTTTATGAAATGTCAGACAAGAGTTCCTGTCTTACAGAATATTTAGCTTTTACTAACATACCAAAAATACTTTTTATTCATATAACTACCTTTCATCAGTTGTTTACTAATTAGTAATTCAAATATCTGAAGATCATGCGTCTGATCTTTCTTTAAGTGAGCAAGAACATCAACGGTAATAAGACGCGCTCAGTGAACATTGATTTTAAGTACTTTAAGAACTGACATCAAGTTGTGATCAGAAAAGTTATGTTTATGTAATTACTATCTTGTAAGTAACTCACATGTTTATTGATACCGTGTTCACCAATAATTGGTTTGTGGTAAATACTCTGAAATTCCCCAGGTAGACTATCATATACGAGGTTACATGAAGTGGGTGTGATTATTAATTGTCAACCTATGTCGTTAGATACTGATAACTCTTAACGGTGAACTGAATAAAGTGACAAATATTCGACATGAGAATTCGTATTGTTGTAACGATAAGTATAAACATTTTAGTATCGATATATGAAAGTTCTGGATTCAGTATGTTGTGGAAATGAGGTTACTCATTAATAATTATATTATCCAACTAGACGTCTCTTTGGCTTAATTCAACTTGTAACTGAAAAAAACCTCATTTGATGCGGACTGTTAACAATTATGTAAATCAATTACTTTTGGTTTTATATTAATTGGCTGAGTATTTTTCTGTAATTTTTTGATTCTTACAAACTAAATACTATCTAAAATTCAGTGGGTATAGAAAGCATCTACTCACTTCACATCAACCCACTGTTCTTAATACTACTTCATCACAGGAACCCAAACTCAGCTTTCACTAAAAATTTATTTCTTTTTGTAGCAGAATAATCTCTTTTGAATTATGGTACTTAGCAATAACCAACGAGTTAATGTAATGAATATCGATTATTTATTGTTTAACATGCTTTCTGTAAACTCTGAACTGCTTGTGACTTTATTCTTGAGAATATTGAGTCAATAGAAATGTATATTTATAAAACTCAACATGACAATTATTTACGACTTTATATTACTATATCGGATAAACTGCTATTAAAATTCAGATTTGAAATTCTGGTTCATTCTACTTCTTAGTCAGTCGAAATACAGGCTTCTTGTTCCCCAATTATCATGACATCTTGGTATAGCATTTCATAGTTAAGGTCACCAGTTTGTATCCTGAGAGATGTAAAAAAATCGGTTAAGGTAATGGCTATGTTCTTTGTAATAAATGCAATATAGTATAATCGTAATCGATCTTGACTACAACTGTAATTTAACTGCTGGACATTTCGTTATTCTAGTTCTAAATAATTATTGTTTTGCTACACCTAATAGTTTTTTATTTTTAGCTAAATGATTGCAAAGCAGAAACGATGAACAAGTTCGTCATATTACCAGTTATAAGTTAATTATGCTAGTTATACGTTTGCATTATTCGGAAAATTATATCTGTGAACTTCACGAATAGTAATTCAAGCTGAGGTAGAATATTGTGGTTTTACTTAAATGCAATGGCTGTCATTGAAATATAGATTACATATTAGAGTATTTACGAAATGTAACAAAATGATTTCACTGAGCTTTCTGACTGCTAACCGGTGTTTTGAAATGTGAAAATCCAGAAAATCTAATTATTCATGCGATGCTTAAAAGATACTTTCATTTATGTGGTAAGTGGATAAGTTCCATACTCTTTTTTATGATAAGTAATATCTTTATTTGGAGGTTTATTATATTTACCACTACGACTCCACTTTTCACGATTATTCCTGCTCTCTAAACTGTCGGAAAGATTAGAATAAATTAATGATATCTTCTAGCATTTTCTAAACGAATTGTACGTCTACCTTTTTTGTATCCGATCGATTTTATCAGATTTCTATGATCGTTAGTTTGAATAATGATTTCTATACTCGTATGTATACATGATTGTGAAAGATAGATTCTGTACGTGCATCGCCTGCCAAATTGTTAGCAATTAAAAATCAATATTACCTATATTTTATGACTCAGTTTGGCTGGATTATAATTTTTAAACATGTTTATTTCTCACAAGTTACGAAATAACATAAACAATCTTTACAGCAGTTAGGAAGATAGTATAAAAAACATAAACCAATATTTTCAAAAGGTGATAAACGTTAGTGGAAATAATTAGTCATAATTTCAGGTTGACATTTCTGTAAATAATCTAATTTAAGGAGATGAATATCATGGAGTATGAGACGGCGTTCTCATCGTGAATGATATTAGGATGTTGTCTAGGAATAAGTGCATTTTTGAAGTTTGAACTGATTAGTAGATAGTTTTTAAGTTTTTTAAACACCTACAGAATTACTTAGTTCCCTAATTCTCCAGGTTAGGTCGTTGTGGTTGGCATCCCCAACTCACTGCATCGATTGATGTAATGTGAATCTCAAAAACTTATGAAAGATGTTTTATATCTATACAGCACAACTATTTTTAAAGATTATAATTTTGGTTAACTATGTCTTAGGATAGTTACTGATAAAATTACCTATTGTTTCGTAACTGGCAAAATGACAATTAGTAAGAGAAAGACGCTTTTATAGAAATTTCGTACCCAAGTCCTAAGCTTAAATAGGCCTATTATTATTAATGAGGAATTGTTTGTTTCAGATAGTTATTCATTTAATATCAGTTATTGATGTAAATGACATTCAGACTATGCAAAATTTTAACAAGTCTGCTTAACTACTTGTATCAAAACCACTCAGGTCAAATAATTTATTCATTGGAACAAATAATAGCATTAATTCATTTTGTAAATTAAGATAAACCTGGCGCAGAGTAATACTAATAAACTATGTACACCGGAATGTTACATTAATTGTTTGAGAATTAGTGGTTTTAATTTTATTTTATATTCACTTCCTCTTGTATCTTATATACAACAGTCATGAACGAGGATAGAGTAAATAAATGTTAGATCAGAAACATTCTTGTTTTTAGTTACAACAAAGCAATATCTCAAATAGTATCCTGAAATTACAAGCAAGAGAACCCAGACGAGTCTTGTCTGTTATTTATGAGAAGACTCCTATGTATGCTGTTTTAATCCGTCGGTCAGTTCGTTTATCCAGTTAGCTAAAGCAGACTGGATATAGAATCACTTGTCTGATAAATAATATTATTACTATTTTAGGTTTCTTGGAAAATTATAAATTTACTAGTCATTTTACACTTATAACTTTGTTGTATGTAGTTCAAAGTAGATTTCTATAGCATAATATTAAAAAAGAACATGCATATTTTCGTCAATATGATTAGGAATTTCATACCATTTATAGGAGACTTTACAATTCATAACTCAGAATCTCATGACGATAGCGATTAAATTCTGTTTTGGAACATCCTTCCAATATATTGGCAGTTAAAATTAAAACTATATATTTCATTTTAGCAAAGATTGTAGAATATTAAATAAACCATTGGTTTCAAATTAATAACGATATACCCAAACAAAAGTCTGTTCCCGATGTTCGATTTCCTGAAAGCTACAAATTATTGCAATTTTCTTACTTGAAAACTATTTTCTCCATTGTTTGTCAAACATGATAATTAATAACAATTATTTTTAAATATGATTTCCCATATCTATTCTAAATGTCAAAAAGTAATACCTGGATTTGTTACTGTTACAATGAGAAACAGTATATACACAATTTGATTACCCAGCGCAACTTTATCATAACGCGCAATTATATCTGTTAGTGACTTTAAAGTTTACTTTTAAGAATAGGAACAACTATTGAATAACATTTGAACAGCTGACATGTAAAAAATAAGTTGAATTCATTTCGTAGTTTAATTTGAACGCTTTCTCCTATAAATATTTCATTTTACGTAATAACTGTAAATTAGTGTGTTGTCAAATATAATAACGTTGGTACTTAGGCGTTTCCTGCAAGACCTGTAGGTCTTAGGTTTGATACTCTACTGGGGTCGAAGGCGCGTACAGACGAGGAGTCCTATACTGGAAGGAGAAACCTATCTCATGTTCCCCAGTTCTCAATTGCGCCTAACCGATATCAATCTGTGGAGAATGTAAACGATATATTGGTAATAATTTCTTCACAGTTGTGTTCATAATTTGAAAAAATACAGCATTTTATCTTTCTTCATACTTGTGCATAAAAGACGTTAAGATTAGTTGTGAGTCAAGTAAAAAAATATCAGAGTTAACTTTTGTGCTAAGATTATTCCACTCTTCACTTGATTACTTAATCATATATCTACCTTTGTACTTTTTCACCTATTCATTTGGTAATAAATGATCTTCTGGCATTTTCATTCTCTAGACAATTGACCTTTAACAAAATTTTGTCGAATTATTATCAATACTAAATGCTATACTTGAAGTTTATGTGTTTTATAGATAAGTGGAGAACAGAGAAACCAAAAGCATATATTTGAACATGAAAAATAGATTTTCATAGAAATACGTTAAACAATATGAAATTTCATGTACTTGAAAATAAAGTCAGTATATGACTGAATATGCCATCACTTTAATTTCCAGTAGTAGTCCATAGTATGTAAAGAAATATATAGCTCAGATATCAGAACACATAATATGGACTTCTAACAAGCTTTTTTTATTTGGCTTATTTCCGGGCTTTTTAGTCAGCCGATGAGTAATTATAGTGCAATGTTCTACTAAGTTATAAATATTTCCTCAAAGACTTCTACTTCGGCCATTTCCTTTAATCTTCCTCCTGATAACAGAAGAGTATACTGCTCATAATCACAGTGGGTGATGCAATGATATATGTATCTATTTGATCATTATGTACAGTAGCTAAGAACTTTCAATAAATAACTAAATGAAGTTGTTCCATATAAGGTAATCTAACTGTTAAGAACTAAATATTCTTACATCTTAATCCAGTGAAAAGAGCATATTCAAGACAAAGTTAAATGAGTATCTTTGATGTAATCATTCATAAAACGTTATACGGTATTTTGTGAAATAATTTCACTTGTTATTGACACATTCTTGTCCCCTAAATAACTCAAAATTTATTCGTGATATAACTGACGAATTCGTTGTTTCTGTTGCCAAAATACAACTGTTATCAATGATACATCAGTTTTCAAAGGGTTTTTTCAGAGCTATAAAATCACATCATATGTGATTATAATGTTTTGTTTGCTCAAAGCTTTACTCGTTTTAGTTATCAACAATATTTTTACGTAGAAATACTTTTTTTTCATAACAGAATATGAAACTAGTTTGTCTCAGTGATAAAGGATAGATTTGATACTTTTGCCATCCTCAAATTCATTAACTTTTCTGGAAATTCATTAGCCATTAGTACTCAGTGTATAGTATTGAATGTATTCAATCTCCTTAGATGTAGGACGGACATTTTTCAGAAGTCACTATGGGCAATACGAATTAACTATTGCTAAAAATATTATGACTAAACGGCTGTTCTTTTAAGGCTATAAAAAAGTTTTAAAATACCCATATATATATATATATATATATATATATATATATATATATATATATATATATATATATATATATATAATGATAAATTATAGACCAATGAATAATTGTTGTCATTCGATATTTTTCGACTACCTAGTTTTTTCAATAAATAATTAGTAATTGAAGGAGAGTATTTGTGAAACATGAAAATTGTGTAATCAGTAGAGCAAAGATGCAGTAATTGTGATTATCTTTAGATTACGGTGCAGATGTATGGATGAAAATCGATAAACGATGAATGCAGACGGTCCTTGTGAAATGATAGCACTGAATGCCATTATAATAATGGTGTATGTGAACAGTAATATTAGAAGCAGGAATGGGATATTAAGGAAATGGGAACGTGCAAATAAACAAATCAGATAAAGTAAATTCTAAATTGAATCAAAGTCATTTTAAAATACTGATATTGTGAAGAGAAGTTACTTTCACAAACCAACCATCAAATCCCTATCTCATTTTCTCTTCATCGGAAAACGAAATAGCCTAACCGTCTTAAAAGGAAACACCTAACCGATATTTTTGGACAGCAGGTGTATGAAGGATCATCAGATCTTTCTTAATCAGAGATACAGGGAAATCGACATATTAATGGACAGTAGCAAAATTTGCTTTAAAATTATCAAGATAGTTTTTCCAAAGATTGAATGACTTCATCATGAATAAAGTAGAAATCTAATTGACAACAAAGGGAGTTAGGAATAGTAATTCAAAATAACAGACTTCATTATTTATTTTTTATTTCAATCCTAATGTGGCTGCTATTTATTTGTCATTAAGGATGAACAATTTCTTATATGTAGTCACAAGCATTCATGAAATTATTAGGACATACAAACTAAAAGACGATTCTGTCTTCTTATAATCCTTAAATTACTACGATACACAGTTTACCACTGCTAGTTAATTGAAAATATTTTTTAGTTATTATATTCATTTGTAAATTTAAAAGCATTACTAATAAAAGATTTGTGTTTACTTGTAACGTTTACTTCCCAGTGGTGTTAATGATAGATTAACTATGCTAGATACAGTTTCGAATCATTAGATTTTATTTAGCCTACTAATATATAAAGATTAGTTTCGTTTAAAAATGGATTTCATCAAACGGTGGTATCATCTGGCGAACCGCTTAATAACAAAAAGTACTAGAAAGCAGTTTCCTTCTAGCGATTAAATAGAAATGTGTTGGAACGACTTCATCAATGATCAGACCCTGTATTCCTGTATCTCAGAGAGTTAGTTGCTTCAAGACTACCATCGTAAAAAGCATCCATCAGAAGGTAATTGTCCACTCCAGACATACCTGGACCCCATCTATCATTAATCCTTATTCCTAAATAGTTTTGCTGGTTACATTATGTTCCCCAATCAAATAATGTTATGAACTAAAATTAAGCAGTTATGAGGTATGTATATATTTGGTCCTGTATAGAACACTCTTAATGATACTGTTTCCGAATGGATCGTCAAGTGAGTTAATAACCTACATTTCATTAATATTAGTGTCTACAGAACCTTTGTAGTAATTTTTATTTCAACCATGAGTGAACATAATCATTGCTACTGTGCTTTGCTAATTAGGTCAGTCGACACAAAAATGTTCTATTGATTTTTCTTCGGATTATATTTTTACTTCATAGACTGAAATAAGCATTAATAATCTTCAGAATTCGAGTTACTATGAATGTATAGTATTTTTTTATTAATTTTGTTTCGTTTGTGTTTTCTTTATATTTTGTTGTCATAAATGTTTTAAGACAAGCTTATTTTCTCTATGGCATGATGTTGATCAAGCTTACTATCTGCTCATTCGATTTACACATGCACACACTTATATATGTGTATTACAATACGTATATTGATGAATGCGTACATATGTATTTATGGCAATATACGATGTAACATATGTATTTAAAAGCAAATAAGAAGAAAACTTATTTGTATTTTCATTCGTTTTTTACACCACTTTTTCATCATGGTCATTTATTATGATTATTAGGATGCTTACTGTTGTTGTTTTTTTTGTCTCTGTTAGTAATTGTTTCATTAAAATGTCTCTAGACTTTTACAGTATTCAATTTACTGGGACACAAACACAAAAGGGAGTAGATATAAGCTTACATATATGTCGTATTATTTTGATTACAACTATTATCACTACTGCTATAACTACTAAATGAACGCTTTAAAATGTCATCTAGTTACAATATAACCAGTAAATTACTACTTTTGCATAGACTAAATTTTTTAAGTAATTTGAAACATCCTTTTCTATTTTTCAGGCCTTAATTACACTCCAATGATAATAGTGCTTTATATTTAATTGCATATATTTATATAAAGGATGAATGACCGCTTGATAAAATTATTACGTTAGAAATCAAAGTAACGATTGCACAGTTAATTCGAAATTGAATGTTCAATAAACATTAAATTAATAGTTAAAATAACATATTGAATATCGTTATACATGATCTGTACATATTTGGTGAATTTCGCTAATTTAGTAGTATTGGGCAAATGAACTGTTATTTAGTTTACCTTTTAATCCGGGAATTTTTTATGACTATTATCAAACTTTAAGACCATGTAAGTTGTATCTACATATTTAATAATATAAGTGCAGGTAATATGTTTATATTTTTAACAAGGAAAGAATTTACATTTAATATGCAGGTAGTTTTTGCCGTCAGCCTTACAATCTACTTCAAGTGCTTGAAAATTCCATGAAAGTTAACCACTTAGGCGTTGTGTTTTAATTTTTTGTATTTAGTTCACTTTAGTAGTGTAAGCTAAACGGTTTGGAGAATAAGATCCTTATCATCAACTTTACAGTATAGTAAACAGTAATCGTCAGTTAATATATTAGGTTTCTGATGTTGAACATTAAGTAGAAAAATACTTTGTAAATACTGTTAGCCAAAAAATGTAATTAATCTAATTAGCAATTAACTCCGTTATATGCATACATGTCTGCTTCACTCTATATTTTTAATGTATAAATTCAGTAGCCAATTATTCTGATCCTATGTATTTCCTGCCTCCTCATTTTAATTAGGACCTTAATTTTTTTTGTTAATTCTTCCTTATTACGCACAGATTTCGGCTGATAAACTACTAAAAATCGGAGAATCATAGATAAAAGATATATACAAGTTTGAATCTTTTCACTACTGCTCACTTACGTACATGAAATTTAATTTAGAACGTTCAGATGTTGCTATTAGCCTAACATCATTTTACTTATTCTTAAGCTAACAGTAATTGGTGATGAAAATCCCTTTTGCTTTGTGGGCAATGCCTCACAAAACTAATTTCAGTTTTGTTATTTTGATGATTTTAAAATTATCATTGGTCCCATCGATCAATTTTTGATTAATAAAATAGAGGGTAATTGTTGCAGTTGAAGTATTCAAAAAAGACAGCTTAAATTTAGTGACCATGACATTGTCATTTTGACTAGTGTTTTGTAAATTTTCGACAGTGGGAATCGTTATTAGATCTTAGTCTATTTGAATGTAATGACTGTAGTAATTTGAAACTTTCGCACTCCTAAATACGATCAGATATATAAATAAATACTGGTGTCTATGTTAGTAAATTTAACAGTAATAATAATTGTACCGGTTTTCCTAATAACTTATTGTGGAACGCACACACAATGAAGACTTCAACATACAATTCATGAATACAATGGTTCACTTATTCATAAATGAAATAGTATATTTTACACTTCAGATTAAGTCACTTTATATTTATACAATGTTCCAGTGATATTTTTATTCTTGTTTCAAACTATACGTTTTTCGATGCCATTATTATATATAATATTCTAAACTTCAAGAAAATAATTGGCGAGTAATGTAAATTATCATCATGTTTTATTCTTCTATAATCAAACTTTCATTTCACATTTTCGTTGAACTATAACTGTCAGTAAAATATGGCGCATTATGACACTTCACATTTCTAACTTTTTGGCTTCAATATCTATTGTTTCACTTGAATTACATTTATCCTGGAGGCATAACCTATGCTGTCAGGCTCACTTAATCAATGTAACATCAAATACTAAGAATATGATGACTCAGCTTTTGGAAGAGACAATGATTTTTCGGCACTGTATTCTATCTTGGGACTTATCATTTGTCATTAGTACAAATCAGATAGTAGTAGTAAAATAGACTAGTTAATGGAACATTTACACATTTTCGTACGGACCATGGTTACCAAATGCACAAAAAACATGAGTTATTGTAGTGTCATGTTAGTCATATTAATCATGCTTTTGTAAATTTTGATCACAGAATATTCGATTTTGCTTACGACAATGGTATTGTTTTGTTTTTTTTTTTCATCAGCTGATCAATTAGTAAAATCATTCTTTATTGCAAAAAAACTAACGTAACTGTATGTTCAATCAGTAAATTCATTTATACGACTATTTTAATGTCATTTTATCCAGAAGAGATAACAATTAAAGAGATCAGGAAGTGATAATATTATGAAGTTATGCATATAAACTGGAAAATACTAATAGAAAATATCTGGTTCCAGACCCAGTTCTTGAACATTTACGAACATTTTATAAATAGCTCAACGGTTGTATTAATTTCTTCTGTAATTCCGTGGTTCGAAAACTCTGTACATTCACTAAATTAACAGAATTCGCTGGTTGTTTGGTATTACTTGAAGCTTTATTTTGTAAACTTAGTAGTCGATTCATTACTTTAATGTGGAGTCACGTGCTATAAATGAAAGTAGTTTTCATTGCGTCTATCACATTTTATTGGATAGAGGATTTTGACAGTAGCAGTGCTGATGATCAACTTTTCTGACATTCATTTTGCACTTTTTACCATACACTCTTATGACTGAATATAAATTTAAAATTTATCAGTAGTTTGATCATTTTGATTACTTACTTACTTGATTCTCAGAAATAAATTCATACTATTGTAATCATGCAACTGCTTGAAGCTCAATCTTAGTAGGCTTATTATAGACTTCAACTTCGATTTCATTTTCAACAGATACCAGTCGAAATAGTATGGAAATTGTTATGTTACTAGAATGGTCACTTTGTTTTACTCTCTACGTCCCTTGTATGCAACAAATTCACAAGTGCATCAACCTGACAAATAGCAGGCTCATTTACGGGAAGTGATATTTTAATTGTTGATAGGCTTAAAGACACATTAGTCTTTAGAGTAATCCAAGGGATTTCTATTCAGAAGTAATGTGCTATTTTCACAGGCGATAATGTCTCCCTGTATTTCCTACATACAAACGAAGAGGACATCAAGTAATAGTCCAAATTATGCTCCTTTCTCAACTGTTAATCAAAACCTATTAATTTTGACGTGATATAATCACAACATAAAAGACATACAGTCTGATGTAATTAGCTTTGAGGCAAAAGATACGATGTTTCTAGTCTAATTTTTCAACCATTTTGTAATTATTAACAAAGTATTTTGTAAGACCAACTGGGAATACACCTCCCTTCCCCCAAACATAGCTCTGCAGCCTTAGACACAGGCTATTCACTTGATATATTTTCATCATATATTTTGAGGCACAACATATAAACAGCAAAAAAATTAAAACATATCAGGTCAAATCAGTTCAAAAGATTGTACGCTTTCAACAACCTAACAACAACTGAAGCTACTTACAGTGACACTATTCTTTAGGTATTTCATTGATTGTTAGTTTGCTTAATTTTAATATGTAAGTAAGCTGTAACACAGAATACTATTGAATGTAAAACTCATCTGCATTATTGTTATTATCATTATCCGTTCACATTATTCTATCATTTGTTAACCAACCTTTCTACAACCGTTAATTTTTTTACTTTAGTTTTCAGTGTACTTCCAAACAGCATTTTCTCTTAATAAGTTTCGTTGCATCACACAGTTGTCTAATTAATTATAAAAATAAAGATAGTGAAAGTCAGGAGAATATTTTCATCGTAGAAAAATCACAGTATAATGCTACAATATATATATATATATATATATATATATATATATATATATATATATGCATCCACATTCCAATGTGTCTACTCTCCTCTTTAATTTAAGCAAAAATGAAATAAGCTAAAGAAAAAAGCAATTTTTATTAAGGTCAACCTTCTGATAACAAATTCCATTGTCGGCTGTAATCACAATTTACAAAGTATTGCTCTTACTTCAGTTACTGTACTTTATTTGTTGCAATAATTTGTAAGCATATATGTTATCTTAATGGCCTTTAGTATTTCCATCATCCCATTATTCATATTAAATATCACCCTGATCAAATGAGCCGTTAATTGAAAAAACTGAGTGATTAATTATTGTTTTGTATAATAGTGGTGTTATGAGTAAAACACATTGTCTACAAAATTCCTTATGGTATGCTATTTTCGACTTTGTACTTTTCAAAAATCACACCAAATCAGGCGTTAGTGACTTGTCCACCAGATGATGTAAAATAATTATTCCGCATATTCAGAGTAAAAAGTTGGAAAATGTAAACAATTTAGCCTAATGTTAATAGTTTATTAAAAAGGAGAACCTCAGATAACCCGAAATTCGAGAACAAGCATTGTGGTTCAAGTGCAATTGATACAGTAGAATAGCTTGACACTAAGATCTCGAATTACGTATTGAATGCCCTAAAATGACTAAGAACTGCTTGATATGCCACATCTATTTGATGGAAGTCGTAAGCATGATCAAAATTTAATAGGCTGAAAGTAGTACTGAGTGCTTATATACCTAAAGTGTTTAATTTGCAAGGATCGATATAGGTTAGCTCAAGCGCTTTCTTTAATATCCTTGCCAGGATAAGGATATTACACTTCGTATTGAATCATGGGATTTTTCTATTCTGTATATAGATGACTTGCTTGGAACTGCTGCCATACTATTTCTAGATTGTGGAAGGTATCAATACTATCTCAGATATTTATTGATAATTAATAGTAAGTGGTGTCTTTATAAGATTAATACTGCATCCGTTTGTAAATCACTAAAATGTCAACAACTTTAGTAAAACTGAGTGAATTCCTTATAGGTTTGATCATAATACTGCTTTTGATAGACTACCACAACCATTAAAATTTATCGATATCCAGTTTTTTACAACGCAGTGAACAACTAATCTGATTTTAAATAGTAGCTACGATTATGCTATCTGAACCAGATTTTTCTGATCACAAAACATAAAATTACACCAGCTTAAGTAGTAGTTGTTGACTTTGTACTTGAATCTGAAGTCATAACCAGGTAATGTTGTGTCTCATGTTTACGACAGGTTATGAATGTTATCTGGAGTACTTTTTTAAAATTTAAAATCTGCCTTAAGAAGTTTATAATATACAGTAAACATAAGACAATTATAGTAAGTCATTTCATTGAGGCTTTCCGTTATCCCTTTTGTTTGTTTAACAGAATAATTAAATGAACTCATTAACTGGCATAATTCTAACTTTACAATGTTGTTATGCCTAATGTCATTAATATTATCTTGAATTTAGCATCATAACATTAATTAATACTTCACATTGGATCAATAGTTAAGCTTTTACAAAATGTTTGAATTCATGTGGTAGATATTACTGCGCATTAATGTCATGACAACCGTCATATTTACTTTAGTAAAATGGAAAGTGTGAAAATACCCCTCTTTTGTCATTTACTTATTTATCTGTACATAACTTTTGTAACTATTTTTTACTAAGGTACCTGAAAAATTTCATTTGGTCACGTGTTATTATTTTATTTAATAAACATATGCATGTATATACCGAGACTGTAGACTTATTAAGTGTATAGTCTTATCTACCAATTTGTATGTACACTAGTGTGCAAAAGATGCACATTATCGATTTGTTATGGTGATGTTTTGTAATTGATAAAGGATTATTTGACTTTCCACAATTTCACTGTGCTACTGAATTATAGTATTGATTTGATTCGTTTATCTGCCGTTAATCCTTCATATCACACTTAATAGACTCAACTGTATTTTTCAGTGACGTGCTTAAACAAGTGAAAGCCGTTTTCTGTGTTTGAAAGCGAATATAACTTAGGAATTAGGCTTATTAGAATGTATAAGCGACGTATGGTTTTCACCTTTTACTATACTTCAAATTGTTTAAGTGACACTTTGAATGACTTACAAACTTCTGAACACCGATAGCAAATATTAAACATTTTGTATGTGATTTTACCTAACGAATGTATGAAGCGTAACTCATATTTAAGAAGTGATTTGAGAACCATAGACATCTTGTCCTTGAAGCCGTGTCAACTTTTGTGAAGTTTTAGTTAACCGAATTCCTATTTTCAATCAAATTGTGTTACTGGATAATATATTCGAAAGTCACTCAGAGCCAATTGCTCAACAATTCATAATTGGCTCTAATACAGAAAGTAATATTGTTTACAGGCTGTAGTTATTTAGTCAGTGGAGTTTTAAATTATCTCTTTTCTGCAACATGTGTTCTAGATACCTAGTGCGTTTGGAGTATACTAAGTAAAGATGATCAATCATCTGCCAACTCTACGAACACTCATCACCTGAGTTATTAAGACTTTATGCTACGTATTTGATGTCACTGTCTACCTCAGCATCCTATACTATTTAGAAAAATGTAGAGGTTGTTCAGCTTTAAATTTTGTGACAACCTATATGACACTTTAAGGGAACGGTGGGTTTTCTATAAAGTCAGGACAAAAGGAATCGGACTTCGACTTACATTACTAAAAAAGCTTGAAGATGGTTAACTGAATAAATAAATTTTATAAGAATCTATTGAGTAACTGGATCCTAGAGGTATTACGGTGCTTCTGAAGTCTATTATCAGGAACCATCTACACACTGATATATTTTTCCTATTTATTATATAGTTAACAGTGTTTATAAGGGTATCATAAATTGACTCGAGACAAGCATATAACCAAAATGTTTAGGTCATCTTTCTTGAGCTTTGGTAGATGTATCACTTATTAATTGAGTAGTGACAAATAAAGTAATTGGTTGTTCGATAGTAAATGAGTAAGTGTACGGAGAAAGATTAACATAAATGAATTCCAATTACTTATTTAGTACACTGGGATAAAGTTTATAACTTTTAGATCTTAATATATCAAAAAGAATCTTGATTACACTGGACAGACAGTGAATGTCTAGTTTAATTAGTCATTATTTATGCGATAAAACAGACGTCTTGGATCTCTACAATAGTTACCTATCACCCCCCCCTCTATGAAAACTTAAAAGTTGACTAATGAGGTTAGAAACCACTTATTAAATATACTCATGACTATGATGAAGTAAGCGTCTAACAGAACGTCAATGAGGTTTACTTTTAAAATAGACACTTTAAATTATAAGTTTTATTGATGCATTAAAGAGTATACAGTTTAAAAATGAATATTACAAAAATTGTTTTAATTATGTTGCTTAATAGTATAAGAAGATACGCAATTTCTGTACAACATGAATTATTTGATTACCGAATCACTTGGAACATTCATTAATAATATTTACCTTTTACTTTACTGGAATCATATTTTTATTAAAACTTACAGATTATTTGAGCACCGAGTTACTTTGAAAGTTATTTTGTTGAATGTTTGCACACAGAATTTATTCTCCAGCGTTTGTAAATTATTACTTCAATGAATGACTGGAACAACAATGTTTCATTTATGCCACACTATAATTTCTAATAGTTAAAGTTAGATAGATATACAAGCGGTATTTGAGTTTTTTTTGACAATGCAATAAGAAGACGAATTTTATTTCATTATCAAAATTTATCAAAAGGACAAATTGTTTTAGATATTTGAGTTATAAAAAAACTATGGTACTTGATAGTAGTTAGAATAGTTTTTCACAAAATCAATTAAAAGTTTTATTCAGTGATTGTGTTTTCCATAATTACTTACAATATTCATCATGGATATTATCAAGACGAATGGCTTCGTGGAAATTCCGTGTAATTTAGAGGTAATTTCTACCGTGAATTGATATTAAACAAACATTCTGAGTATTTGATTTTTCAATATTAATCAATTAAGGTATCTTGTGCTATGGAGCTCAAGAAAGTGAGATCTCTAGATTAACTTGATGACAGTTAGATGTTAAGTTTTGTTGTATTTATACTTAAGATCAATATCCTAAGCTTCCAGTTTCAAAGTCACTTAGTATGCCATCCAGCTCTTGTTTAATAACTGTTTGTTGCTATTAGATCCTATGATTTCTTGTTATTTGTTACTAAGTAATATCATTCGTGAACACGAAAGATATAAGTTAGGGAGCACTAAACGTTTGTTTCTTTTTTGTTCAATACTGTTCAGAATAATTCACTAACATATCTCTGGATGAGAATGATGTTATTGACCCACTGAGTCGAGATTCAGTGGTCTAAATTCTCAGTCTGTCATTTATTGACTGGTAGATTGGGACAAAAACCAGTGATGACATTAGAAGACTGCCGTAAAGTATCGCAAATTAACTAGATTGTATGATTTGAACCACTAGATTGCCCATAGTGGGATGAAACAAATGTTCACTGCCTCGTAGTTCTTAATGGTTCTGCAGACGATTGCATAATCTGTGAGAACGATCAATTTCATATATCTTTCTTCTAAAATTATAAGAATCCATCTTGTCTAAAGACACTATTTCAAAAAGTATTTGTCTGTAGTCACGTCATGGTTTCAAAGATTACTACTAAATACTTAATTTGTATGCTTAAATCTTTTCAAAATAATGTTTATGTTTGTGTACTTATCACTTAAAAATTACTTTAATGTCATAGATTTTTTTTCTGAAATACAAATCCGTGATTTAATATAAATTTACCCTTCACAGATTGCAGTAGAAACCTTTTATTTTGCAAAGGTTAAAAATATCAAGACGCCGATAAGTTATGTATTGAGATAGCCAGTCAGCATAGGTATATTGTAGTCGTTTTTATAATTTAATGATTTATTAGTCACTGAAAACCTGGAATGCCTGAACAGTTGTGTGGTTCTAGCATGCAACTCCTTCGCATAATGCACTCATGACCCGACATGTTATCAAACTGTATTTCTTTAGGTCTTTCGAGAAGAATAATATATTCACATCATTGAGGTGGGAATCAGTAATATATATTTCCGATTTCAATTAACCGTCAATGTAACGTGACTATAGTTTATGCGGTTTCCATATACTTTCACTAACAATGTTATTATGTGAGATCATATAACTAGAAAGTCACAGACTTCATCTTAGATTCCCTTATCAATGTACCATGAATCCTCAGTTGTCATAGTGACTAATGATTAATCAAAGAGATCGTAATTCACTAGTAGTTACTTAATTTTCATATGATCATACTTTTCAACGCATATTTGTTATCATAAAATCCTAACATGATATTATCACTTTATTTAATGTTCATTTTAATAATGGTTATAATAGTTATAGAAACGATGATAACATTACACTTTAAATTCTTTTCACACTTAGTAACTATCTGTCCTTATTAAGACCTTTACTTTATACAAATTGTCTTTTAAACTTCTAGTAATAATAAATTTAAAGCATAGTAATAAAACGAAATTATGAGTGTAATGATTGACCTATATACACTTTTATTCTTTGAAATTTTTTTATAATGTATGCATACGTATGTATATTCTATCGTGCTGTTATTTTCATGATGGTGGCCCTTACTGTTTATCTGCTTTTTCATTTTTATACACACAAACACAGACATATGCACACTTAAACGTGTTACCTTTCATACAGATTATCTGCTTTTTTTGATTATATATTTTTAATTGGAATTCATTCATATTTATCTTAAAAATACTTTGACGAAACTAAGAGAAAGCTACTTCTTTAATAGGTCAGTGTTACAAGTATGGGTGCATGTGATTATATGCTGTTGTGTATAGTGCCTATCTTTGTATAATCATTGAAAATATTATCTATCACCAGTACTATGTTTTGTAATTTGAAGGTTTTTCAGCTGCAATGATTATGCCTAGAAGAAGTCTGTGATATTACGATTATTACCATTGTTTATAAGCATTATATTATTGTTCTGCTCATAAGATGTGCTGCACACAGATATACATGTATCAACTACCTATGACAGTTATAACTTTCAATCATCATACTATCCAAATAATCATACACTAGTATATGCTCACCATATGGTGACACACCACACTAAAAAAATGTTTATTTACTGTTTCACTTTCCGGCTTAGTCTAGCACATTCCTCTGTTTCAATTTGCCCCTAGTGATTGTTATTCGACTGATTGCTATTTTCTGATTATTGAAAATGTGTAAACATGCATGATCCATTCATCATTATTAAAATTTTTGTGAACAATAAATAAATGTGTACTGGTATTTGCCGAGTGATACCCAGTGTTATTATGATGATTAATTTCAACTGACATTCATGAATATCTTTTGGTATGTGTCAATATACACCGAGATTGTTTATCATTGTTTTCCATCTCACTGTTTTTTGTGCGATGTGTGTAATATGCATGTATGTATGTACGTCTTTATATATGACAAGTTTGCACCGATCAAAGATTTCGACTATTTTTATGTACTAGTACGATGACCCTGATAAGAAAATCGATTAGTTTTTTAATATAGGAGTAGTGCAATTTTTTAAAACTCAATATTATTATTATTATTATTATTATTATTATTATTATTATTATTATTATTATTATTATTATTATTATTATTATGACATCTATTCACATTTCAATTCACTCTGAATTTTGTATGGAAAAACAAAACGATTATAACACAGTTATTGGATATTTTATGCAGGACTGAGTTAACACATTGGCTGCTGAAATGTTATTCATATTACTTGATTTCAGTAATTTCTTTCATTATATAAATTTTCCAGTGAAAACAGTTGGTTTTCTGTCTTATCTGTTTAGTAAAAATCCGGCGTATGAACGCATTTGTATTTACGCCCTCAAATAGATACACAAACACAATACAGATACACACACGTATACTGAAGAATTATCAACTGAGAGATTATTATTTAATGCATACACACATCACCTCATCCATGCATCTAACACACAGAATTAAAGCAAGCTCATTATACAAAACTGTCACGAACAAATTTTTTTCAAGAAAATGAAACTAACTATAGTTGTAAGTTATCATACTCTCTTGTTTAATTTAATTATTTATTTACTCTGATTGATAACAAGTTACCTTTTCTCAAAAAGGTGATATCATTGATCATACTGTTTAACCGGATTACTTTTATCATGAGTGTTGTAAAAGGAAAAAAATGTGATGGAGTGTCTGGAGGTCCGGATGTCATATTCGAAATAAAAGAAGCTTCTGGTTAAAAAGTGTTATACATATGAAAACTGTTCATTAATTCTGGTTTAATTAAATTTGTAATTAGGTACATATATGAGTGAGGATGCTTAATTAGTTATCTAAATGGAAATAGTGTATTGTATCTGTTAAGGGCGCAAATAGCTATTGCATAGCTAAAATCGAGAGTGTGAGAAAAAAGATGGAAGCAGGAAATGCATTTACCACAATGCATCAATCTTTACAATGACTTCTGACTACTTTAGGTACGATAGTTTGGCTCAGCATGCGGTTTAAAATTATTTATTCATAAATATCTAGCATGTACTGAATCGATGGGTTTATTTTCTATGTTAGTGGTGGTTCAATAGGGATATTAACTTAATTAATTGTTCAACTATATTATAGAAGATGTTACCTAAGTCACCTTATTGATGGGACTAGACAGATAGAACTAAGCCGCTATCCTTTCATTTGTTGGTGTTAATCCAGTTTCTTTTAAGTTCCCAGTATTATTTTTACAGATTCATATTATTTACCCATTATTTTGGTACAAATCGTACTTACATTTACTTAGTTTAAAATCCTATTTTAGTGAGATCTTAGTATTTGACTCAATAAATGACAATCAGCTGACTACTTTCTTTATAGCTACAAACTCTTAATCAATCTGAAATCTTAAACTGTTACAGATTCACATAGTCGTTCCTGGTTTTCTTATTAAGTTTATCGGTTCAGTATCTGTCCTCTTTTAATGTAACAAGAATAAATACATCAGCTTTGGCTAAAGGTCAGCCAATCGGTCAATTTTCTCTCCTCTTTAGCTAGAAAATTGTTTTATTTAAATAACATTTTTAGGAACGCTACCGTCTATTCTCTGATCTCCTTGTGTTCATCTGATTATGACAACAGATTAACATTGGTTGCATCCAGATTATACTGTGTGATTATCATATCCTTTATAAGGTATATTCATAAATGCATACTGACTAAACTGAGGTATGCACGAGTCAGGTTTATATAGAAGCTTTGTTAGCAGTACAGTGAGATTATTTATATTAGTCGAATAATAAGAACTTCTGACTATTTTCTATATATGTAAAAAGTTATCCCACTAGAAATACATTTATCTTGTATCCCTAGTAAGAATTACAGTTTACAATTTTTAAGTAATTAATGTGCACACATTCACAACTTCGTTTCTATAAACAATCACTCAGTTGCTAAGATAACAGTATAGTCTTCGATTCGATTGGAATGGGCGTGTACTGGTTATCAAGTCTAGGTCATGATAAAATATTTATTCATTTTTAACATCCGTTTTCAATCAATGTTCATCTAGTGAAAACATGAATACGAAGCTATTTTGTTGTAGTTTCGAGTGGTCTGGAGGGACAAATAGATGACCTCAAACAGGATGATACCTGTTATATTTTGACCATGAAGTAAGCATGATAATATCACAAAATAAATTACTTATAAACAACCAACTATTATTTACTAAGGTGATGGATTATGATTGCCGTCAATTGCAAATTTGGGTGATTTGACCGTGACTCATTGATTGGATGATATCAGATTCACCACAAAACCTTATGATCCTAACTTTAATATACTTGTAACTTCATTCGTACACATTCCTGATGAGTCCTGAAACAGCACAAAATCAACTGCATAATTCTTCATGAGTCTCAGCAGTTCTCCGGTCGATATCATTTGATGGTTTATGAAGAAATAAACATGTAACAGCACTAAAATAGTAAGAAACAACATGAATATTAAATGTATTAGTTCCTTTCCTTTCCCTACAAATATGGTAACGTAAAAATCTATCTTATTATCTGAATGTCTTTTGTTTCCATTCGGTATATTGTGTTTTATGGTCAAATATGACATAAATTTAGCATACTTTCTGTTTACTATATACTATCATTTTTAACAATGATTTAATGTAGTAAATAAACCGGTTAAACTTCAACCTTACCAACAACTGTGACAAATATGAACGTGTAAACAGGATTATACACTCTTTCTAAGCACCACTTCAACTTGTTTTTAAATATAATCTAAAAGTAAGCCAACTCAATATCCTGAGGAATTTCATCCTGTGGTGTAACAGTTGTTCAATCCTCCCTGGTTTTCAATGACTATCTAACTGAGGTTATCTCGTGATATAAAGTACAAACGCAATAATCTACACAAAACCTTATTATAATTCAGTATCGGTTCGTTATTAAATAAATTTTCTATTACAACTGACTGATATTCAGCTTATTAATCTTTTCGGCCTAAGTGCTTACTATACCTCATAAGATTATTTTGTTCCATATAATTAAATATGGATGTCCTGGGTTCACTTAACACAGGGTAAAAAAAAGATGGGTAACTATTCTGTGTCTAATGCGCATTCACCATATTCAGTCTATGAACTTAAGAGATCGATATGGACAATCGGTAGATGAAACTTTTATGACAAATAATATTGAATAACTGTAAAGAATTTAACAGCAAAATATTCCATGATACTAATAGTATTTGACCTATATAGCATAGTATTATTCATTTACTGCAATGTACACATTCCGTCATTCATATTATACTGCATTTTGAATAATCATAAAATGTTAAGATCATATGGCTCAAAATCGGTCACAGTGGCGCAAGTGTATTCACTGTTTAACCTCATCTAGATCTTGAATTCTATTATTGTTTGCTACACACCTTTACTTTACTCTTCCCTCTTGTATTCTGTTATTACGTTACCTCTGTAATCTCGTAGTGCTAACGTCGTATGGAAACTTGAAACTACGGGCGTATGTGCCCGGTTCTACGTTACTGCTGCTGATGATGATATTCATAAACTGGAATACTTTATCAGTGTTTTTACAAGTATGGCAAAGACAGAATTAGTATGGGTACAGATGTAAAAGTATTTACGTATTAACATATGCTTCCCACTTCAATTTATTAAGTTTAATGTTAGTATGGATTATTGTTGAGCTATGGTAAACAGTTACTGTGAAATATCCACACCGTTAAATAAATATGTTTGTTTTCTATAGGGTTAGAAAGCGTGTGCGAACAACTCAGCCTCAATAATATGTAGTCAAATAATTGTATGCACATTGACAATAACTCCCCCTCAAATTAATTCATTAGATAAGTATTTTTTCTGTCAGGTGTGAAGGTAGAATTTACTATAAAGTGCGCTTTGAAAACTAGGTGTCACAGATTTTTGATTTTATTTTGAATCGCTGATTTATTATTACCCATATGATAATATTAATATAGTTTGTGTTACAATTTGCTCATTGTATGAAGTGACGATTCACACAAGCTTTGAATGCAACAGTAGAGAACTAAACATCCGGATGTTTTTCATATTTCCTTAATATCAAGTAACATATTAACAAAATCACATTTGCGATTGAATTTAAGCAATTTAATTTTGAACAGTAGTTCAGACAATCGATTTTAAGATACTGGTAACTATGTCATTAAACTCATTTGAGTTAGCTGATATGTTTGTGTCTTGAAATAGAATAGAATATAGCTACTTACATTTGATCATACTCTCTAATTGCCTTCTCGTCTCTATTTAGAGGGAAATTGGTTAGACATAGGAAACAATTGAACCACAAGTCGCAACTCATGAACACCTGATTAATGAACTTTCGTAAATATTGTTATCGTATTCCAAAAAACTGTTTATCATCACAGATCAGTCATCATTGTTTAAGGAATACTTATGGAATTAATATTGTACAAGAATTCATTTTAATGTATACCAAAATCCTCGTTTTAGTTTTTAAATTACTATCCTGATAACCCTAAAAGTTTTATATTAGGTATTTATAGACATTTAGTAGAAAACTACGAACCCAGTTTGCATATCAGTAGACCCTAACTGTCATTGTATATTTGAAATCACTCAGCGACTTCTACTTCAATTCAGACTGTAAAGTTAGAGTTAATTAAGGAATCCACTACCGGATGCTTACAAAACTGGAGTGAATAAACCAATTAACAGTTACAGTGTGATCAAAAACCTTATCCGATTCTTAGTAGTGACAAGATTTACTTATCAATCTTAATGTGTTCATGACATTCAGTATATGTCACTGTTAAGCCGCTTCAGTTTTCGCACCATAATTTTTTTAAATGCAAATTTAAAATATTTAACCTTATAACCTTGGGATCTATATTAAATAATTTATCTCCTAATCAAGAAAGTGAATGATTCTTTGGGTATTTTCTATATGCATTATAACCTATCTTTTTTTAGTACTGTCGTGAATCATTACTTTCGGTTCATAACTAACTAGTGATGAGTGGTTGATTAAAGATTTCTTTAATCTGAAGTAGATTAAAATAATTCATCAAACCAGTATTTCATACGTTTTCTAAGGATGATTCGATTGGGGCTGATATCTGATGGGAAATAAATATTACGAAATCGACTTGTTTTATGATGAGTGCACTAAAATAATATATGTTAAGTTACGATATATCGTAACTTATATAATTACATAAAAATTGGTACATGATATTGAAGATATTTTGTTTCCGCCTTATACATTAACTGTTTTTAAGGTTATATTATATCAGGGGTCTGATGAATGTCAATTAGTATATCCAAAATGATATACGCCAGTGAATGCTTAGTTTGATTTAATCTATAATACTATACATTATTAGTCGTTACTAATGTCTTTACACGAGCGTAGGAACAACAGATTTTTTCCAATTATTTTCAAGTACTTCGTTCTAAAGTTATATACTTGTTAATGGTAAATAATAAAACATTTGTGTTTACTAAGGGTTCAGTTTGTATTTCCAAATGACAAGTTGCTTGAATAATTACACACTGGATAGCTGTTTTACCGTAGTATCGGATGGCCCAGAAACCTGCCTCCTCAACTCCGCCAGGGAATTTAACCCACTGCCTTTACTGGACTAAATAAGGTATTTCTGAATCATGGGAATGCTTAACACTAATTTTACCGATTATTTGGTTGGATTGTCTGTGACGAAAAATAACGTGTATTCCAGCAAGCGTTGTTAGATGGGTGAGAGCAATCGGTGATAAACTCCAGATAATCAACAGGCACGTTATAAAGGGGTAAGTAGGAGACTTACTAACCTTTGAAGATTATTAAGACCATTCACTGAGTAGTATCCAAGTCTATTATGTTTAGTCTATAGTGCTGATGTTATTGGTGAGACTTGTAATGTAACCACCTGACTTAATAATTCAATGCAGAGGTAACACTGGCTTTAGGTGGTTAGAGATCAGACCAAACTGCTGGATAATTTGATATTTGTCTCTATTCGGTTTCTGATTATGGTAAAGTTTCCCGTGATTGTGTTTCTAACTTATCGGTGATGCAGCTGAATAAATATTTCTCTTAGTGCGAAATATTTAAAACGTCCTAGTGTTGAGATCCATTACTGATGTTCGAAATAACTGTTTCTTCATTATATATCTCTACCAATCGGTTTAAGAGTATGCACTAAATCAAACTGATTTTGCTGGAAAGATGATTGCGCTAAATGTATGGTACTGTGAATTACTATCAAGCTATTATGAGCATAAATTATCAACCTAAGAGGATAAAAGAAATAAGAATAGTTTGAAGTTTTATAACGCTCATATCATGTTTGGTAACTCATTACTTTGTTATTGATTAATAAATACATTTTATTACTTGTGTGTTGTTTGGCGACCAAGCTATTGACTGACCCTGTAAAAGATAATTGATTATACAATCCTTTTCATGTTGTTAAACTCCTTCTATTCACGTTAAAAAATAAATTATGAGGCATTCCCTTTTATAAGTTTAGTAAATATTAGCACGACAACTTTCGTTTTTTAAACTATGTATAGGCATAACAATGTAAAGGGAAGTATATCTATGTTCATGTAATGGTGAACATACACTTCAAGAAACTGAAATCACTTCGTGGTCACTAAATGAGATAATTTGTATATCATGTTTCGTAGATAAAAGATTTGTAACTAGGTCCTACATGAACTATTTACATTTTTTAACTTTTTCTTATTCATAGTTGACAGGATAACAATGGCTGATAAATGGCCGGTGCGCTTCAAATTAATCTTCTTAACAATCACTTTGCCGTTAATCCCCCTCTCTAATATACACCTATGCAGATTTCCCTTTCCGCCCCACCACTTAGTTAACTTTTCTACCTGCTCAATCACCCCATTTGTCTTCACACACATACATCCTTATTACACACCGCAGTCATTATGTTGGTAGGCATAGATTACTATTTATTGGTCCAACTGTTTATTTCATCTGAAGCTTACCATTTAAATGTTATTTGGGATTTCATATTGAGATAAAAATATAAGTTCAAAGAGTTAATTTGTTTTCTACTCTAACATCAACACAGTCCATCTTTCTGTCTGTATTACAATCTTAGTATTACTAATGACTGTTACGGGATTGTAAGCGTGTTTTTTATCAGCCAGACATTTTATATATATTAAATATCTTTTAAAATTGATTGATTTTGCAGTGGATGATTCAAATACTGTCTCCTCATATTTTCAGCTTTTCTTACACTAGCAAAAACATGGTGATACCATTTTTCCACTGAGTGGAAGAGCTAACAGAAAATTATAGGTAAATATAAATACATAAATATATTCAAGAGATAATTGTCAAAGAACGAGCTGGTAGAAATTCACATATCTTAGTATATTTATATATGCACACAGACTTATATATATATATATATATTGTATATATATTGAAATATGGAAGTTTGTAAAGGCAAAGCAGCTTTTTCAATCCCAAATCTCACGTCTGCAGCTGAAGTGGTTGCAGTGGATGGTAATTATTCCAGTAGTGATGGTGATTCAATTCCGATGAAAATCTCTAATATTGATAATGACAATAATGACAACAACATTAATGAGGATCATCCAAATGGTGGAAATTCTTTATTAAATGCAAGTGAAACGATATCTAAGCATGATATGGATGGAGATTTAAGATCTGTTAAAATGTACATAAATAGATCATTATCAGAAAATACACCTGTAAAGTTACCACTGTCGTTACATTTAGAGAATCCTGAAATAGCACGTGAACATTTGATTGATTCATCAAATCATGTTCCACAACAACATCAGCACCGTTTGCACCACCATCTTAATTCAAAATTACAAAAAAGTCCTTCATCACTTACTTCTGGCCTTACTATCCCTTCAGTCATGTCTACTGGTTCAAATGGGTCGTTTTATTGTAATTCGGTAAATGTCAATTCCAGCCATCAAATAAGGTCAGGTAAACGACCAGCGCCTACAACACCAAAACATTTGTCAACAAATTCGACAGATTTTCATTTTGATGATGATTGTGGGAGTAATTCTGGCTCTGATATAGATGCTCATGAAAATTCTAGCTCCACAGATGTTGAGGGTGTTTGGTCAATGGATATAGAACAATGCTTCCAAGAAGCTTTGGCAATATATCCACCATGCGGACGGAGAAAAATTATATTATCGGAAGAAGGGAAAATGTATGGTAAGTCGTGTGAGTGCATTTGCTATGGTATATGTGCTATCTCAGTTACTCACACATTTCAGTTACAATAACATTCATAAATGTTTCGAAATGTTCTATAAGTTATGTTAGTTTGAAATCAATACTGAACAGTAACTATACTGATACGAAAATTTACTTGCTATTGTTAACTAGAATTTCTACCAATTATTTTAGTTTTATTGCAACAATAGAGTTTATCATAACTTAATATTGCATAGATAAAACTAAATTAATCGATGTAAACATTATCATAAAGGTGATATTTGCTACAAACATCAGGTTAAAAGTTTGCATAGCATGAATCCTCTTGAAATCCATATCTCATGATGATTTCTAGTCATTCTGTCGTGACCTCTCAACGAATATATAATTAAGTTAATAATATGTCCATAAAAGAGTAAACATCAAATGCTTGCTTCCCATCAGAGTTTTTTTTATGTCCATCGTTCGGTTTATCAAATAAAATACTTACGTATAGTAGAGACACTCAGTGTGCTGCAAAAATAGCGGATACAGTAAAGAGACTAAGCTTTATTTAATGATAAAATAGGGATTATGATGATAATTCGAAGTGTGCTATTTAGTCTGACGAACAATATTCTAGTAGCGTACATGATCTCTCAAGACACCTGCTAATAAGCAAGGAAGTGAATGGGTGCACTTTGTTTTGATTTTCTTAGTCTGATACTTTGCCTTTTAATAGTTTATTTGTTGTTCACTGCAGAAGTAGTCAACCGTTATTTATTTATAAGACATGTAACTAACTTCTCAAATAATGATTTATTCATGTTCTGCCTAGTGGCACACATCATTTGCCTAAATGATAAGGTTTATTTACATAAAGGGAGGGTATATATTACTGAATTCCAGCACTAGTTCGCGTTTACTATAGTTCGTATCCTATCAACTTTCTTAAGTTGCATACCTTCATAATGCTGTAACGATTAATAGTTAAAATTGCTATATAAAGAGATTGTTTTTACCCGTTCCTTAATGGCAGATTGTAACTAAATTGGGAACTGAATATATATCTACTCATTCTATCATTTTACTTTCATACTAAGTAAGTAATAGAATTTGCCATGTTAAAGGTATTGTCATATTATTTAATTTATTTACAAGTTAACCAATAAAATGAACAAAATGGATGCATCTTAAATGAAATATAGTCAGCAGGATACGTATCGTATTTATTCGTATTCATTCCTGTTATTTCCTATCTCTATACGGAATAATAAGATTATGTAGGTCATGTGTTCAGACAATAAATTCTTCAAATGTTTACGTGAAAACAGGATATTGTAAAATACTTTACGGAAAATTAATAGGATTTTATATTTTAACAGAACCTATTTATTTAGCATGTAGTCCCATTTGATACGCTTGCAAAATATGGTAGATATATTTATTTTCAGTCTTTTAAAAGCTATTCATGTCGCTTACAAGTTAAGTTGATGAATGTTTTCCATGACTATTTATTGTAAATATTACTAGACCATGGGAAAAATATTGGTAATTCAATTAATATCTCTTCACATTCCTTGTTCTATGCATCATGTCTATGAAATAAGATTTTATCGTCCTTATAAACAATATGATTCTAAATATTTAGATACTAATTTCTTCTACATGGACTTATTAGGATACAATAACTTGGATTTCGGATATTTTGACGCGTTTTTAAATGTTGAGACTAGATTAAATCAAACTTTTCAATCTCAGGTTTCTTAATCGATACCACGTAAAGTAATCAGAAAATATTTACAGTACATGAGATTAAGTGACTAGTAAAACTATAAAAACGCTGATAAATAATCGTAGAATTAATTGAATTTTGATACATATATTTAGTCACTTAGCAATAAAAAAATTATTAATTACACATACGTTTGAAAGCATGCGATAAGTCACCCCGACTTTTGGAGGTTTCCTGCATGTAAACTACTAAAAGTATTCATGATAACTATTGAGACACTTTCTAGACTTATTCCTGACTATTTTAATACATGGAAAAAATATTTCTAAAATTAACGTTATCTAATGAGGTTAAAACATCGCTGAGTATGCACATTGTTTATGAAGAACTAATTCTTAATTACACAAATAAGAGAAGTGAAGGTGGCTGTTAAATTCTTGTTTACAAATATGTTTATAATTTGTCGTCGTGTTGGGCAACATAAAAGGACGATTGTTTAATGCTTGAGCTTCCCATTACCTTTGTTCATGATATACAGTGCGTTTAGAAGTGAATTCAAGCTTGCTCCATCTCTGAATGAGTTTTTATCAAAAAATCAGCTGACAATGATCAACTGAAGGCATCCACATAATAAGTAGTTTAGAAATTCAACTTGCGGATTTGTTTTTAAATAACTAAAAAATATGTCATTAGAAGTAAGGAAACCGATGTTATTAAACTTGTTTGCAATATTTTCCCAAACTTTATTACGAGTGATATTTAAGTTGGATTGTGACTGGCAAGAGGCATCCAGGACACGTGTTTCGTCCTATTTGGGACTCATCGGCCGAATGTGCCTGTACTTGTGTACTATCGCTATATCGAGGCAATCCACTCAGGATGCACATATGACAACAGAAGCTGACCAGTTTCAGTCCATTACAAATCAACAGGAAGATACAACTTTATTTGAATGTATTACAAGTGTTACAATTTATTACTTTCTAATTAAATATTGAATGTTAAATGCTATGTTAAACAGTTGCAAAATCTTTAGGAAACAATATTGTTGACAACTTTTACAAACGTGTTTCTACATATCAGTGAAGCATAATTTTCATATTTGAAGACGGAAACGTCTCGCATGGAAAATTTTATGATATGTTAGCCAAAGAAATCATGCGGGAATACAAATGACCAGTTGACTTTCGACGATAATGCGCAAAGCATTTTTTATAAGCTCTAATCACTAACATTTACGACTGTCAGGTTTATCAGTAAGTACAGAACTATTGGACAGTTTAGTTAGAATTAAACAGTTCACTTTTCTAGTTTCAGCCATTTCGGGACACAATACAACCAGCTTTCTAATTACAGAAGTTCTATTTTCCGGTCACTAATAAGCGCACGGGTATTAATATATTTGTAGCAGGCAGAGTTATTTTAGTTTAATGAGAGTTTTTCATGGAACACTATAATCAACTGTCTAAATAGACCTTTCCCACATTGTTCAAATAAAGGCATACTTCTCTTTATTCCTGTAAAGTATGCCACACATGCATATGGTTATTTAACTTATCCTTCATTTTACGTATTTAGTAAATATGATATCCACTAACATTTGGGATACCGTTTGTGAAATTAATACTTTTTGGTTTATTAATGTTTATTTATTTCATTCTTGCCAAAATATGCTGTTATTTCTTTTTAAATATGATAGGACGAAATGAATTAATCGCTAGATATATATATCAACACACTGGAAAGATTAGAAGTAGAAAACAAGTTTCAAGTCATATCCAAGTACTAGCCCGTCGAAAATCTAAAGAACTCCAAGCTCAAATTAAAGATCCTGACACAAAACAGAGAGCTATTATGCATCTATCCATGCTTAGTTCGGCACAAATTGTATCTGCAAGTGTACTAGGTTCTAAAACGTTGCCATTAAACTCTTCATCCAGTGGATTACCAATAACGCCAGCTGGAATTCATTCGACAACAAATGATGGCAAGTCGAATAATATTAAAATGTCAAATTTGCAATCCTTGAATATGACAAATGGTCGGAATGATATGCATAGTATGATTACTGATGCCATTGTCACTAAAAGAAGCCCTCGTATTAATGAACTGCATTCTGATAATAAAGAAGCAAAGAATAAAACTAATGGTTTATATCCTGAGAACTTACATAAATATTCTTCATCAACACTCATTAACAACAATAGTCAAAACAACATTACTAATAGTAATAAAAATTTATGTAAAGGTAAATCTCAAGGTAAGCTGTGCAGTAAATACGTTTAAAATTAACTAGTATTTGATCGTAAACATTGTGATTTTGGTAAAGTGAAGTTGTGCAAAATTGAATAAATCAGTTTTACACAAATCTTATCAATTTCCAAAAATAGGAGATATTGAAATATGTACTAATTACCACACATTTCATAAATTGTAAACGTACGTATGTATATTGTATTTAGACTTTTTACTGTTGAACAGTTGTACTTAATGTTCCATAGGATTCAGTGCTACATTACAAATGCACCTGGTAATCATGCCTTGAGATAGCTTTCCCAATGATTGACTACAGGTAATTAGACGTAAGAAGAGTAAAAGTCACTTTTACCATACTATAATAAAAATGATAACAAAAATAATGACTTTAGAGTGATTATTTCCCGTTAGACTTTTGTGATTTACATATGAGATTAAAAGATTTCATGGTGGATCCTCGATTGTCAAAGAGGTGAACACATATACCCTCTCCACGAACACATACTTTCACTACCCCTTCGTGATACCAATCAGCTTTTCATATATAGTTTTCAAGAATTTGTTCTAATAATTAGTCACAAATGTGATGAACTGTGTAGTCCAATTTCATTTAATTAAGCATGATATTTTGTACATGAACCAATTGATTCATAACCAATTTACTTCAACTCACTTGATATGTATGAGATCAATAAACCATAACTACGTGAGCATGTTCATTATCTATGCTAGAATAATTGTAAAATCTCTGATTTCTACTACTCATACATATGAAGTATATCAATATGCTTGTCTGTGTTCATTGACTGGTAGGTAAACTGGGAAAGCTTGTTATTAATGTTTTCATAGATGAAATAATTCAATTAATTATTGATCGATTTGTTTACTGATTGTCTACTACTCCTGTCAACTATGTTACCTTTGTCATCATATAGTAATTAATAGTGAGTGCTGAAGCGTATATGATTTATGTAATAAAAGGAGATCTGTTTCCAGAATCCGTTTGCATGACAATGATCACATAAATGCTGCTACGGATAGAGACTTTTAACCGAGGATCATATCTTACATGTAAATATTTATTCTTTTCTAATGGAAGGTGCTTCGAATCGCTTTTAACAGCTGGATTATTAAAATAAATAATAATGGTTATTTATTGATATCTAATTTAGTAAGTACTTTTAAGTTAGAATGAAGTTTAATTCACCTAAATTTACCTAAATCGTTCAGTGGAAAGGAATATTTTGTCTGTATTTTGATATAAGTGAGCTCCGTTTGATTGTAACAATTAATTTTAGGGAAATAAGTTAATTCTATTATTACTTTTAACTATCTTAAACTTTTAACGTAAAACAAACTGTCTAGTAAACATTTGATTATTTGTATGGCTGAATTATTCGAAATTCTGGTATGTCGCTTTAGTGTAGAGAATTGTCATTAAATCTAGTAGTCTGTTTCTAGATTAGCAAAATTGTTGCCTTATTTTCTTTATACATTTGTATGAATAATAGTCGTGAGTAAAATGTATAAATCTGATAATATGTGATGAGTATATTAATGAGAAGTAGAATTTCTGATCATTAGTCTGTTAAGAAGAGTAAACTATAGATATTACCAGTTCACTTGAGATTTCTACAAATATACTTTGTAACTAAATTAAGTGAAGTATTTAGTCATTTAAACTCCTGGTGAATATAACAGTAATAAGACATTATACGTATGCTTCAATATTCGCTAATTGGTTCACGTGATAGTTGCTTCGGCTATCTCAGTCACAGAGTCCGTATCGATATTTTCAACTTGAGTTCATTCTTGATACAGAGAGACCCTTATTCAGTGTAACTGATAAATTAATGTCTCGCTGTCTTGTCACTTTTCAATTGTTCTTCAGATTATATCAGTTTTTGATCAAATTTGCTTCCAGATAAGTATATTAACATGCCAATATATTTTGATATCTTTCGGTCTCTATCGAACTTAAAATATTTTCACTTTCATTCAAAGAAACGTCTTCTTACTCTTCATCAATACAAGATGGGAAAACAGTGCATTATAATAATATCAACTTAACTCCGTCTAGTCAATCTACACTAGCCCATCTTCTTCCTATTAATTCATCTTTATCACCATATTCGTTTGATATGAGGCATCAAGCAGCTATGATGAATAGCAACGGTTCACCGTTATCTTACCCATATGAGGCTTTTCTAGCCTTGAGATCTCAACATCAATCAAACTTATCGAGTCGAAATTTGGATACATTAGATCTACATGATAAGCTTCTTCGATCTGATGCCAATAAGCAACAGCAGCAGCACCAGCAACAAGAAGTTGAATCACAACAATTAAATTTTCCATTAGCCTTAGATAATCTTATGGTGACCGATTCAAAAGATCATCAAAGCCAATCCTCCTCCCCGTCGGCACCATCTCTAGTAAATAATAATCATTCACGATCCTTACCAACCACAACTAATTCCTCTGTCTTACTGTCGAATTTTCAACCTGATGGATTATTCCTTGTTAAAACCTCCATTGGCCAGTTAATATATTGTCCGTCTAACCAGTATAATAATAGCAATGACATTCCTCAGAAAATGAATGGTGCTAATAATAACAACGATTCATCTATATCCTCTTCTAATTGTTCGTCAATATCTTCTCTGTCCTCAGTGCCAAGTTTTCCATCAACTCTGTCAATGCCAAATCCATTAGATTCTTCATTGACAACAGTAGCCCCGGCATCAGCGGCTGTTGCAATGGCAGCTGCTCACGTTGCTGCAGTTGCAGCCTATGAACAACATTGTACATCATCGTCATCTATTACATGGCCATCACAGCAAAATTCTATACTATCCGCTAGATCAAATACAAATGTATTATCCAAACAAATTCCAGACTTAGTGGGACAATTGAAGGTCAATCATGCTCACCATGATGATAACTATAATGATGTCGTTATTGGTAAACAACTAAATAACGATGGAGCAATAAACATATTACGAGAAATTTCTTATCCTTCAATGGATCGTCTATCAAATCCTTCAACGCATAGAAACGAGTATATTTCTGATTCCTCAAAGTATCCTGGGAAAATGATAGTAGAAGTAAGTTAATTTATTCTGTATCTCATTACCAAATTTCTAGACCGTCGGAAAAAATCTGTCAATGGTGAACATGGATCCTGCTGCTTTGATGACTGGCGCAACACCGGAAGATTTAACAAATATTGACATACCTACTTGGATGGGGAGATCAGTTACAGCACCAAAAATGCGATTAGTAGAATTGAGTGCCTATATGATTAGTTTAACGTCGAAATCACTCTCTAATGTAAGCTAGCACTATCTACACTTATTTATTGTTCTATCATTTTGTTTTAAACCTGCTCCCTCTTTTACGATAGTAAATGATACACATAACTTATTTTCGTCATAAGGAACTATGGTTTAAACATTCCTTACAAATCAACTACAATGAATATAGTTTCTTTGTTATTATGAGACTGCTTTTAGTCTCAGCCCTGACATAATTTTGAGCATTTAAGCGCATCTACAAGTATCATGATCTTGAAATATTGGACTTGACTTTAGTGGTCATCATTAATAATTCTGGTTATTTCAGAAGGAAACATAAACTCTGGATGTTCTACATAATACTATTACCATAGCGTCCTTATGTATGTTATTACCATAATATTGAACAAGTATTCATACATCAATTAAAAGTAGTAGTCATCGAGTAATCGATTACTGTTATAGACCTTATGGACAATTTGCTAGCAAGCACTATTAGTTATTAAAGTACAAACTAAATGTGTATTATCAGTGCCGGCATTATAATGTTATCGAAATATTCTACGGTTTTATATTAACCGTCTGGAGACTAGTCCAGCATGAAAACTTCTAAATAATCACAGTATCTCTCTAACATTACCCACTAAAATGAATTGGAGCTTAACATTTTAAATACTTTTACGTAATGGAGGAAGTGGATGCTTGACTTATTTTACGATTAACAACACCATTATGTTGCAGGAATATCAATTCACCTAGCCTTAGGTAAAAAATTATGTGATTATGTCACCACTGCTTGTTACCTTCGACTTTTACTACAATTTCTTCACTTCAATTAATTCTCATTGCAACATGACACTAGTTGTAAACTAATGGGAATTATGGAGTCTTATTTCTTACACAGTACTTTCGATTTAAACTACGTAGTTGTAGCCAGAAAAGTCATCAATGCATATTGTTCTATCCACTCATAGTTCAATTGTGCCAATTGTTAAACAGAATTTCTTAATTAATTCAATTCAGTAAACATTTAATGTTTCCTATATATTTAGTTGTTATATCTACCTGTTAGGACATAAACTACAATTTTGTGTACCGACTATAGATATTAAATAATTCATATTTTGTACGCATAACATTTAATTTACACAAACTGTTAAAAAAATCCATTAGTTTTCTTCGATGCTCTACATTTTGTCTTCTGGTTTCAGTTAACTTATTCGACTGACTAAAAATACGCACTATTTTACCATATATGATTTGACCTACGAATTATGTTTGTATTCAATGCAATCACGTGTTCACATTGCTACTGCACAAATATGCATATATGCTTAGTAACGCTTATGTGGATGTCCTAATCTCCTTCCCTATTATATATATATATATATATATATATATATATATATATATATATATATACATTCCTTATTAAACGAACTAGGTGAAGTGTTCAGAAAATATTGAAGATATAAAATACAATTATGTTTAGATCTATTTGAAAAAAGTTGCAGCTGTACTGCTGCATTTCAACATTTTCATTGTGCACTTATCCCTAGATATTTTTCTTAAAGTGTACATTCTCTCTATTGCTGCTACTAAAAATACTAATACTACTATGTCCATTGTACATTAGATTAGTTTAGAAGCCAAAATTGGTTTAGACATATATATATATATATATATATATATATATATATATATATATATATACGAACAAAAGCCTAGTCACAAAATAACATATGGGTTGTGTGTGTATATGAATGGCTACCTGCATTACCAATCAGTGAAGCTTTCCAGTAATATCCGCAATCGATTCGCTACTTTTGCTTCCTTTAATATAAAATTGTTGATATTAGTAATTGTAATGATAATGACTATATGGAAGGATAAAGTCGAATTTTATTTGATCACATTTCCTTCCTTATTGTCCGTATACTGTGAGCAGTTGTATATCACTGGGAGGAATTGAAATGAATTAATTTGCCGTCCGTATAGTAATTCATTCCTTAAAATAAATCAATTTAGTATTCTTTAATATGTTCAATTACAAAGCCTTCATACAACTGATAGTCCAATATAGTTATATTTAACTTCCTGTAAGATTCCATTGCCTTTCTGTTGCTGTAATAAGCTGTTAATCATTGTTACAGCACAAAATACAAATTTCATAAAGATAAAGCATTATACTAGCAGATAAATCTCATTAATAAATATTATAAGAAGTTAAGCAATAAAATGATCAATATTTTATCTAACAGAAAGTCAATACTGATAGTGTATACACATGGCGCCTATTTAGTATCAACTCTCTTATACATATCCTTCAACAAATCTATACCTGACACTCAAAATTTCGTCATATCTAGTGTTTGTCCATTCACGTTTATTAAACTAATCCTACGTTACATAAGCTACATCAAAGTTATTCTAAGATATATTTTTCCCTTGAATTGTTATCATTTAATCTCCCATAAACAGATGTCGATGGATAGCTGCACAAACTTGTGACAGGTAGTAATTATAAATTCAATGACCAAATAAATATATTCGGTTCTTCTTTTAAATAAACATTATTCAACGTAAAATACAATACTGGCAATCTTTCTGTATATACCTGGAGCACACACTTGTCTATTATTAGGCTTTCAGTGATAATATTGTTTATAAAGATTCTTTTGTAGAGTTCACTTACACCATTAAACAAAATTTAGTCAAGTTAAAAATTTTAAGGGGGTATTCGTTAGTGTAATAGATATTATCAGAATATCTATGTCTATGCAGTTACGTTTCATTCCCAACTCATTTTCCAAATGCACTCTGAGTAACGTTTGACAGTTTCACGCAATGTATGGTATAGCATTACTGCTTCGTTATATCATCCTCTAATAACTGTTTCTTGTCACAGATCACTTTCGGGCGAAGTCAGTCGTCTGAATCCATTTCATTATGGAATTCTGGATGTTATGAAATTAGTGTTTCCCTAGCATACACAGTGAACTTTAACTACGAAATTATCAAAAGCTTATATTTTTAAATTGCCAACTTGTTCACAATTCCTCACTTCATTGTATTTTATTGCCACAGTTTACTTTTCGAAATTATTCTGCGGTTTATTTTTAAAGATGAAAGTTTGGTAACTGTAGGAATTTCGGAGGTGTGTTGAAACTTTCAAAATACCTGAAATCTAATCAACATTCTTCTATTCTTTAGTAAAGCGAAATTGTAATTCAATCATTTCTCATAGTTTTAAAACATATTTCAAAAAACTTTGTGATAACTTATCTAAAATTCTAGTTTTGGTAAACTGAATATCCATCCATGACTAAAGAAACTTACTTCGATTTCACCTCGTATCCTTCGAAATGACCGTGATATTCTAGTCAAATTAGATGTTTTCTTTATGAATGCAGCTATTATTGCTTGATAAATACAAATCATACGACTCTGATACGACTATCATTAAAAATTGTAATTTATTCAGCTTAGGGGTAAGATTACACCTCGCCGCACGACTACTAAGTTTAATTTTAATGAATATGACCTTGGATATCTACTTTTTCAATTATCGATCGATAACAGTTTTGTAAGAATATTTGTCTACCTTTGACCTTTGTATTCCCGTGTGTATATTTAACCATTAGTACATGCCTTTTGTTCATGAGTACTGTATATATATATATATGCCTGATTGTGACAATTTACCTGTCTTTACATGAATGGTATGCAACATCTACTGACTGTATGTATTAAATTAAAGATAACAAAAGTACACTCCTTAACCATCTGACTATTTGATTCTTTTCATTAATTTTATCAGTATGTATGTGATTTTTGTGCTTACCTATGACTTTAAATAAATGATCTGATGTAGGCGTGTAAATATGCTTCATTTAAACTGCAAATATTTATCGGAAGTACTACTACTGATATATAAAATACTTTTAATTTTTCCGGATTCCTTATAGCCGTCCTAAATATTTTCAATTACTAATTATCGAATCACTCAATTTCATTAATTTGTTGTCACTACTCTGGGAAAATACTGCTTGTTTATTCCACTGGCATTAGACAATTTACACAGTTGTATGTTACTCCATCTTACAGCCCAAGAGATAAGTATAAGTTAATCAAAGTGATACTGGTACGCAATACTCAATAGAGTTTTTGTATAATTGCACATTTTAAAATATCCCTTTTCAGGTATTATAAACTAATAGAATTTTCGTATTTGTATTCTTCTGGTTGCCTCAAAAGTACGTAGTTTCCATGTTATTGGGAAGTCATCTTTGATTCATTGGCGTACACTAGAAATAATGTTTTCAGTTTTCTTGCCAATATTATCTTTTATCAGATATGTGTATCATAACATAACATTAAAAATTCGAATAGCTCCCTAAAAAATTAATATGTATTCAACTGAAACAAATTTTATTGAGAAAAGCCTCATATCTCTGTAGTTATTTTGGGTTTGAATTAGTTGTTTGTTTAACAGTAACCAGTACTTTCCCCTAGATCATGGATCATTGTCCGATAAATTCGATAATTAATAAGAATCTCATGTATTAGTTGTTGTCTAAGTGCTTTGTTTCTCATACCGTTGACTTGTGAAATGGTAAATAAGAAGCAGCCGGTAATAATAGATTGCAGTATGAGACTCACTATTTGAATAACTAACTCCAATAGATTTACAATGCTAGACATAAGGAAAATGTTGAATGAACATTTTATAAATTCGATAACATATTGTAATAAGATGTTTTTTGGAAAAATCTACCTGTACATTTAAACAAATGCAGTATAATGTCGTCATATGAGACACCTTTTCTATCACTGTAAGTAAACTAATGTATATTCTTTAAACATAAGTAATAAAGAAAAGATGGTCAGCGAATAACAGCAAAAGTCCACCACACTGAGATGTCTTAATATACCATATGGCTGTATTTTTATTTCCAGCTGAACCAGTTTATCCAAAGCAATAAAGTGTATGAGAGTAGGTTGTGACATGACTATTAAAATGAGTGTATTTCAAAATGTGTGTGCTTAAAATATTTTAAGCATGAAATTTAGTTTCACAACCTCTTTGTGATAACATAAACAGTTGGTAGATTCGTTTGCTTCAGTTAAACGAGCTGTTTCATCATATTTCAGTAAGTTAAATATTTTGTTTGCACTTGAGTGAAATGCGTTAAAAATTCACTGCCATATGTAATACATGTACATATCATTCCAATTTATTTTCTAAATGAAAAATCGAAATAAGTAGTTTCATTTAACTCGTTTTATGTAATACTTTCTTAGTATCCAACGTTTATTAGGTTCATTTGTGTGTTGCATTCAGTTGTGATAATGGGATTTAAAAGGAAATATAATTATTAGCAGAAAGTGGCTTAGAAAATTTCACTTAACTGAAACCGAACTTATATTCCAAATTGTAAACCTTCCTTTAAATGCTATCTCATACAAATTAATTTATAAAAAATCGTACCAAATTAATCAAGTATATATATTCTTCGTGTTAGTTAATTTAAGAATATGCCTGTTCCGTCACTTAAAAATAGGCCTTTTCTGGAAAATGTTAGGCAAACCAGTTATAATGTTCTATTAACAATAAATGTAAAACATATTCAGATTATGTGATAGTTATTTGTGGGCATATCTGGCATCTTGGAAACGTATGCATTTTCATTTCATTCGATTATGTAGAAATGCCGTCTAAGTATATGAGGAATAATATAACGTTTTCATCTACAACATAATTAGTTTATTACTACCATATTTACATTAACAATATTTGTATTGTAAAGCCTCACCTTTCTATGGTTATCTAATCAACTAGACAGTTGTTTATTGTAGTCCAAAAATTATGCACTAAACTGCCTGTTAATGTGATTAAATAGACTAATTCTAATGAGAAATTTTCTCTAAAAAAACCAATGTACAATTTGTAACACAAACTACACTAATAACAATTATTAAATGCAATCCCACTATCCACCCCATATGGATGACAAGTACTAGTGATAATGTACAAAATATTGCAAATGTTTATTCAGCATCTGTATTCATGTATATATAAATAAGAAATTAAGTATCTGTTTCTATATTATGAGGTAATTAAGAAATCTGTGTAGTACAACTGTAAAGGTAAGTAATTAGTTAAGTTAAACGATTTATTATGTTACACTATTTATCTGTTTAACAGATAAACCATTACGAAAAATCAAAATTTAAGTGTCTTGAATACTTTATGAGCATAATGTGATAAATTATGTGATATCAAATTTTTCAAAGTTTATAAACACCAAAGTACTTGTAAGGAAAATATAATCTTCAGCTTACATTACTTATGTGTGTATAGTAGAGGGATTCAGAGTTTTGAATAACCTCTCAAAAAATCATAATTCGTGAGAGAAATTCATTTCACTGTCTTTAGAAAAGTTAGGATTTTAGCATTGAAAGGTCAAATGTAATTACTGTGCTTTACATTGGTTCACTGATGTAAGAAGTCTCACTGTTATAGTTCCAAATAAGTACGGCGCCCCATGTGTCACTTTATTAACTTACTTAGTCATATAAATTCAAACGAGTGACGGGATGAGGAGGAAATCATTTTAATGACTTTTTAGTGACTAGTAGTAAGTATAGATGCAATATTTCATAAACCCTACAATTGAACTATGTTACATTATTTAGAGGACTGATTTGATTAATTTATTTTGTACATAGGCTAATCATACAACTAATCATGTATGCTCTGTGATAATGCAATTAGTTACATTTTCCAGATTCTAGTATTAAAACACATGATACTAATTATGTCACGTTAGCGACTAGTTACTTGAGTGTATTTTTATTCTTGTTTTTTAACAATAGACAGCGATAAATGAATATCATTCAACTGCAACTCATAATTCAGCGGCGAATCAACATAATTTTGTGCATATTGGACCCATTTTAAATGAACAGCTGTATACTGATCCAAATTTGGAACAAGTAGATGCAAGTCAAATATGGGATAAATTTCCCGAAGATAGTTTAAAAGAACTTATGGAACATGGGCCTACAAATACGTTCTTTTTAGTCAAATTCTGGGTATGTTTTGATAAATGATTTTTTTGGAAAGAATTATATTTTTACTACTTAGGATTAAAACGAAGTGTGCACAGAAGTAATAAAAATGGTTGTTATATAACGGTCTATCTGATTATCCATTGATTTAGTATTTTAATGTGAAGTTTATTTAGAAAATCAGCAAAGCAACTCATTATTATATTTTCATTTAAGTACACTCAAGTTAAAATTGGCTGTAATTTCTTACTGACTTACTTCAGCCCAAATGTATGCCAGCGTAACTGATTTAAGTGTATATTTTGCCACTGCAGATAGTGTATTTTATATTTCTGTTTATTGTTAATCAGTTAGCTAAATCAGGTAGAAAAAATGAATATACAAATTGGTAAGCAGATGTTAAAGAATAGACTTATGATATTATTATCTCAATATCTACACTCAGAATTGTTGTATCGAGCAGGAAACTTAAATAACGAGACTTGTGAAAGTTACTTTCAATCGTTTAATACTAGGTATATCATACTAATTCTTAAGTTTTACAGCGTAGTGCTAGTACCACTGTCACCAACTGAATAACTGTATTCAGTATTGTCAACATGATCATTTTACTTGTCCGTGTTTGTCAGCTATTTCTTAGAAATAAGTAACGCATCGTACATATCACGATTACTGATTATTAGCTTATAATAATCTGTCATTTTTATTAAAAAGTTACTTTGTATCTACTTCGGAAGTATAGACGAAGATTGCTACCTGAAAATTCCTTTACTCTACTTTTTGTTAAATATTTCATATGTGTATCATCGAGTTGTACTCATTCATATTTATTTTAAATAGTCTTAAGAAGTGTACTGCACGTTTTCAGTTAATTATAATTTTTATTTTTATGAAATCTCTGAATTCATTTGAATGAGTGTAAGGTAATGATAAATTCTTCTGAAATTACCTTAATTTTGTAATAAAATATACATATATTTTATTAACACCTAAAAACCACTTTGGCAATCGAACAGCAAATCAGAGTTTCTTATTATATGGATAATATTAGTCTTTGTTATGATTCAAGTATTTATCCCCAGTTTCAAAATTACATGAATAGTATGCTAGACACAGACGTTAAACGTGTTATATTTAGCAACTGAAGTAAAGGTAAGTGGATGTTGTAGGCTTTAGGTGGTTGTGATCATTAATAATGATTGTGTTTACTAAATGATGCGAATTTGATAAAAGTTGAAAACCACAGAAAACCAGGCATTCGTTTCATCTTTTCAGTTATACACTGTCACAAAATCACATGGAATAGAACTTTAGTAATCTCATTGCCCATTACTCTATCCTTTGAGTAATCCTAAGGTACGGCGAAACAGATTCTAAGTGCTTCTTGGTACTCAATATTATTTCATTTGGTATCGGTTTAGTTTTTTCATAGGTTCGGTGGGAAAATCTTACGGAAGCTTTTAAATACAATTCAAAAATATTTTGTGTTTATATTATGACAATCATGTAATATTTTACAAACATTCAGTAGAAACTTTATGATGGATTAGATTAATTGGTTATACAAATTAAGTAAAGTATCGGAAATGTGAAATACAATTTTTTTTAAACTCCAAAATACATTAATAGCAGTGTTGATCAAGTAAAGATTCATATACAATCTGAACTTCTTAAAACATCCTACTTCTCTTATTAGTATTAAAAATTATAACACACTAAAATACGACGAACAATAAAGTTTAGTATACACCTTTGTTTTTACAAAATTCTTTCTTTAAAAATATTCTCATGCTGTGCTACTGATTATTTGTTATGTTCCTTACGTATATATTTACTCGTGTAAATAATTCTACGAAAAACGAGTTAAACGAATAAATAAAATAAAATGGAAAAAAAACTAATTTTAACAATTATATAATATTGAATAATTTATCTAACTAGACATTTGCTTAGGATTTCTAAAACCATCACCATCATCGCTGGGTAACTGAATAGATTTTGAGTTGAAAACAAGTAAGTGTAAGTAATGCCAATGTTACAATAACTATGAACATCGCATTAAATTTATCATGATTATCGTATCAAGAGTGTATTTGTCTAATTTATCTAGAAGTATTAAACAATGCGCTGTGTCACCTATTTACCTCTTCAAACAACCTATCAAGTTTTTTTAATCTGTTTTTTTGATTTGAAACACTTCATTCGGTCCCAAAGAAACATGGTACTAATCTAAAGCCTATCTCACCTCCATCCAATTAAAGAGCACTGATGTTAAGTGTAAATTACCCCGAATCAATCACTTTAACCACTATATAATATTGTGTCGGGGTTTACTTACATAATATGAAGTTGTAACTGTTACTACGTAGATTGCATTTGACAGTCATAAACTTTGCAAACTAAATTTACTTAAATATGTAACTTTTGTCTATGGTTCTTTAACACGCCTTTAATACACTACACCCTTCTTTTTTAGACTAAAAGCATTCTTTTACAAAGTATTTTCAACAGATTATTCCATGATTTCGTTTAGTTGAAAACTACTTCAAGTTGTATATTTGTGAGTAGTTCTTTACTAAAATGTTGTGATTTCTACTGACATCGAATCTTGTTTCAATACTTTTCCATTTATTTACTAATGTAAAACGCCCTAAAACTTTGTAAAAATTCACAGATTTAATATAAATAAGGTGTTTTGGATTTTTTGTATTATACGTTTTCTCTACTAAGAGCTTTTACTAATTTCGTGCTTGTCTACCTAGTGTTAGTAAAGAGATTTGCAGCTAATTACTGTTTTTGGATTTTTCGAGTTTTTATGTAAAATGAACACACCTAGAACAGTAATACAGTGTTTGTCAAGTTGAGTTAAAATACAGCAAAGTTTACTTAAATCCTTTTCGGCTTCAAGACTATGTCGACACTTCTATAGATTTACTGATTATAAAGCTGGTAATATCCCATAACATTTTAAGTGACTCTCTTGGATGCTCGGAGTTTTGTGCTTATGTGCTTAGATTAGGTAATAACCGTGTTCATACCTTAAATGAATATCGAAAATGTTGAGCCTTAGTTTATGATTCTGTACAATGGTGTTAATCAAGTGATTTACAGTTATTATTTAGTAAAATCTTGGATCTTATTGTTGTCTTACATGATATTAATCAGTTTTCTACACTTGTTTATTCAATCAACACCGAAACAATAATAAACACACAAATTCAGAAACCATCAAGGCATCAGCCTTTTGCATCTATGTTTCTAAAGAGAGTGATGATTCCAGTCATAGATGTATCTAGTGTAAGTATCCAAACCCTTATTACAAGAAACGATTTATGCTTTTCACTTTAATAATGAGATGAGTTGTAGTGTAGTGTATAACATTTACAAAATATGAGACTTTATTCTGCTCACTTTCTCATCAGGAATCCAGTTCATAGTGGTCACCGACAGGCATTTAAATGTAAAATTCCTTCCTGGTGAATATTTTCGTACCAACCTCCCAACTACATATACCTGCGATATATGAAGCTGTTACTGGATTAGGTGTATTCGGTACGTAAAGTATATGTAAATAAACATCTCAGTTAATTTGTGTATCTCATAATACTTGTTATTGAACATTCAACAGCAAAAGCCAAATGGTAAATCTTAACAACAGACGTTGACAGTCAAACTATTAACATTATATTAAGCATGCAGTATAATATAGCCTGATAAATGTTTTAATGGTTCCAAAAATGCATAACATTCCTACGATGTTAGATTTTATTTCCTCGAGTTATTGGACTGGCTAGTACCTGTAAATCACTAGGACTATCTACTGATTATCCTTAAATTGGTCTTAATATTGTCCATTCTTTCTTTCTATTGTCCATTTAACTGTTCAAACTAGGCTTTTATTAAAATGGGGAAAACTGGGTAGGACGAGGCTGCAAATCAATTGTTAAGGTCTATTTTTTCTCTCAAATTATTAACCTAATGACTAACTGCAGTTTACTTGGGCTATATTTAGCAGGAAATCAGTGTTTATAGCAATCAATTCCCAATTATGGAGTCACAAGTTGTATCAAGAGACTGACTACGAGTCAATCAACTCAGTTTTATCACTAAGCCTCATACATAATATATGATTCAGAATCACGTGCAAGTGGCCTTACACGGTTCCTAGGTAGCATTTTTAACATCAGCGTAGATGAATTCATGTTTCCTTTTTCTTCTTCATCCTCAGTGCTAATGTTATTTCATACGTTTCAATCTTCGAGTTCATTGTTGTGTTTTTAGACACTTCTTTAATGTCTAGTTTTCAGTATAATCGATGTTATCACTTTAACTCATTTATTTCTTTTTCGTTTAATTATCTTTCGGAGTACTAACATAACATCTTAGACCGACGCAAACTCAAATCATGTTGTTTGCGCATGGTAAAACTCATCCGAAAACGATAGATACACTAGAATGAATGAAATCTACTAGAAAACTGTGCTGGTATGGTTAAAGCAATCCATGACGAAACTATTCCATTTGCAGAAATAAAATGAATTCATAATATCTGTATGTTTCTCAGCAGTGTCTATAGGCTAACATTTTGAATTACTTGATGTGGTTAAGATTAAAAGTATGACTTTAGTTAATAAAACGAAGACCGATTAATGAAATTAAACAACGAATAAGAAGAATAAAAAACAAAAATGAAGCCACAACTAAAGTAACTAAGGTCTATTTTACTGGCCATCTTTACGTTTTGGTGATTGAACGATAATGAGAAATCTAGAGAAGGAATACATTTATTTGATTCTGCAAATATTGATATTTTCACTTAAGGAAAAATATCAAGGTAATCAATTACAGGGAAAACTCGTTTATATTTAGTTACAGATTTCTTTCATTAAAAATTATTTCGTTTATACTTTTTCGATGATATTTGCAAATGTTGTTTACATTTTTCTTTAATCAAAGTCTTTCAAACTAGAAATTTCTGTTGCCTACTATTCCATTGGAATTTCAACATTTCATGTAATCATTATCATTGGTAGAAAAAGTAAACAAACAAAACAAAGCAAAAGAATAGCATTATGTTTATTGTTTATCTTTTATAAAGGTAATTCGTAATAGTTTTTATCGATCAGTAATATAACCTATATACCTATTGACTAAACATGTAATACATAAGTATGCATTATTTTATGTTGTTTACCGTTCTCCAAAGGTTGTCTTATTTTCCCAGCTAGTATTATCGATGTATCTTAGTGTTGTATTTTATTATTAATATACTTACCATAAAACGTTACAATAGTAGTTGTTTGAGGTGATAGTAATTTATTGGTTTGACTGTTTAAGAATTGCACTCATATGCTGTGTACTCATTTCTACCTTATTCGGAAATATGTTGCTCGATTATGTTTACTATATACTGGTTAATGTCTTATCAGTTGTTTTTTTTTCCAAAGAGACTCCTGTTGTTATTATTGTTGTTAGCATTATTGTTGTTATCGCACCAACAACTTTTTTACTTTTCTGCAACAGTCCCGTGTTCCTTCTTTGATGTTTATTTGTATTTTTTTGGTGTTATTTGAATAAAGTACTTATAATTCGTGTTATTTATGGATTACTAACTCATCCATGTATATATGTTGAGCCTAGACATTCAAGACAGTAGTGGCTTCATATTTTTATACGATGTTATGATATGATATGCAACATCTTACGATATTTCTAAATTGTTACTATTGTTAATGTTGTGCATTACATAATATACCTTTGATTCTTCTCCTTCTGTTTCATACACCATTCATTTAATTACTATTGGCTATAGGCTGATGTCAATGTGATGGTTGAATCAGATGCCACATTCGCCGTGTCAGCTATGTGAGTTTATACTCTCGTTGAGTGTATTTTTATCAATCTTAGTGTTATTAGTAGTATGCTTGGAGAAAAGTTACTTGTCAGTTTAACATGAAAGGACAAGAAATACTATACGTTAATAAGATAAAAAACGGATCTTTACTCCAGGTTATATCCCTTCGAGTTATCTGTGTGTTTTGTTGAAAGATCAAACACATACTAACGCATAGGATTAGTTCGCAACATGTAATTCAGCCATTTAATAAGCTGACGTCCCAGAAAAGTGATATCGTCGTAAAAAATAAATATACTGTTGCGAAATACATATTTATATATATGTATTAAATAGACCAAAATCTCTACTGATTTATTATGGAAGTGAGGTATAAAATATTCCATGAAACGATATTTACCACTTTTCATTGTTATTCTCCATTTCTATTGTTGTCAAACGCTACGAAAATTAGTTCTACTGTACTTAACTCACAATTATAAATTTTTGGAGAATATTTAACATTACGATATTAATAAAATGTACACTATCAGCTAACTGTCAATAACGATTATCTTCTTAATAAAAAAAAACGTAAGAGTAAATTAATAATAGTGAGTGATAATTAACAACAGATTGATTTATGGTAATAAATTTCGAGTGAAGAGTGGTAGGAAATCATAAACTAAAAAGTTCATTAAAGCTAATAGGGGAAATGTAGAATGCGATTTCTGTTAATTTTGTCAACTTTTTAGTACTACATTCATAATTTCCAGTTTATGCATAAGATACATGAAACAGACATGATAACAAAACACGCTATTTATTTCATTCACGGCTTTATACCAAATACATTATTCGAATATACCATTGTTTAAATGCATGAAACTATATTTCATAGTACTCCCAAATCCTCCCCTTCCCAGGATAAATAGATGAATTGTCGTTGTATAAATTCAGAATAAAATGTTACTATCTAGTTAAATTTAATGACAGCATACAAATTTTAATTAAAGTGTATCCTCCTGTTTCTTACCTCACCATTTTCAGATTTGAGGGCACTGAAGATGTTCCAATTAATTTATCAACAAAGGTTTGCTCATTTGGAAAGGAAGTATTAGAAAAAATCGAGGTATGCAAATCTTCCTTCTGATTTCTGCTTATAGAAATATTGAATTACGTTGTAAATACTACTTCAATTTTCATTATAGCATGCCGTTACTTGAAACGTTGATTGATTAATCAGTTACATAGTGTCATAGCTTATCAATTTGTAACCACTAGGTATTTGAAATGGAAACAATTCAATTTCATCATTGTTTATTCTCTGACGAGCAATATTTTTCAGAGATAATAATAATGTATGATGGATTACTTAAGTAATTAATGTCAAAATAAATATTTGGTTACTTTATTAATCATACTTTTCTGATTGCTTTAAACAGACTTTTAACTTCTATGTGTTTGCAATTAGTATTGGCACTAATCACTAGTCATACTAATTGTATGCAAGTGAAGTGTACACGTCGGCTCGGTACATCTAACAATATCTTTAGGAATCGTAGATATGTTTGGACGAATGTGTGTAGTTAATGATGATGGCCCTAGATAGTTATGAATTCAGTTCAATAAAAAATTAAAAAAACTCGAAACTTTAAAAATTAAACAGATCCTACTCATGATAATAAAACCGGCCTTGGCATTCTGTTATGACTATGTTTAATTTTGTAGGCAGTTTCAGTAAAGGGTATTATTTCCATATTGCGAATAAACTCTAGTTTCAGTAGTAAAAAAGTTTTTTAAAAAGTGCAGTTCAACGTGATTATTTGAGTGACAGTCAGTTCAAACTACTTTGACAGATTAATATTCATCACTGTATGCAATGTACGAGTGATTTAGGCCTGAAAAAACACAAAATAGTTTACAACTAATTTGTGTAGACGAATGTCCACCTAGTAACTAATTTAGTGGTAAATGTGCATTTTTAACTGCTACAACGATTACAATGATATAAAATATGACCTAATTAGTCTCTGAAAATAGTACTAATATAAGTAGCACTAGCCCAGTTAATGCATTTTATTATTACTTTTTAACATTGAGAATTGCCGGCCGTTTCTTGTAGAAATTTTAGAAAAAAGCAACACAAAGTAACTAGAACGTTTTATATTACGGCGAGATCTGTATTAACGTGACTATGTTGATTATTTGCCTCACATTTTATCAACTCATTGAGTATTGAATAATCGACTTTTGTGACAAACGTAGTCAAAAAGACACTTTTTTTAATCGAAACCATTCGTTCATTGTTTCATTTTATTGCCGTTTTATGTTTTGTCGTTGTTTTTGTAAATACAAGGATGAACAACCTAGACCAGAAAATGGGCGTTATGTATATAGGTTTTTACGTAGTCCTATGTGTGATTATATGAAAAAATTCATTGGCAAACTTCTTCAGTTACCTCAACGAGAATTGATGAATTCAGTGCTGGAAAATTTCACAATCTTACACGTGAGTGTTATAGTAACTGCATTTGAAATGATTATTCTCATGTGAATATTGTTGTGGCCACAAAATCGAGGTTTGCGTTTTTAGTGACGAAACAGTCGTTTGTTACTAACCTATCACCATTTTAAAATGAGTTAATATTTCATAAAGTCTGCAGTCAAACGTAGAAATATTGAAACATCCCTTATGATAACAACACTTTGCCGCTAAAATCAGTTGACAGGGCAGTTTCTGGCTTTTAAAAAATATTTTGTGATATTTCATCATCGAATAACAGCTGACAAGTTAGGATGAACTTTTATCTTCCCGATGATTTGTTATAGACTAAGGCTGATCTGTCTAAGTTGCTATATGTTCATCCTGAGTGTATTGCCTAGATTTGACTATTAATCACGAGCATTGTTTAAGTTGGCTTGTGATTGACCAACCTCAGTTTATAACAAATCAACGAGAAGATACAATTTCATCCTAATTATATATGGGCTCGTCGCACAAGTGTGACTGTCTGGACTCAGTAGTCTAGCGGTGAACGCGCTGATGTGTGATACGAGACGGACTGAGTTCGGACCCCGGTGTAAAAATTAACATTTGGATTCAGGCACATCCAGCCGATGAGTCTCAAGTAGGACAAAATGAGCTTCCTGGATTCCGCTTGCCAGTCAAAATCCAATTTAGACAATCAGTTGACAAGTTTTTAAAGACAACTCATCAGTTCGCACTGTTTTTTCAATAGTTTGTTTAGTGATCTCAGTTCTCAAGAGAAAACTGCTTTATTTATAAACAGGTATCCAAGCAAGAATTATAAGATGACGTCTTATAGTACTATCATTCAAGGCATCCATCAGTAGAATATTTGTTGAGGCAGTTTAAAGACACTTTCCGTCAATCGAATTAGTTTATATGTATAAACAGGAATGTAAGCAAAAGGGAATAATTATAATTTGTCATTTACCAGTAAATTGAGTAAAATAAAACTTAATACGCTAAATTATTAACAACTGAAGTAACTTTTGCATAGTTTCAGTAGATTATGCATACCAGGGAAACTGTCCTTAACCGATGCAGTTTCAAGTAGCTTCTGGAAAGTACTTAATACATCCACTAAATCTAAATAAAAGTTGGAAAAATTGGCTTACTACTTCTATTACAATAAAATATTGTAAAAATTACTTGTGCTTAATATGTGTCATAAGTTAGGTAAGTAATGTTTCTTCTGAGCGCTTGAAGTTTCACAAGGTGAAACAATCTATCTAACTACAAAACAATCTTATTTATTTCTGATGGTTAAAAAAAGTAAAACGGGAATTTGCGAGATTAGTTGTAGCCATTAAAAATCAAATTCCTAGCCTTTAGTCAAAGTTTGACAATGATTGAAAATTTGCACCAAATCTGAACTGGGATCTCATTTGAACTGTGATTCTTCTTTTTATTGACTAATCTACAATATTTGATTTTACTTGATACACCTGGCTACATGGTCAGTAGTTATGTTCGTTGGAAGTACACATCGCCCTAATAAAAACAAAACGAGTTAATCTACGAAGGAACAAACTGATGGTTTCATAATAGAACCTTTATGAAGGATTAGAAGTTTGTAGAACCTAAGTTAAAACTACTCATCCCATTACATCAACATTTATTTCATTATTTTTCAGGTGATTTAAAACATTTCAATCCTATTTTTACCAGTTGAATGAAAAATTACAAATTAGTTTTATCGTATTTTGTTTACTTAATATTAAATGGTCATGGGAAAAAATATCACTATAAGTGTTTACAGTTAAAAAATTGCTCACTAAGTTCCTTTTTTGATTTATGTTATCCCACTTGCTGGACAATACATAGTTGTATAAACTAAGTAGATTAAATCCATCGTCTACATCTTGTAGGCTTTTCTTTTACAACACAGTACGAACTGACTGAAAACGAAGAAAAACAAAGAATATGGTTGAAAAAGGTTTATTCTAAATCATAAGTAATCTGAAACAAATTTACTGGCTTTTTATCTTCCATCTATTAACCCATGTCTTCCTTTGATTGTTATATGGTTCCAATGTATGTATGCAATGTATGTATGAGTCGGTTTTGTCTATGAATGACGTATATTTCTGAGAGCGAAAAAATTGATTAACACAATTTGTTGTTACCATTGCTTTAATCCATCGTAGACTTCCTAATGAGTCTCTTTTATTTCACTAAATTAGAGCATAATTCTGAATAAATTTTGTCTTAACCACTGACCAACATTATACATACTTTCAGTCTTCAAGGCTAAGCAAATCATACTGATTAAATTATGAATTATATGCATTTACTGAGTTAAGTTTGCAACATTCTGAAACTAGCCACGAATTAAAATATTCTTCACAGTTGGCTATTATCCATATATAAAAGCTAATTAATAGGTCACATTTTTACTGATCTAACGTATGAATAAAGTTTGTGGTAATTTCGAAGTAAGTTTACATTACTCACTAAGTAGAGTTTACTATATGTACTCATTTCTCTTGCCTTTTTATTAATCCTATATATCAGCAATTAGTTTTATTTCCAATAAAAATCACAGTAACAAAAATGCTGGGGTAATAAAATGGTTGATTCTAATAGATTTAATTATTTTTACAGTGTGGTCGTTCTAAACAGAACAAATGATAAAATACTGTTTGAGGAAGCATTACAATGGTATTTCAACATAAGATTGTGGGTTATAGGCTATACAGTCTTGATTACTGTACTATTAGGAGCTAAGGGTGCTCTGTGTAATTGGAATTTATCTGGTAATACTGTAAACGGTTTGATATTGTCTTGGCAGAATTTGCTTGCCTTTTATTAGGAAAGCTGAGTTCTTTCATTCTGATGGTTTCTAGCTACGTTGTAGAAAGTTCGTGCCGTCGGAACGTTATCCTTGCAGTCTTAATTATGCAAGATAGATTAAAATTGTTATGCTGATTGTGTACATAATTAGTTAATGAAATCTTTAATCTGAAATATCGCATGAATATCGGCTAAATGATTCACTAGTGTTATTGGTACGACCAATTAATATTGTGTCCTTCAGGTTACGGAGAGATGAAATGGTGTCCATTTCTCCTAAAACATAGTGAAATTTTCAAAAACAACGATATCTGAGCGGTATGGGTCTATGATTAAAAAAATGTACTTAGTTGTTATTTATTTATTATTATTCATATTTGTGTTAGTGTTAATTTCATAAGTTGGCCTAAAATCTTATTGGTTAGATAAGACTTTCCCTTACGAAACAACAGTACATAATATATACTGGTGATTATTTTAAGTTGATAGTTCAGTTTTAATGCAAATGCAACCTAAGTATTACTCTCCATTATGATAACTGTATATGATGCAGATTTTGCTATTTAGCCTATGCAGTTACTAATTAAACAACTTTTTTGTCAAATTCCGTGACTGAATGTTAAAGGTCATAATTTCGAATAGTCCGTTAAAGTTAAAATAAATTGATTCTATTTAATTGTATAATATACAATAGTCGAATTATTAGTGAATTATACATAGAATTATATTCATAATACGTGATCATGAATACAAATATTCTTTAAAAAATGTAATGCACCGTAAAACCATTTAATGGCTAAGAACGAATTTAAGAAATATCGAATTATTCATTTGTCCGTTTGAAAGCAAAAATTTGTTAAATGATGCACACGTTCCCTGTCAAATGAAGATTAACCTTAAACTTACCTCAAGTGTTTTGTCACATGCTTATAACCTCTAGTATTCATAATATTGTATGAGGTTGCTTCTTCGGATAAAATTGTAATCCATCCATTATCATAATCTTATGCAAAAAGCGGTATCTAACCTAGATAAATAATATTACGTGTGACGTGTTTGTTAACCATTTATTGTTGGATTAATTTGCGTCTACTTGTGATAACAATGGTATGATTACTGATTCCATTGTGAACGTCAATCTATGTTATCAACATAATCAGCACTTATTCCAAAAAAAATGTTTTATTAAAGTGTTTTTTCCCCTTCTGTTGATAGGAAAGGAAAGTAGTATTAACGAAACTTACTTATTGTAACTCAACAGCAAATAACCATAACTTGTTAGGGTTTTTAAAGTTTTGGCTACAAACTGGCATTAGTAGCCAGAAAATAATAGAAAATGGTTATCATTCAGTATCAACTGTTTAGTGGAAAATATACTAGCTAGAACGAATCCGATTTAGTAAATCAGTGGTTATATGAGGTCAGATAAGAAAACAACACATTAATCAAAAAAACAGTAGTTGAGATCATTCGCAATTTCAGCCCCTATTTACTAGATCTTATGTTTGTTAACATATTCAAAACATTTATGATTTCAGTTCCAGTCCATAATCAGGTGAAAACAATATTTCTTTTATTACCACACCTTAAACCATTACTATTTGCACTATACTTTAAAGGAATTACACTTTCCGATTTCTATTCTTTTTTGTTACGTTACTTATACCCACTATGGTAGAAAATAACAATTACATGTTTCAAAAATCTATATGATACCTAAATTGTAAACAGCTCTGAATGTAAAATGTTGCTTTCTACTAATTGTTTATCCGCGTTAAGTATATATCTTGCCTAAAACATCATATCAGTCATTCCTTGCACAGTTATCGAAAACTCAGAATATAATGTAATTTAAGTGGTTTTAATTATAAACAAATTAGTACCTTTGGTTTATTGAAAATTACAGCGCGCTGTCAATTTTGGTAGTTGATATTCTACACCATGTTTATATTTCGTCTAATTAAAACTTCCGAACAGAATATAATTCATAACAGTTTAGTACTTTCAAGTAATAGTTCTCAGGTTAAAATTCAACTTGACCTATTTAAGATTCGAGCAATCGGTTAATAGTATTAGCTCTCGCATCTAAAATATTTGTCAAAGTTGACCATATGACACGTTAGTCTGTTGTCCTCTTCCGTCTAGTTTATGTGAATTTCATGACTGTTTATTTACTGTCATTACTAAGCCTCACTCGAGTTGATTTTATTATTATTCTTATATATGTATACGTATTGGATTTCACTTTTATTTCCAAAACTTGACCGGTTATAACGTGCACAACATTCAAGATGAGTTTTATATTATTGAGTTTAATGTTTCAAATTTATTAGTTATAATTTCAAGATGGAACCTGCTCTTTTTCTTTCTGTAAGAAACACACAAGCATTCAGATACACGTGTAAAAGAGAAAAATTTGACATTGAGTTTAACCTTCATGGCTTATATATATATATATATATATATATATATATATATATATTCTTCACATATTTAAAATGAGATCGAGAAGAAAGAGAGAAATACTATTATATATGCATATGTGTGCATGCAAACAGTATAGAGAAATTATTCTGCATCAAACAAATAATCTACAATTTAACTGAAATTAAATTTTTGTCGCTTTATTTCTTTTCTTCGTTCCAGTCGTCTCTTATATTGATTTTTGTTAGAATATTTCATGACTAGATGTGTGTAATTTAATTTCATGGCATCATAGAAGCAATCTGTAAGAATCTTATCCTATCAAGTTTAATAATAATAACATCAACAATAAACAGGAATGAAAGATGTTAGGAACACGAAATGTAGTACTATAAAATGTGTAACTGATTTGAGGGTTAAATTTGTGCTGAATTTATAAGTGCCAACCAAAAAGACCAGTGATGATAACAAGAAAATTTAACAAAGCCCTTTCACAGTTTGCCGTTGTAACTATTTTGTATTCTGTACCATTTATTCACCAATTGCTGTTTTTTTATATTGAAAATGTGTTGGACAACGTAATTTTGAAAGATACATTTAATCCAGTTGCCTTATAGAATCTGTTTCTAACTAATTACGGAGGAGTTTATCAGTTGAAATGACCAAAGTTATTCTCAACACTAATTGTTAATCGTGTCAACTGCACAATTGGCAAGTTTCTTGATTATTTAGTGAGTGAGTGCTGCATATCAAAGTGCGTTCTTCATTGCACCATCTGAAGTTTTCTCCAACCAGCTCATGTGTGCATATCTAGTGAACAGCAGGCCAACTTGGAGAATAAGGAACAGAAATATAGTTAAAGTTGAGTTAAATGAAATTGTCGACAAATAATATGCTTCAATATTCCACCCTCACCCACCAAATGGGTTAATAAAATTGCCACCAATGCTATATTTAACACAACATTTTTTAATAGTTATGAATAACCTCAATGATGTAACATGTCACTGTTTTAAAATAAGTAAATGCGGATAGGAAGAAACCATCTATCGTTCACTGAAGTGAATAATTATTGGTAAAATGCAGTGTTTTAATACTGCAATTTAACACCAAGTATCGAATTAAGTGTATGTATACTACCAACATTAGCGGTTGTCACTAAGGTGTCTCAGGTTGGATGGATGCATCCGCAGCTCCTCGGTTTTAAATAGTTATTCTCTTGTTTAGTACATGGGGGAAATAGCATTTAACTGTTCAAAATCTTTTTGTACCGTCCTTACTAACCTAGTTATTTGTTGAAATTTCAACGATTCTGAGTCCTAAAATAGTTCTCGATGATTACTTGGCTATGGTGCGAATAAATATTATGTGCTCTTATTAAAGGTGATCAACTTTCTTTTGTTCTCGAGTTGATATCACTATTTTGTCATTAAGACAGTTTTACTAAAACACATATATTTTAATAATTTACAAACTACTATAGAACGTGAGCCCTAGAAATGTGTATGATGAACTGTTAAGTCTTATAATCAGTTTATATTCAGCTTACTGACATTTTTAGACACAGTAATGCGATCAGTATCATGTGAGTTCAGGCATATATGCATTAAGCTAAAAAGATGTCAAGTGTTCGAACCACCTTGTCTAAATGGATTGGATATATTCAAGCTACCTATGTAGTATGTAATGCAACCGTGAAAGTCACATTTATCAAATTTGGCTGAATAAGAATTACATGGAAATATAGTATTCATTTTAACCACGATTCTTCTAAGATTTTGTTGCCTTTCACCTTATTGTTTCTGGACACATGCAATAACTTCTTAAATTGTTTGATATTCTCTGATGTTTCACGTTTAAAATGACAATCATGAGTAACTAAGTTTATCTACGATGTTATTAATATTTTCTCTAAGCATGTTTTCTCAATCATTTTTGGTCAATTTTTCATTAATTTAGTGAATGAATCCTGCATATTAGAGTGAAATTTCCTCTTACGATTTCATTTCAAAACTCGCCTTTCAACGTTTTGTGATTTTAGTTCGATGCAGTGACTGTCAAGGATACTCTCAGTGACTACAACCAAATCGTCAATAAGTATTAATTTCTAGTATGAGGCAGTCATTCGTTACATGAACTTATAAACGACCGAAAATGCTGGGTAAAACATACTTATTGAACATGGAAAACTTTAACCTTAACCAGTTGTATGCATACAATCTTTAAATGAATCGTCTAGAAATTTATTTTTATTATATTTTCAATTCACAATTTTCACAAACACAATTTAATAAACATAAAACAAACAGATAAGATTGAACAAAACCCCATTAAAATGTTTAAGCTAACAATGAATTTCTCAGTAGTTTTCTTCAAAATACACTCTGGCTGTCAATGCGCTACTTTTGTGTCAAAGCTTCCATGATACACTATTCTGTCTTAATCAACAAGTCATCTGTGACAAGAGTACTAAGGACATTTAGAGAGCTATTGAAATTTTTCATACACGAATGGGGAAATTCTACTAAGAACTTTAATATAAATTACATGCTTTCATTTAAAAGTTGACATAAAAGTACATTGCTGGAAACTATAAAGAAAATGTGTTTTTTAGCATCTGAAAAGACTGAATAAAACAAAAGAAACGAATTTACGTAATCTTTACACTTAGAAAAGTATCTCAAAAGTACTAATTCACAATGTGCAATGATAATATAAACTATGGTTGTGTGCTGCAAATTTTTTTCTATTAAGTTTGCTAATGTTCCCCAGCTGATCAATGAAGTAGTTAAGACTTTTCTTAAATATTTAGTGGTCCAATACTTTTCTAATCACCAAACATCAATTTCACTCAAATTAGTAATTACAAAATACTAGTAGTTCCTTTTTAAAAAAATTCTTCATGACATTTGTTCGGTGAATCGACAGTTCTGAAGTTAGTTTTAAAAAGTAAATTTAAACCATAACTGTAATTTACATGTGAATGAGATCCATTTGAAAAATGTTAGTTGTTTTATAAATTCTTTAATTTTATTCAAAAGCCACATGTTTTATCAGGTTTACTCAACTATAGTGTCTAGAACGCCATGTTGATATATATTTTTGTCGTCATGTATATTCCCTTACTAATATAATTTTGTATAAATTTAAATTTGTATGTTATACACTTTAAAACGATTCACATTCCACTAAAATCATATGTTTCACCTATACGTCCATTCATTGAAACGTACAACTAGGGGTGATGTTAATATTCATATCAACGATTAGACACAACATCACTATCATTGATTTTAATCAATTACAATTTTGAAGTATAATGTTCACCATTCCTTGGTAGCCGCACTGGTCAAATATTTATGACATGCTCTTTTCAATACTTTTATTTTAATGTGAATTCAAATTATATAACTGGTTTTCTGCAATGTAACAATAGCACCTGTAAAAGTAACCCTTTAGTAATGCATAAAATTCATCTATTTTAATTTCACTAGGTTCCTATTCAGTTTTCCCATCTTATACTATCTTAGTCACATTATATAATAAAGTGCTTTGTGTCCTAAAATCATCAGTGAATGATATAAAATGAGTGGATTTGAACGAGGTTGAAATTCATAATTGAATATGGCAGATATACTGGTTATCACTGTCCCACATTACTGGAAAAGATATCCAACCAATATTTAAATGTTAATCTGGTAGAGATAAATTAAGTGAAGATAATATTGTAACAAATGTTTTCATGAAGAAAATCCTAAAATAAAAAGTCTTTGTATGAAGCTTGAGCACAAAGGTGCAAGTGGATACGCTAATGAAAAAAATTAAAATTACTACAAGGCAACATTTCAATTTCGTCAATTAGGTGAATATTTTTCCTGATAGTCAACAGATATTTTCTGGAAGTGTAGGATCCATCAGTTATATGGATATAAAGTGCCTGGTTGAAAAACAATCTCTGCTTATAACATATATAGATATACATCCAGAAACAACGTATTTCACAAGGTACCCAGCATACCAGATGAGAAGTTAAGAGGAGATTTAATTGCTTGTAGTCTTTTGTGTTCAATTCGATTTTAGTAGTCATCAATCAAAAGTTAGTTTAGGGAATCAGTACAAAAATTACGATTCCTTACAAAAGTTTAATTAGTTCACGTGGGTTAATAATACGAACTCGACGAAAAATATTAATTCATGGACATCTGTATGGCTGACATGAATTCCGACAACTTATTGGCTTGTATTACTTACCCGTGGTATTGAAATGGATTTCTTTGAATAACGCCAACCACGTATATTCAGATGAAAGTTTGTAATTCACCACATCTATGAATGAGAATTTCTGAAAAATAGTTTCACACGATTATGAAGAGTATTGGACACTTTAATACTAAAGAAAAAAGTGTAAACAATAAATCGTCGTCAGGTTTTAAGCACTCAGCTCTGACTACGATTTAAAGTATGAGAGAAAAAACTATGTTAAACAATGCTTATCTAGATGTTTTGTGTAATAAATTTAGTCTTCACATGTTGAGACACGAATAGTGAAGTTTAAAAGTGAAAAAGTATGTAATATTAGTTATTGCTTAATTTTCGCATGGCGATCAACTCTTTTCATGTTTCTATGGAAATGATTTCTTATTACGAAGGTTTTTTACTTTTAGTGTGATAGATATTTGGTTACCTGAGAGCAGTTTTACTAATATGGTTGATAATACTCCTAAAAGAAACTAAATAGACTAAAACGATTATGAAATAATGGGGTTTTCCATAAGACAAAACTGAACTGCATAGCTTCTTTAAGAACGAAGTGTCAGCAAATTATTCAAAACTTTTGGAAAATATGTGATTATCGGTAAATATAGTTTACTTATTATCAATGAATTTTATGGTTACGGATATCTACCCAACAAATGAATATTGTCATTTGATTTTTTAAATATTTTATCAATCCTGAAGCTAACATAATTTGAAGGCGTTTGTATCTTCCTGCTGATTTATTATGGACTGAAATCGATCAGTTTCTGTTACCATATGTGCGGCCTGAGTGGATTGTTTTAATATAGTAACAGTTCACAACTATGAGTTGATTTGGATTGTGAGAGGCAAGTGCAATCTATGACGAGCGTTTCGTCCTACTTAGGGCCCATCAGTTGGATATAACTGCACTCCACTTTCCAGCCACAATTCATCTCAATTTATGTTCCTAAAGCTAGGTTTACAATTTCAACACTACTTGCTAGTTATTCAAAATATATCGTAGTAACTTGTGGACATTCAATTTACACAATAAGCCTAACGAAATTTTATCCCACCAATCGACCTCCTGTTCATTACATTTTATCATAAAAGTGAGTCCGTCAGATTTTACACTATTAGTGGATAATTTAATTAGTCACTGATTTTCTCTATGTTGAACGATCCACAGTTTTGTTCAATCGATGATTAGTACTCAAGTATGAAGGTCTCAATATATTCTATTTCTGTTCTGAAAATACTTAAATATAACTGTTCATAACTTCTAACTTTATGGCCTAATTTTGTAGTAATGTCAAGTATAAATCACTTTCCTTCTTCATACATCATATGCGTAAAACCAAGTGTTCTTAATCAATATGAAAACGAAAATGTGGAACTATTGATTCCCTTGTACAGTGTCAAAAGAAAGCTAATTGTTATTAATAATGTCTTGCTTGTTTTATATCACTAAGTGACAAAACAATTGTGTTCATGTAAACATATACATGCAATTGAATAACAAAATATGTCTTCATCGCGCTTGTCAGTTAAGTGATGCACTACATATTCGTACACTAAATCCACTATGCTGAAAAACTTGTTTATTCAGCTAACTAAATACTCTTAGAGAAAGATGTTTTGCATTATATATTGTCACACATGTAATCAGCTTTTCATTATATGCATTTGTCTGATAAATTTACACGTAGGTCCACTCAAATGTTATCAGTTTGCTGTTTATAAAGTAAGAAAAACAACTAAATATAACAGAATCCATAGATTTATTGTTACAACCTAAATAGTTTAGTCAAGAAATCATGAACATTGTTCATTACTTCTGTTTTTTGTTGATAGTCGATTGTTCAAAGCTTAACTCTAATCTTGTCTTAATATGGTAATTTCAATCATTTGTGACCCTAAGTCTGTTAGATTATACAAGTTAGCATTTCTGTGCAGGTTTGATAGATCTCACAGTACAATATACAACTTCTGTAGCTTCTATGCACTTTTTTCTTTTATGACCTATGTTCGTATGCTTACATACTCTCTCATTCAGTCGTGCCATTACAGACATCACTGTGAAATCTCTTACTTATTTCTAGAGTAACAGCTATTCACTAAGACATCATTCTTCTAATTTAGTTTCAGTTTATTATACTTTAATAGAGTTGTTTCTAGCTAACGATAATTGTTAAATTATTCTTTGAATTTACTTGTTTCTGTTGTTTGTCTACTTTTCTCAATATGTTTGTTGTATGTTTAATGGTTATTAATTTATATGAATAGAAATTCATTACACTGATCATGCATATATATCAGTGTGTGGTAGTGTCTTGTTAAACAAATCAAGTCAATGTATTTTGAATCGGTATTACCTTAGAAATGGTTTTTACAGTTAAAAACAGAAAATTACTTGGAAATTGAGTAACCTCGAGTATTATCTTCAGTAGTAGCAAAGCCATCAGTTCTGTTATTGCTGTTTATTTCTCACATTATGAATTTTTTTATAACAAAGTTGTAAATGATGAAGACACTTCATGTTTATCTGTTAACATAGTAAGATCATGTAGTTTCGGAACATTTTAGAAGCAACAAGTTTATTTTTTACTGACTAATTGGAATAGTATAGAATAAGTCAGTTTGAAAGATTAAAGACTACTAATATTCCAATATTTCTATAAGGGTATTTTTGGGGTATAGATTACCTAGAATAAGCTAAGTTTGAAATTCCACCTTAACATTTGCTGACATTTGGAAAATATCGAATTTTATTTTAGAACCATTGTTCCTTATTTTGAAAAATGTATTTAACTAACAGAGATGTTTGAGACGTTTGCTTTCTTGAAATTTCAAATGCATTGATGGTAGATTATCTTTTCATGTCTGGTAAGCTGAATTAGGATTTGGAAGAAGACTGCCTTGTATGCACGAGTAAGATTAACCTTCTATACATGTAAAATTCAAACAAAAGATATTGGCAACAATATAACAATTTTGAAGGAACAAAGCCGGATGAGTCCGATGGAATTCTGGTGACATTTACATTCACTTTAAGTGTAATTGTAATTACAGACAGAAAAACATTGAATATAATGATTACAAGTCATGATGATCGATTTATTGAACTGATTATGAGCAAGTAATAACTACTCACGAACCTGATTGACTGATCGATGTAAACCCACAATGAAGGGATACTAAAAAACAGAATAAGTGTTCAACAAATATGAATCGTATTTATATAACTAAATAACTCTATAAC